>CM056053.1:224857944-225445444 GCA_029574335.1 Rana kukunoris | reverse complement strand
ATCTATCTATCTATCTATCTATCTATCTATCTATCTATCTATCCATCTATTATTACTATACAGGATTTATATAGCGCCAACAGTTTTTGCAGTGCATTGTTACAATGTTAGGACAGAAACCAGTTACAATGCAATTCAATAGAGGCGGAATCAGAGGGCCCTGCTCATTAGAGCTTACATCTAAGAGGGAGGGTCAAGTGATACAAAGTGATACAAAGGGTAATACATGTGGGGGATGAGATGATGAAGAAGTACAGTGGAACCTCGGTTTAAGAGTAACTTGGTTTGAGAGCGTTTTGATTTGAATGCAACTTTTTTTTAATTCGGACTCGGTTTGCTAGTGTTGACTCGCAAGACCAGCAGAATTCAAGCTAAATAGGCCTGCAGTACCTCATTTGGCCTGAGATACGGGGGCGTAGGAGCCGAGAAAAGCCAGACATTGGCCTGCATTACCTCATTTGGCCTGAGGTATGGAGGCGCAGGAGCCGAGAAAAGCCGAACATTGGCCTGCAGTACCTCATTTGGCCTGAGGTACGGTGCGCAGGAAACGAGCCGAAGTGTCCTCAGGCCTTTTCGGCTGTTTTTGGCTCTCTCTGGTGGCCCCCCCCACCTCTGGCTGGATTCGGTATGGCATCCCATTAAAGTCAATGTGGAACACATTATTTTAGTCTCATTGACTTCAATGGGAAAACTCACTTTGATATGCGAGTACTTTGGATTACGAGCATACTCCTGGAACGGATTATGCTTGTAATTCGAGGTTCAACTGTATAGTTGTTAGGTGGAGGATAGAATTCTCTAAAAAGTTTTCGGGGCTCACGTAAAAGTGCATAGAGTTGGAGATAGGCGGACAGATTGGGGTAGGGTATTCCAAAGAATGGGAGAGGCTTGGGAGAATTCCTGGAGGGAAGTATGGGAGGAGGTGGCGAGGGAGCTAGAGAGCAGAAGGTCTTGGAAGGAAGATGACAATTTGGTTGGTATTTTGAGACTTACTGATATAGCTGGGGGTCAAGTTGTCGATGGCTTTGTTAATTATTGTTAGTGCTTTAAATTAAATTTGTTGGGTGAGTAGATTCTATCTATCTATCTATCTATCTATCTATCTATCTATCTATCTATCTATCTATCTATCTATCTATCTATCTATCTATCTATCTATCTATCTATCTATCTGTCTGTCTATCTATCTATCTACCTATATGCTTATCTATCTAGCCATCATTCTCCTTTTCTGTCTACAAAAAAATTGAGGAATTCAGATTTTAAAAAATATTTTTTTTAAAGACACTAGGCTTCATTTACAATTTCAGCCACGTGACTGTAATTTTTACATCTCATTGCAGTGTCACTTTTTGAAAATAAGATTCCTTACCCTGGTACTATTCTCTGTTAAAGTGTAACCAAAGGCAAAAGCTTTTTTTTCATTTTGGATAGAGTAAGGGGGGGGGGGGGGTTACAACCCCTGCCAGGTTTTTTGCCATCCTTGTCCCACTGGGGAGATTTCTCTTCACTTCCTGTCCCAAAACAGGAAGTGAGGAGAAATTGCTCCAAAGTGAGGGAATTCCAGTGTGTCACAAGGTCCCCAAAACTATTGTCTCCATTGGAAGTTTTGCCCTCCATTCCTGTTCTGATGTCAGCACAAAATGTGGGATTTTCCTTCATTGTCACTTTCAATAACGGTAAACTTTGTCCACTCTATCCAAAACGAAAAAAAAATCTGCCTTCGGTTACACTTTAGATAACAATATTTAGACGACTAAGTGAGAAATATTTGCTATTTTCTTTGTCATATTGCAAGCCATTAGAGGTATGAATAAATATAACTGAACTACTAAACCTTATTTGTTTCAACCAGAATAATAACTGCTAATAATACTACAATTACTATTCCAGACACATTGTGATGTTGATGTTCCTGACTAGAACCCTAAGGTCTTATTTACACTGAAATCCCCATGTTCATTGTGCAGTTCAACATGTGCCTTTACATTCATTTGTTGTTGCTGCATATTTGCAGTGTATTTGCAGCATGTTCCTGATTTGTGTTACATGTGTACACCTGTTTGCATTCATGTGTGTTTATGTGTGTTCTTGTAAAAAAAAAAAATGCAGAGTGCTGTAATCTTTTTTTTAAATGAACCTGAAAGAACCACAGAGGTGTAAACTATGCTTATTATTTTTTCTTGCATATGCATTAATACTATGTTCACAAATGCCTTTGACTGCATCTGGTGTAAACGAGCACTAAAACAGCAGTTGTCTCTACAGTAGATGCATGCAATAGTTGTTCTGTTTGATGCCCTTGAACACGTAAATTCCTTGACAACATTGCCCAAAATTATCCTACAGATCCTTGCATTGGTATGTGCCCATGTGACTCAGTGTACTTAGCACAGCAGGTTGTGTCGCTTGTGTTTACATTGTGTCTGGTGTGTCAAGAACGTGCATAGCAAGCTCAGTAGGTTGCACTTTACAAAATGCCACATGCTAGAATATAGAAGTAAATATAATATACATGATAAATGGAGCATAATTTTAATATATATATATATATATACATATATATATATATATATATATATATATATATATATATAGTAGATATAGATATATAGATATACATCTATATTCTATAGCCTTGACCCAAACAGTCAACCCAACTGTTAGACTTAACCCTAACATTTGAGTAGGATATATAACAAATGTATCCAGCTGTATTTTTACAAAGAACTAAATCTGTTTTGACATCAGCCTCCAGTAATCCTCTGTAAAACAGCACTCTAGCTGGGAGAGGGCGAGGCATCACTATGAGCCAATAAAGGTTTTACTGCTTACAGGAAAGGGGGGAACAAAGAGATGGTCTCAGTTGTATGCTTATTCCTTTTTTGTTCAGACTAATGGCCTCTACACATGATCAGAAAAATGTATGAAAAATACCGCTTTCAAATAGATCGTACTCAAATCTGATTGTTAGTGCACAGCTTTCGAGAGCCGATAATGATAATTCATGCAAAACTTTCCGATGGGAAAAGCATGAAAAATGTTCCCGCACAATAACAGAGCGTACAATTTTTGTTTGATCAGTACAGTTGTCATTCGAAAATACAATATCAATACACTACAACATTACATCACTTCAGAATTTTTATTTTGTCGCACGAGACTTGTCGTAACTTTAGTAAACTCTTAATTTTCCATATGAGATTAGCATACAAAAAAAAAATGGACAATCATTTGTCCGATAATCTCATCCTGTGTAACTGGCATTAGCGTTAGATGGGTCCTGCAAAACTATAGTGCAGTGCAGTTATGCTGTCTGGCAGGGGTACCTGGATGACAAAAGAAATTTTTCATGTAAACCAGTTGACATACTATATTTCTGTTTTAACTGTATATTAGGCTGTTTTCCTGGGGCCCAGCCTTAAAGGAAAGGCAGATTTTTTTTTTATCTTAATGCATTCTAGGCAGCCCCCCAAGCACCCCCTAATTATTCACCTGAGCCCTATCTCTCTCCAGCGATGTTCACGAGTGTCTTAGCTGCCAAGGACTTTTCTCCTGATTTGCTACAACACAGCAGCGACGCCATTGGCTCCCGCGGCTATCAATCAAAGTCAGTAAGCAAATCAGGGGAGAGAGGGGTCAAGGCTCTGTGTTCGAATGGACACACAGAGCTGTGACTCGGTTCTGGTGCCCCCATAGCAAGATGGGGAGGGGCCAGGAGCAGTAAAGAGGAGGATCCAGGCTGCTATGTGCAAAACCAACTGCACAGAACCGGTAAGCATAACATGTTTGTTATTTTATTTTTATTTTTTAAACAAGACTTTAGTATTACTTTAATACTTTAACCTCCCCCTAACACTAAGCATAGCTAGAAGTGAGTGTACAAAGGTAGACTATCCTATATTGTGCAGGGTACATTCAACTAATGCATTATTGGGGTAATGCCTGATGCAGAAAAGTGTATCAAGCTGTTTTGCCATGTATGTGCCCTAGGTCATAAACTCCTAACCTAACCCTAAACTTGAAGATTTAAGACTTAACCTGATCGAAATGCTTAACACAGTCCTCCTTCTCTAACCTTTACTTTTAATTAACCCTTTAACTCCTAAACTCTAACACTAATACTTAAACCTGTTTGCTTAAACCTAAAATTTTACTTGTAACACTTACCTAACCTTAGCTTGCCTAACTTAAAACACCTTGAGACTAAATATATACCTTAACAGTACAAAAAGAGTCCTTAAAATAGCAATGTAAATATATTTGCATAAGATATACAAGTATCTCATAGTGCTGAAATGTTGATGTTGATTTCAATAATAAATTATTAGCATGTCTTTTATGTTAATGTGACCAGCATACTGTAAAAGACAATATCTGTATTACTATGAAACGTAAAAGGCACTCGCTATAATTGTTAATTAAATATGAACTCCTTTCTGACTGTTAAAGTGACCCCGTCAATGCAGGGTCACTTTTATTAAATGTCAGGTTTCTGTTGTAGTGGGACCTTGTAGAATGCCAACCCAGGGTTCTCCAGGGTAAGGAGTCTAAGCTCCAGCCTGCTTCCTGCTTCCTCACCAGGGCCACTGATGGTGGGGATAGACTTGCTGCAAGCTGGAACCAGGTCATGACACCCATGTAAGCCCAGCTGAAAATGAGGTGACCACTCGCATATGCACAGAGTACAGATGGCAGGAGACAGAAGAGGATCTGGGAAACAAGTCAAAGTCAGGGCATGTGGCAGACAAACACAAATGGAAGACAAAGCCATAGTCAGTACACGGGATATCAGACACTAAAAACACTAGGCAAACAAGAGCTCAGATAACTAGGAAGTTGCTCAGGCAATGTGGGCTGCACTGAGCATGTCTTATATAGGGAAGCAAACTAGGAGGTGAGCCAGGAAGGCATAGGCCCCTTTCAGACATGTGGACCGTATGTCTGCTTTTTGATCCATCCGTGTACAGATGAAAAAGGGACATACATTAATCCCTATGAGATAGCGGGTGTCAGCAGATGAACATCAGCTGACACCCGATCTTATCAGTGTCCGCAATCCTCTGATTCGGGAGACGGAGGAAAATCTTATTTTTCTATCCGTCTGCAGAGCGGATCGGGTGAACACGGACAGACGGTCTGTGATCATCCAAACCCCCCATAGGGGAAAACGGCGATCTGACAGGGCGGTCCCTGCACAATGTGCAGGGACTGTCCTGTCATCTGTCGACTCAGCGGGGATCAACAGAGCGATCCCCGCTGAGCAAGCGGATGTTCACGGGGCAGATCATAATGGGATCCGCCTGTGTGAAAAGACCCATAGAAGGAAAGTAAATACGCACAGTATAGCAGGTGATGCCCATAGAGACCAAGCAACACATGTGAAAATAATTAAAGGTCTGGAAGAACCACTGCAGCAAGAAGGTACAAATTAAACAGGAAAGGAACTGCAGGCTAAACTGTGACATCTTGTGATCATTAGCTGAAATTAGCTGCAAATACTGTAAATATTAACATTTATGCCTGGACTGTCACTCCTGTTTTTGGATCCTTGGCATCCATTTTAAGTTATTTCCAGTGATGAATTTTTACTTCAGTTGCCTAAATTTGCTGTAAGCAACTTAATTTAAGTGCACATATAATACATTTACCAATCTGCACCATATCTTTCACAAAGTGTAAATATGAATTACATGCTATAGTAACCCTTCTGGTGCCTGTATATTGGAAACCCCTCCTCTTTGCTGTTCACTGGCCTCTGTATGAATTCCACACTTCCGGGTGTGTAGAATGCCTATTCCCCTGTCACATGCTGTAGTTTCTCCCACCTGGTTATACATTATTACAGGTTGCAGGAGCTGGCGGGAGAAACCACAGTATTCGCTGGGGGAAACTGGTATTCTATCCTGCTTCTTTTAGCAGTTACAGTATATTATTCGATACACAGGTGGCATAAAAAATATGTTTCGCTCAAAGATGGGCTTTAATTTCTAATAATAATAATATACATAATATTACATACTCAATGTATATACTTTCTGCACTTCCCCCATTTCAAGTACTATTTTTGTCCTGATCATGAATGGCAGGGTTTCGTGACTAGTATCAAAATCAATTGGCTATTCATACTCAGTACTTGAGTGTATCAAGGCTAGTAGAAAGAAGAAAATAAATTACATTTTCTGGAAGGAAACCGGTTGTAAAAAATTGTCACACACGGTTACTCAGCAGAGATTCAGCAAGACTAATTGGTTCATCTTTCACAACTGTTTTAGAGTGATTGTTGTGAAAACATGTAGGCGATGGAAGATAGAAGTTCTGTGTTTTCTAATATATGAAATTATATTCCTCATGTCAATAGTGCTGGAAATGCACACAAATAAATGGGTTGGTTACCAGTCATATAATGATCACACTTCAAAGTCCATACCATGGCTTTGTAGGAAAAGTATTGAGAAAAGTCAATATACATCCTTAAACATGTCACTGTGGCAGCCCAAGAAATCAAACCAGTCAAAAAGGTTTTGGCCTTTGTGTCCACTAATTTATGTCTGTCAAGCACCGAAAAAAATAACTCTCAGCAGAAATAACCAGAGCAGCAACATCAATCTTTTTTTCCATTATCTATGTTTTCATTTTCCACATTTCTACATCTTTTATGTTTTAGAGAGTTGTGCACCATTCACATTGATGATATTGTTATATAGTATGTCTGACCATTTTAAGAACAGCTGTGGGCTCTGGGACTGCAATGCTATCATGCAATTATGGTATAATAATCATCAATTTAATGGTCAGTTAACAAATTAATGACTATTTATTTTACACATGAAATATGTTCATCGTTATATATTTGGTATTTCTTTTCTGGAACAACAGAAGCTGTTCCACACAAGGCAATAAGGTACAAGTTAATGCCGCGTACACACGATCGGAATTTCCGATGGAAAAAGTCTGACAGACTTTTTCCATCTGATATTCCTATCATGTGTAGCCCCATATGAGTTTTTTCATCGGAAATTTTGATGAATTCCATCAGAGTTTCGATATAGAACATGTTCTATTTTTCTCCGATTGAATCCGGTCGGAATTCCGATGTGATTTGGCCGGGCACAAGCCTGATAGTGTGTACGTGGCATTATAGTTGCTCTCATGCATGTCATTAGAAACAGCACTTCACTGTAGAATTCTGTATGAACAAATCATTTCACATATATGGCATATGTTTCAATGCCTTTAGATGATTACAGACACTACGAACTAAACAAACTCTCCTACTAATGTACTAATTTACTAAAACTTTTACATTTTCAGAAAACCTTTGTTTGCCTCAAAAGATGGATTGACAAAAAACTTTTAGCTACACATAGGTGCATTGATATTTATATTTCTTTCACTTGATTTATGTCTATGCATAGATGTCCTTCCCTTGATACCAGACTTTGCAGGTAGCAATAGGAATTGTCTTGTACTGTACTACTATTACAAATTAGAATAACAATAATATTAATAGTAATAATAATAATATCTATAGTGTTTATTTTCTAGGGACTTCCTTCCTTCCAAGAAAAAAATGACCAGAGTATCTAAAGTTACTTAATAACAGAGCAGTCCTTTTGTTTGCAATGCCTCTGGTACTTACTCATCATCATCACCACTATTTTCAGGCCACTTAATCCTGTAGAATTGAATTTTAGCAGAATGAGAAGACCAACTCACAATTCCTATCACCTATGGACTCCTATGGAGCTTTCTCTGGGAAATACAAGCTGTCCCAGGCCGGATAAGAGAAATCATTTAGTCAACATTCCCTAAGTCTGCGCTGAGAATATTTTCCAACCAGCCATTCAAGAGGCTTCCATAGAATTCATAAAATATTAGCGCCTAACAAATAAGGAGAAAATGTTTCCATGATAGAATCTAAATGGCAGTACACTATATAAACTGGACCAAGGGTTGCTAGGAGATTCCCACATTCCTGTTCCCACACTTTCATTATTTTGTAGAAGTAATATAGGGGCTGCCACTATTGACTTATTTTTCAAAATGCTAGTTGCCTAGCCTTTTTTGTATTGACCCAATGCTCCTGCTCTTTCCTGGCAGTGTCTGCAAACTGCAGACCAATGGATAGGGTCAGCCACAAGGCTGGCCATCAATACCTTACAGGTACAGCCTTGCACAAGGATAAAAGAGACAGTGTGAAAGATTTACAGGCTGTCAAAAATAAATGCAGGCCTTGCAGAACAACAGTGATGTTATTAGGGTAGCCAAGTAATTGTTTTACTATTTGGAAGGCAGTCCATGGCTATCTGATTTTAACTGAGATTTTTTACTACTACAGTTATCATTTAAAGTATTTCTGACTTTGGGAGAATAAGTAAATCACTGGAGGCATTTACTTACTCTCCTGGGGGCAGGAAGATATATAAACACTACTGACACCTGGACCCCTGTCTGTGACATCATAAAGAAATTACCTGCCAGCACTGGTATGGTATCCTGAGAAGGATGCCCACCCTCCTCTGAAGCACAGGTCCAATGCTGAAGGACTTAAAGGCTGTTATTAGCATGGCAGGGGACCTTCATGCATGTGGTCAGATAACTATGGGCATATCAGCCCAAATGTCTGGTCCTAATCTGACCTAGTATCCTATGGAGGGTAAACCTGACCTCAAAAGAGTGACATTATTCATTTATATAAACACTGAACTTGGGCTGTCCTAATATCCTGTTAAATTACAATTAAATTATAAGGGTGTGGTGCAGTATATTAAAGCTAGGATTGATGTGTATTGTATATACGTGAATAACATATCTACACTGAAAAATGTAACATGTATAGAAGAATGTCTGTTTAACTTTGAGATGCATTGTGTCCACTGTGATTTTTCAGAAATGAGGGGTATGCTAGTTGAAAGAAATAAGCAATAAAATATACCCATGTCGCAGCTGTTCAACTTTTAGCGATTCACAAAATATTCATTGTTTAAATGAAAACTGTCTACGTACAAGAGCCCCTTTCATTACAAGTGAAAGAGCAAAAATTCAAACCCGTTAGCTGATGTTTCAGTTAACAATGTCATCCTTATTTGCAAAACAAAGCAGCCAAATGTCCATCTCTCAATTAAGACTATTCACATCTGTGACCAGATCTAGCCTGTGTGACCCAAGAACCTTTGTGTCCCACAAAATGTTTCTCACACAGATTTTGTATTGTCTACAAAATACATTTTTATACGTTTGTAGGGGAAGTGTTCATTTACAGGAGTCTCTGAAACTGAAATGACCCAGAAACCACAGTACATATGTAGCATTCCATTTGGAACTATCCTCACTAACTGAATTATATGACTTAATCAGACCTCAGAGGGGGTGAAAACCCAGTGTAGGCCTTAGGAGACATGTAGGGCACTGACCTTTCAGTGCTTATATTTAATTCTGTAATAAACTTATTAGACTCCAACATACATCATAAAGATTTATCTAAAATGTTAAGTCATATTAATAAAATGTTACCTATCTAAAACTTTAGGTAACATATTTTTTTTGTATGACTTAATCAGACTTCACAGGGGGTGACAGCACAGTGTAGGCCTTAGGAGACATGTAGTGCACTGACCTTTCAGTGCTCATATTTAATTCTGTAATAAATGTATTATACTCTAACATACATCATAAAGAAATATCTAAAACTTTAGGTAACATATTTTTTTAATGTGACTTAATCAGACCTCAGAGAGGTTGAAACCCCAGTGTAGGCCTTAGGAGACATGTAGTGCACTGACCTTTCAGTGCTCATATTTAATTCTGTAATAAATGTATTATACTCTAACATACATCATAAAGAAATATCTAAAACTTTAGGTAACATATTTTTTTAATGTGATTTAATCAGACCTCAGAGGGGTTGAAACCCCAGTGTAGGCCTTAGGAGACATGTAGTGCACTGACCTTTCAGTGCTCATATTTAATTCTGTAATAAATGTATTATACTCTAACATACATCATAAAGAAATATCTAAAACTTTAGGTAACATATTTTTTAATATGACTTAATCAGACTTCAGAGGGGGTAAAAGCCTAGTGTAGGACTTAGGAGACATGTAGTGTACTGACCTTCCGGTGATTATATTTACTTCTGTAATAAAACTATTAGACTCTAACATCTAACATCATAAAGATTTAGCTAAAACTTTAGGTAACACATTTTTTTTTTTTAATTTCAATAGAATCCTTGATGTAATATAATTTACATGGATTTAAAGATAAGGGCAAACAACGATTTGCAGAAGATCTATTCATAAAATATTTTTTTTTTATGTTATATAAAAGATATATATAAAAAATAAAATGAAAACAAAGTGTAGATGTTAAAAAAAAAGATTGTTTTCCATTACAATTGACTATATTAAATAAAATATATAATTTACAGTTTTGTAGTACAGTAATTCGAAATTTTAACTGCTGTAACGTTCTAACTTTGTTCAGATTTGAAATAAGGATCACAATAATGGACTACATTAAAATTGCAATTTTAGCAAATAAAGTAGATTGTAACTGCATTTAAAAAATAATAATACAAAAAACAAGCAAATCCATAGCACAAAGCTATGCTGTGATGTAAGTGCCACATGCTTTCAACCCATTCATAAAAATGTGACTGTAGTACGTATAAGCAGCCAACAGTGCTGGATCCAAGGGCATGAACCAGTTCAGCATCAAAGAGGCCTGCGTGCAGATCAAATCATATAGTTCGGAGGAAGTTAGAGCTGCGTTTAATATAATTACGCCAGGGTACCATTTTTTACAGGAATTTGTTAAAAACTTAGTGGCCATGGCGGCAGGTTCTTCCCTTTTTTCGCTGCAGTCAGCTGACTTGAACAGACAACAGAGCAGGTGCTCCAGATGTAGCATTTGCCAGAGAAGAGACACTTTTTCCTAGGTACATGCTTCTAAAAGTCTGATTAGCACACATCACAGCAGGGTGTCGGTGCTTCATTCTCACATATCAGCAAATAAATAAGGAATGCCAGCACCATAACGTGTTAAGTCATGTAAGTAACTTTGAAAAGCATTGCCTTGGCTCGGTTAACCTTATCATTACCACGCAGTTGCAATAAAGTGGTACTCCACATGCACAGTGAAGAGTCTCGTGAGCAAATCCTATTATTCTGAATGCAAAAAAGGCATAACGAAGACACCATAACGAAGACTGTAAAATAAAGCATGAAGACAGCACTTGGTTGTGTACAGACATAAAAGACACACACAATAATGCACAGGCATCCCTGTATGAGGCTGAATGCCCAAGCTGAAATCTTCACAGACAGATAACAGAGATCTATATTCAGTTCACCAACCTTCACCTCTGCTAAAAGCTCAGCCAGAGTTCCTGAACAATGCTCTTTCTTCTGCTCGGTCACAGTGAGTGCGGTCCCTCTATGTGTCTCCTGATTCCAACTGAGGACAGATGGCCAGAAGCCCTGAGCCTCACTGGGATGAGGCAAAGCTTTGCTTTTTTTTTCTCCTCTTGCTTAGCCCCTGGCAGATAAGCCTGAGTCAGGCACAGTGAGCTCACAACACCCCCTCCACCAATCATTTCAATTAGTGCCACATGAGAGGAGCTTCTGCCCAAAATCTTCTTAGGAAAGGGCCAGAGGGCAGGGCAATCTCCTCTTCTCAACAATGACCAGAAGCAGCTATAAATATAATGAACAAAGGCTCTGTCAGGGCTGGGAATGTGATGTCCTAATCCGATAGAACACTATACCCAGCACACAGTCAGCAAGCAGCTCTGTAGCAGCATGAGCCCTGAGAGTACTGCATGTTTCATATTCTAATCTCATAGAAAGACATATAGTGGAATCCACCCAGAGGAGTCACAAGAGTCTGCACATTTAAGATGCTGTTCTGTGGACTATTAGTGATTGGATAACATCACTGTGTCTTTATTTGGCACAAAGCTAAGTACACTCCTCTCTGCACCCTGGAATCATCACTTGCAGTAACCTTTCACAGGCATCACCGGGGTCTACACTGCCTGGACAGGATTTCTTTAGCATTCTTTCTGCTACTCTCCAATCAGCGGCTTAGCTTGCATTTTTACATTTATACAACATGCATGTCACATGATTTTTGTTCTTAAATTATGGCTATGCTTATTTGTTTTTAGAATATGTTTGATAAATAAAATAAAATATATTTGTGTTTAAAAATATTATTATTATTATTAATATAATGCAGATTTTATATCTTCAATATGTAGCATTTTTTGCAAGATAAAAATACAAATTTGAGTAACTAACGAGAAAAGGAATCTGCTTATTTAAAGAAGCTGTGCCAGCTTTGGCGGATTTCTCGTGACTCCTTCTAAAAAGTATATTTACATGACTTTAATGTACATTTATCTGAAAAAGGCAAAGCTTTGCTAACAGGAACAGCACAGTGGTGTCATTTAGATCTATATAGGACTACTGCAGATTAAGACAAGGCAGAAGAGAGAATAATGAAAGACTCTTACCATGCAAACACTGACCATGTGCTCTTTCTGGGTTTTAAAGGCATCTGATTGTCAGTTTTGCTTTTGTGATGACAGCTGCTTGCTTGGTGCTGCGTATTGTTTGTTTATGGGGGGTGGAGAACGAGGAGTGGTTTCATTACAAATGCAATCTGCAGTATAGAGAGGCCATGTTTACAAGAGAGTATCTATGCTGCTGGGGGGAAGTCAGGAATCAGGATACAATAAATGAGTCAACAGAAGGGGAGGCAGCATGTTCAACCATCTACTACATACAATTACACTGCAGTAAATCATAAAAAGCCAGAGGCTATCTATAGATTACACAGGTTGTACTTTGAAGTGGTATTATTGAATATATGCTGTTAAAAATGCCGTATATAGATTCACATCATGTATTTCTATCAAATATCACTAGTTAGTAGAAATAAATTAAAGCCATTCAAGTTTGAATATTTGACACGCATGGTCATAACATGCCCTCCCTTTGAGTAAGTGATCATTAGCAGTTTTGCAGCAGTACTGTAAATGCTTTGGTTGATATAGAAGTCTAGCAGCAACATGCTGTGGTTTTATTAAGACACTTACAAGACTAAAGCCTTGTACACACAGGCCGAATGTTGGGCAGCATAGGCAGGTTTATTAGAAACCAGCCAACATTCGGTTGGTGTGTACTGCAGTTGGTCAGACAGAAGCCAGCTGTTTGGCTGGCTTACGTCGAAGAGGCAAGACCGAAAAAGGTTGGAAAATTTTGGTCAATTTGGTCATTAACTGTACAACCACAAGAATCATTTTTTCCATACATAACAATTCGATTAGTTCTGTTCCAGGCTAGATGTCTTCTCGCCATACATAACTAATTAAAGTCTTTTGTACAGGATACATGCCTTTTATCACCACCCTTGCTACATAATTTAAACTAAAATGAAATGTATTGGTAGGTGGGAAAAATTATTGGATAGCTGCACTCAAAACATCCAAATGAAGGACTGTCTTTTATTAGTAAAAAGCGAACATGCAACAGAGCACAGCCACAAGAGAGGACAGCCAACGTGTTTCACACTTTAACAGTGCTTAATCATTAAGCCATGATTAAGCACTGTTAAAGTGTGAAACGCGTCGGCTGTCCTCTCTTGTGGCTGTGCTCTGTTGCATGTTCGCTTTTTACTAATAAAAGACAGTCCTTCATTTGGATTTTTTGAGTGCGGCTATCCAATAATTTTTCCCACCTACCATGTCTGCCTTGTGCATTGCCTGTACCTTGGTTTCCTGAGAAGCTCCTTGATTGCATGCTAAGATCCACCTGAAGCGGTGTCTCCTATCATAAAATGAAATGTACTATTGGAAACAGCATGTTGTCTGTTTTATGTGGAGAATTATAATTGTGCCTGTAGTTCACCAGCAAAGAAAAACAAGATGGCTACATATTTTTGCTTCATTCTGGTTAGTCTCTGCACTTGTCTTCAGTTGGGGTTGATATTTGTCCAGAGGGTACAAGGTAAGACAGAATTGTTAATTTCCTTGACTGCTCTGTTTCTGCTGTCTTGCTGTTTTAGGTATACTGTAGGCTGTTGTGTGCCTAAAATGTACCTGCTTCTACTATTCCATGCTGCCCAATGTGTATAAGGGCCCCCGTATGTTAATGTAATTGGGGGATGTATCAATCTAATAACCACCAATAATATACTCACTAATAAAACAGTCTCGATCAGCCTATACAGCCAACTTTAATAAATACACTCTAATTAGTTGAGTGACATTGACAGCTCTAAGATCAAAAACTAAATGATCACATAAGTACTTATTGCTTAGTTCTTGATCTGGTTGAAGCGGAGAACAGTGAATGTCAGCCACCACTGTCTGCACTGCGACTCCAGTGCTCACTGAAGAGAGGATGGGTGCAGCTGACTTTGGCTCCCAGTGTGAGGTTGGGTAAGCCACGCCATTGAGCAGAGACTGTCAATATTGTCAGGATCGTTTGCCAGCTGACAGAGGGTAATAGCCCACTATATGGTGACTCTGGGTCGCAGGAGAGCAAAAGTTAGTGCAATCTTGTGACCCACAAGAGAATTATCGCCAAAGAACTCTTTTAATGAACCCATAAAACATTCTAATGGCTGTTCTTTCATTTTTTATATAGGAGTTTATTAGGTCTTTCAGTGGGTACAAAATGTTGCAACCAATAACAGCTAGACGACCTTTACTACAAGGCTGTAATAAGGGTATGTTCATCAAGAGAACTGGAACCCTTTTAAATCCAAACTCTGAAATACTCAATACTCTACCAGCAAAATAATTTACTTTGAAAGCAAAAGTCCTTGCCAGTTTAGTTTTCTCATTTGGGCTCTAGAAATACTTACTGATTCAAAGCAGAACATTTCCATGCTGCCACAGGAAACTGTAGACTTAGGCTGCATTCACACCTAATGCCGCGTACACACGGTCGTTTTTTGCGATGAAAAAAAACGACGTTTTTTGTGAAGTAAAAAACGACGTTTTTGAAACGTCACTTTCAAAGACGATGTTGCATACACACCATCGTTTTTTTCACAAAAAACAAGGTTACGTTCACCACACTTTTCCATTGAAGCTCGCTTCATAACTAGCTTCTGGGCATGCGCGGGTTGAAAAACGTCGCTTTAAACGACGTTTTTGCTACACACGGTGACTTTTTGTGAAACAAAAAACGACGTTTTGAAAAACGACACAAAAAATTCAAGCATGTTGGAATTTTTTTTTGGTCGTTTTTTTTAAGACAAAAAACGAGTTTTGCCCACACACGATCAATTTAAATGACGTTTTTTTTCATCGCAAAAAACGACCGTGTGTACGCGGCATTAGCGTAGGCGATTTGCAGCGTTTTTTACCGCGATTTGCCTCGTCAAATTGCGTTGTTTATTTACCGCGTTTTGCCGCGACAAAACGCAGCGTTTTTTACTGCGGTTTTGTACAGGTCATTGTCACCAATGGAAAACGCTCAAGCCGCCCGATTCGCGAGACAAAAAAGGGTCTGGGACTTGTTTGAGCTTCAGGCGTTCGGCGTTCGTTCGGCATTTTGCAGTGGAGATGTGAACCATCTCCATAGAGAATAATGTTATTTTTCCCCTCTAGCGTCTTTGAGCGTCGCGCTTCAGGCGACAAAACGCTCAGGTATGAATGCAGCCTTCATATTTACCAAGCCACTACATGAACAAGATCATGTGGAAATCTGCTTCAATGTACACAGTCCTGTGTGACAATTTGCCTGTGGTAGCAGCATTAGATATGATCATGTTTTATTAGCCTCAATAGATAATGTGTGTGCTGTACAAGGAGGTCGGCACCTCTGTCGGGTTTTTATTGTAAAACCACAGAACAAATAGAACACAGGGACTTTAGTGGTATCCAGATTTTAGTTTAAACACATAACTATACAAATGCATCAATGTATTTGTATGTAATTATGTTTTTATACCAATATTCAGATGCAAACAAGGTCACAGGGGATAATTTACTAAAACTGGAGATTGCAAAATCTGTTGCAGCTCTGCATAGAAATCAATCAGCTTCCATTTTTTTTTTCAAAGCTTAACTGAACAAGCTGACGATAGAAGCTGATTGGCTACCATGGACAGCTGCACCAGATTTTGCATTCTCCAGTAAATCAATCCCTCAGTGTTCTATCATTTCAGTGGTTTAGTATAATTAGGGATGAAGGTATCATTGGAAGTATTGAGGAAGTATTACCATCAATGGTCTGCATGAGGTTTTTATGTTGTTTGGGTGCCCGTTGAGGAGACCAGTCCCACTTTCTGTCTTGGTAACAGGATGTCATAGGGGAAGGAATTAATGGGATGCTTCATCAATGGAGACAGCAATAAAAACATCTCCCTTAATTAAAACTAAGAAAAGATATACGATCATTATTGCTTTATGGGCTTTCCTCTCCTGATGAAAGCCCTTTTCCTGGTTTCTTGCTCTACTGTCAGAGGGGCAGAAAATAAGGGGGGAAATGCTGCAGTCAGTAATAAAAACTCACAAAGGTTTTAACTCTTCTCCACTCCATCTAAAAATGGCCCTGCATTTGGTCTTTAAACAGAACTCCAGGAAAATAGCTACAGTCCCTTGCAAAAGTATTCACCCCCTTGGCATTTTTCGTGTTTTGTTGCTTCACATCTTGGAATTAACGGAAAGAGAAAATATCGCTCAATAGCAATCAGAAAACTCCTTCACCGGATCCAAACCTTGGGTGCCGGCAATGCAATGGAAATGCAAAAATACAAAAGGAACTTGGACAGCCGCACTCCAAAACAACGTTCCTTTAATTAAAATGAACCTTGGTACTAGCTATGACTAAGCACTGAAGCTACAGTGCGAAACGTTAGCTTTTTGTTCCAGTTTTGCTGTGGCATGTCTATTTTTGTGATTCATTTTAATTAAAGGAATGTTTTTTTGGAGTGCGGCTGTCCAAGTTCCTTTTGTATTTTTGCATTTCTTGGAATTAACATGGATTGTTTGTGGATGTGCATAATTTAATATACAGAACATGCCCACAACTTTGAAGATTTTTTTATTGTGAAGCAAACAACAAATAGGTCAAAATAACAGAAAAAGTCAATGTGCATAACTATTCACCCCCCTAAAGTCTATACATATTTTAGAGTCACTTTTTGCGGCTATCACAGCTCCAAGTCACTTTGGATAAGTCTCCATGATCTTGCCACATCTTACCACTGGGATTTTTGCCCATTCCTCCTTGCAAAACTGCTCCAGCTCCTTCAAATTGGAAGATTTGCACTTGTGAACAGCAATCTTTAAGTCTGACCACAGATTATTAACTGGATTAAGGACTGGGCTTTGACTAGGCCATTCCAACACATTTACATGTTTCCCCTTAAACCACACAAGTGTTACTTTAGCAGTGTGATTGGGGTCATTGTCCTGCTGGGAGGTGAACAACTATCCTAGCCTCAAATCACACACAGAATGGTACAGGTTTTGCTCAAGAATATCCCTGTATTTAGCACCATCCGTCTTTCCCTCAACTCTGACCAGTTTCCCAGTTCCGACTGCTGAAAAACATCCCCATATCATGATGCTGCCACCACCGTGTTTCACTGTGGGGATGGTGTTCTTTGGGTGATGTGATGTGTTGGGTTTGTGCCAGACATAGCGTTTTCTTTAATGGTCAAAAAGTTAAATTTTTGTCTCATCAGACCAGAGCACCTTCCGCCATACATTTTGGGAGTCTCCCACATGTCTTTTTCGCAAACTCAAAATGTGCCATTTTGTTTTTTGCTGAAAGTAATGGCTGTCTTCTGGCCACTTTGCAATAAAGCCCAACTCAATGGAGCGTATGGCTTATTGCATGGGTCTTCAAACTATGGCCCTCCAGTTGTTCAGGAACTACAATTCCCATCATGCCTAGTCATGTGTGTGAATGTCATAGTTTTACAATGCTTCATGGGATGTGTAGTTCTGCAACAGCTGGAGGGTTGTAGTTTGAGGATTCCTGGCTTATTGTCTTCCTATGTACAGATACTCCAGTCTCTGCTGTGGAACTCTGCAACTCCTCCAGGGTTACCTTAGGTCTCTGTGCTGTCTTTCTGATTAATGCCCTCTTTCCCGGTCTGTGATTTTTGGTATGCAGCCATCTCTTGGCAGGTTTGCTGTTGTGCCTTGTTCTTTCCATTTGGTTATGATAGATTTGATGGTGCTCATAGGGATCATCAAAGATTTGGATATTTAATAACCTAACCCTGACTTGTACTTCTCAACAACATTGTCTCTTGCTTGTTTGGAGAGTTACTTGGTCTTCGTGACAGTGTTTGGTTAGTGGTGCCTCTTGCTTAGGTGTTGCAGCCTATGGGGCCTTTCAAAAAGGTGTGTATATGTATAATGACAGATCATGTGACACTTAGATTGCACACAGGTGGACATCATTTCACTAATTATGTGACTTCTGAAGGTAATTGGTTGCACCAAAGCTTTTTATGGGCTTCATAACAACGGGGGTGAATACATATGCACATGCCAATTAACAGTTTCATTTATAAAAAATTGGTTTATGTACATATTTTTCTAATTTGACTTCACCAACTTAGACTATTGTGTTCTGATCCATCACATATAATTCAGATTAAAAAAACATTAAACTAAAGGCTGTAATGTAACAAATAGGTAAAAAGCCAAGTGGGTGAATATTTTTGAAAGGCACTGTAAATACACTTGGTATACCTGTCAAGGTATTTGAATTTCCACTCATCCAGTTCTGAGATGTACACAGCTCTACTACACAACACAGCCATTGCTTCTTGCAGTGCTGAACACTCTACTGACTTTTTGTGCTGCTTCTTCACCCACCTCTCTGAGCTCTGCTATACAAACTGTATGGTTGACTACAAGAGGCTGATATCAAGTCAAATTCAGGAACTTATACAGCGTGCATTTAAAGCTGAACTCCAGCTTTTCATGCACTGTACATAGTTAGTTTGGGTGACCCAAAGGGACTATGTTCCTCACTAACATGTAAGGCCACTGGAAGTGTGGTATAAACTGTATGCAACTGTCTTCCGGGTTCGAGCCGAGATATCCTCTCTCAATACACGGAACACTGTAGAGTCTATCACAGTGGCGCTCAGCCAGTTTGAGAAAGCAATGCATTCTAGCTATGAATACAAAGCTTCCTCTGATTGGCTGAGTCAGAGGTTGTGACATCATCAGCCCCCCTCTCTAATTTAGAGGAAGCTTTATATTCATTGCTAGAATACACTGCTTTCTCTGAACGGCTGATCGCTGCTGTAAAGTTCCGGGTATAATACACAAAGTGGTAGATTTACTAAAACTGGAGCGCTCAGAATCTGGTGCAGCTGTGCATGGTAGCCAATCAGCTTTTAACTTCAGCTTCTAATGCAGAACTGCACTAGATTTTGCACTCTCGAGTCGTATATAACCCACAAAGTCTCCAACCTGGAACACAGTGTGGTGTGCTGTATGTAGCCTCAGCTACATACAGTTTATACCGCACATGTAACAGCCTCACATGTTAATGGACATCTTGGCCAAAACTAACTATGTAAATTGTATGAAAAAAGGGAGCTTAGCTTTATAAATGCATCTAACTATGTATTAAAGTCGACTTTAGGAATCAACAAAAATCTATGTTCATCATGTCTATGGGTGGAGGGGATAAAGAGTAATGCCGCGTACACACGATCATTTTTTCGGGTTGTAAAAAACTAAGTTTTTTAGGCTCTAGAAAAAACTAAGTTTTTTTCAACTTGATCATTAAAACGGCCTTGCCTACACACGATCGTGAAAAAATTATCTAGCAAAGCGCGGTGATGTACAACACTTACGACGGCACTATAAAGGGGAAGTTTCCATTTGGATGGCGCCACCCTTGGGGCTGCTTTAGCTGATTTTGTGTTAGTAAAGGACGATTCACGCATTACGAACGGTAGTTTTACCAGAACGAGCGCTCCCGTCTCATAACTTTCTTCTGAGCATGCGTAGATTTTTCACGTCGTTAAAGCCCACACACGACCATTTTTTACAACCCGAAAAAAGACATTAGAAACGTCCTGAAAAAATAGAGCATGTTCGTTTTTGTTTTTTTTTGCCCGTTTTTCAGAACCCGAAAAATGCTCTAAAGCCCACACACAATCGTTTTTAATGACATTAAAAAAAACTTAAATGCACATGCAATGGGACTACCCTCAGTTTGGAGCTTCAGGGTGTAGAGGGCAACACTGAAGCTGGCTGGAGCAGGAGATAGGGTAAGTAATAATGCCTGTAATGCCCCTAGTAATATGTAATGGTTAACCCCCTGCATTATTGTAAGGGGGAGGATCACTGCAAGGGTAGTTTTTTTTCTAATTCCTAAAGCCTGGCTTTAGTGATTACAGAGCTTCATTCATTTGTGCCTTTTATATCTGCCAGGATTTTGGTTTAAGCATGCCCTCTTGCCTTACAGAGCTATGCATAGAATCAGATTAAATGGGGCCAGAGCAGAAACACAGTTCATGACATCACATTAAAAGTGTTGCTTCATTTTCTGACTCCTGTGTTACTGTAAATAACTTATAATGAAAGAAATATATAATCTGTCATACAAACGACCTGGAAATGTGAATCTGGGATAGGTCATTATGGCTGGTTTCCTGAGCTTTGGAGATGGTATTGGAGAAGAAAGGAGCTGTTATATCATAGAATTAGTAACGTGAGTCATTGAAGCATAATTAACAGCTACTGGAAAATGTAATTAAAACCCATAACTTACACCCATTTTGTATCTGTTATATACTGTATATATAACAGAAGCGTCTCAATTTGTTTCCATGACCTCATTTATGATTGTGGGATGTCATCTCTGATTTAATAACAATCCCGGGGATTAATGAAACCACTCTACTCTGAAGGTTAATGTAAACAGTATCACAGCGTTAATTCTGAAAAAAAAAAAAAAAAAAACGAAGCACCAAGCCAATGCAAATATGAAGCTACAGGCATGCATCCTTTTAAATTAAGTGAGTTACATGTTAGCAAATTACAAAGCAGGATTTCTTCAAATCAGGTGCAAAAACATCTACATATTGCTCCCTCTGCAATTAAAAGTAATCTAACACCCCGTCTGGAAAAAGATATTTATAACTAGTATCCACTTAACAGGAATTTAAACATACTTGTGATAAAGCCTCATCACTCCTAAAAATAAACCATTGTGTTACACCAGGCAAAAGCTCTTCATTAGCAGATGACGAGGGAAGCACATTCTATTAAACATGTAGAGTATCTCACAAAAGTGAGTACACCCCTCACATTTTTGTAAATATTTTATTATATCTTTTCATATGACAACACTGAAGAAATTACACTTTGCTACAATGTAAAGTAGTGAGTGTACAGCTTGTATAACTGTAAAAAATGTCTGTCCCCTCAAAATAACTCAACACAGCCATTAATGTCTAAACCACTAGCAAAAAAAGGGAGTATACCCCCATGACTAAGCACTGAATTAGTGTGAAACGCGTCGGCTATCCCTTTTCTGGCTGTATTCTGTGATGCATGTCCTTTGATTTTACAAATAAAGACAACTTTTGAAGTTCCTTTGGAGTGCTGCTGTCCATCCCTTCTGAAAATTCGACATTTGCCTAGTGCATTGCCAGCACCTTGGTTTCCTGGGAGGTTCCTAATTGTTTTCAGAACACACCTTGCCATGGTCGGCCAAAGAAGTTCACATGCTCAGCATCATATCTAGAGGTTGTCTTTAGTAAATAGATGTATGAATGCTGCCAGCATTGCTGCAGAGGTTGAAAGGGTGGGGGGGGGGGGTCAGCCTCTCAATGCTCAGACCATATGCTGGACACTGCATATGCCATCCCATAAGGTATCCTCTTCTAAAGATGATGCAGTATTCCAACATGATAATGACTCAAAACACACCTCCATGACCATTGCCTTGACCTAAACTGTATTGAGCATCTTTGGGGAATCCTCAAACAGAAGGTGGAGGAGCACAAGGTCTCTAACATCCACCAGCATGTCGTCATGGAGGAGTGAAAGAGGACTCCAGGGTGAAGCTGTGAAGCTCTGGTGAACTCTATGCCCAAGAGGGAAATAGGCAGTGCTGAAAAATAATGGTGGCCACACAAAATATTGTCTCATTGGGCCCAATTTGGACATTTTCACTAAGGGGTGTACTCACTTTTGTTGCCAGCGTTTTAGACATCAATGGCTGTGTGTTGAGTTATCTTGAGAAGACAGCAAATTTACACTGTTATACAAGCTGTACACTCACTACTTTACATTGTAGCAAAGTGTCATATGAAAAGATATAATAAAATATTTACAAAAAGTTGAGGTATGTACTTTTGTGAGATAATGTATATGCTTTAAATGTACCACTTATTGAATACAATTAAATATTTTTTATAAACATTCTTAAAGAAATGAGGGTAAATATGAGAAACCATGTCATGATCTGATTATTTCATTTCAGTGCATGAGTTCAGTTTCCCAAAACATTTTGCATGACATTTTCATAGAGTCAGCATTTTAGAGTAAGTGTATTGGTTGGGGTTCAGGATTATTTTCTCATGTGTAATAAAATAATTACCTAAGGTCTAACTATATAATGTGATTGTGATTAAAACTGTGATTGCTTAAATATATCACAGCTTCCAATTGTCCCTTTTTTAAAGGCACAGTTCCTCTTTTGGAATCAAATCCTTCTGTCCCTTTCTGCTCCCTTAGAGGCTTAAAACATTTATATATTTTGCTGCTCTCAGCCTCCTCCAAATCTCAAATTCCTTTTCTTTGCTTCTGTAATCTGACCTCCTATTAGAGATGGCTATGCACTGCTCATTCCAAACAAATTAAAGTGAGTGGGAACATAAGAGGTTTGGGAGCTCACATAGAATGTTAAAAGGAGTCAGAAAAACATAGTAAGAAATAATTGTGTTTTTTTTTTATGGCTATTAAGTAGTAGATGGTTATAGTAGTGTATGTATTATTGTTTAGAGACTAAGCATATACCGTATATACTCGAGTATAAGCCAAGTTTTTCAGCCCATTTTTTTAGGGCTGAAAATACCCCCCTCGGCTTATACTCGAGTCAGTGTACCTGAATTCTTGACAGGTCTCCATTCTTTTAAAAATCGCAGCTTCCTTCTGGCGTTCCGTTACGTGATAGGCATTTGACACTGTTTTCCGCCTATCATGGAGGTCCTCTCATCCTCGGACAGTTTCCCAGCAGACACTGTGTTCTGTGTTCTGCCAATCACAGACATCCTCTTGTCCGGGGATGAAAGAATGTCTGTGATTGGTGGAATACTGAACACAGTGTCTGCTGGGAAACTGAGTCCGAGGATGAGAGGACCTCCGTGATAGGCGGAACACAGTTACTTGGTCAGGCAACACTCTACTTACATGTACTGTATTTTATACCATTTTTGAGACAAATAAATCTTCTTTGGTGGTGTTTAGTAACTTTTTTCTTACTTTTTACTATAAAAAATGTTTCCCTTACTTTTTGTTATAAAACGTATATATATTTATATATAAAAAAAAACTTCAAGATATTAAAAACATCACAAAAGGAACCCTTTTTGGAAAGTGGACACTTGAGGGTGCTTTTATTTTTGCCAATTTTTTGGGGAAATTGTTGGTATAGAGGTAGTTAGGTGTATTTCAAAAGTCGCCTACTGAAGCCAAGTTCTGTTCTTACATTATTAATGAAAGAAAATTCCTTGGGTGATGACTATGCATTGCACTGGAGTTGCATTCTGTGCAACTGCTAGATGCCACTTTAAACTCGCCAAAACAATCCCATAAACATTAATGGTCAGTGGCACATTAACCACCTAAAAACCTCACACTTAGGCCGCGTACACATGATCGAATTTGTTCACTGAAACTGGTCCGACGGACCGTTTCAGCAGACATATCCGATCGTGTGTATGGGCTAGTGGACATGCCTGACCGGCGGACAAATTTTAAAGCATGCTTTAAAATTTGTCCGCTGGAGACATGTCCGTCGGATGAGTCCGCTGGTTAGTACACTAACCCGCGGACATATCTGCCCGCAAATGCTTCGAATGGATGCGACGCATGCGTGGACGTGTTTTACTTCCTTGTGCGGTGACGTGGCGGCGTCAACGTCACCGCCACGTCACCGCGATGTCTGCCGGCGGGGATTTTGATACACGCCGTCGGATGAAAATCCGGAGGAGACATGTCCGATGAAAACGATCCGTCGGACAGTTTCAGCGGACATGTCCCTCTGTGTGTACGCGGCCTAAGAGTTGAGCGGACACCTTGATGTTCGGGTTCGGCCGAAATTGACCCCGAACCCGAAACCCCATTGCAGTCAATGGGGACCCAGACTTTTGACTACTAAAATGTCTCTAAAAAACTAAGGGAAAGGACTAGAGGGCTGCAAACGGCAGCAAAATGCAGGTAAGAGCATGGCAAGTACTCTGAAAATAAATGTGGATAGGGAAATAACTTAAAATAACATAAAAAAAATAATAATAAAAAAAATCCTTGACAAGCAGGAACCTTCCCCTAAAGCAGTGTGGCCCTTTGCATGACTTTATCCGGCCCTTGGGAATTCCTCCTACAGATATGAAGCGCAATTCCTCCCACTGACACCAATGATGGGACACTATTTCGCCCACTGATACCAATGATGGGGCACTAGTTCTCCCACTGACACCAATGATGGGACACTATTCCTCCCACTGACACCAATGATGGGACACTATTCCTCCCACTGACAGCAATGATGGGACACTATTCCTCCCACTGATACCAATGATGGGAGACTATTCTTCCCACTGACACCAATGATGGGAGACTATTCCTCCCACTGACACCAATGATGGGGCACTATTCCTCCCACTGATACCATTGATGGGACACTATTCCTGCCACTGACACCAATGATGGGAGACTATTCCTCCCAAATTATTTGCCCTAAATGGGTGTTTTTTGAATAGAACAACAGAAGAACAGTAGCTAAAGTGTTTATCTCACACTTACAGATATGGAGGAAACACGGCAAACACTGGAGGAAACACTGCAAAATTAACTTGTTTGCCCTAAATGGATGTTTTGTGAATAGCACAATAGAAGAAAAGTATCTTGCAAAGTATCTTACAGTAACATATGCAGTTCTGGTGTAATTAGATTTTAGAAACAGGACAGACTCCTATATATTTCTATTCCCTACAAGCACAAGAAGGAACCTTCCCCTAACCCAGGGGTAGGCAACCTTGGCTCCCCAGCTGTGGTGAAACTACAAATCCCATCATGCCTCTGCCTCTAGGAGTCATGCCTGTGATTGTCAGGGTCTTGCAATGTCTCATTGGACTTGTAGTTGCAAAACAGCTGGAGAGCCAAGGATCCCTACCCCTGCCCTAACCTATCTTGCAGAGTATCTCAGAGTAACATATAGAGTACTGGTGATTCTGAAGCAGAACAGTCTGACTCTTATCTAAATCTCTCCCTAAAAATTCAATCGGGAACCTTTCCCTAACCTATCTTGCAGAGTATCTCAGAGTAACTTATGCAGTGCTGGTGATTCTGAAGCAGGACAGTCTGACTTCTATCTAAATCTCTCCCTGAGAGCAGCAGCAGCCTTTCCCTAACCTAACTAAAGCAGAGTGCAGAGTGACAAGCTGTGCTGTGTGCCTCTAGCTTATATAGAGGCTGGGTCACATGCTGGGTCACATGCTGCACTGGCCAATCACAGCCATGCCATTAGTAGGCATGGCTGTGATGGCTTCTAGGTCACACGAGTAAAACAAATGATGATTGGCTGCCGTGCAGCATGCCATTACATTGCCGAACTCCGAACCTGAACCCAAACTTTTAGCAAATTATTCAGTTCGCTCAACCCTACTCACAATCATTCATGGTCAGTGGCACATTAGCCACCTAAAAAACCCACAACCATGGCTGGTCAGTGGCATTCTAAACCCCCACACTATATAATTGGTAGTCAGAAGCACTTTAAACAACCCCCAAAACCATCACACAACATTGGTTTTCAGTGACTTTTTAAATACCCTGAAAACAATCCAACATTACTGGTGTGAAGTGGAACTTTAAACAAAAAAAATCTATTTTTCTTATTGCTCACATGAAATGAAATATAAACCAACAATGCACTAACATGAGCCAACAGATAAGGAGTACAAACGATGAGGATACGCAGATCCCAAAAAATAAAAATAAAAGTAATTTAGAGTAGTCTTTCAATGGCAAAAGCAGACACTCTCAATAACATATTAAGGCATGTAGGCAGTGCATATTCAGAACTAGGGATGGCCATATGGTTTGGCCCGAACACCGCCCATTTGGGTGTTCACCAAACACCCAAATTTTCAATCAGTCAATAGGTTGTTAAGGAGTGGGGCCGGGATGTTGGCCGTCACGTCCTTAACAACAAATGAGTCATCAGCTGTCAGAGCGAGGGGGGGGGGGGGCACTGACTACCAAGCTATTTAGAGGGAAACAGCAAATAAACACTGATTTTCCTCCCTCAGTTCTTTAACACACATTACATTTTTGTCAGCCCAAAGGTTCGAAAGGAAGCTTCTGTATAATTTGTAGAGGTGCGTAAATACACTAGTGCATTGCTGTCTGATCTGCAGCTTTACTCGCATACCTGTTCCTGTGATCTGTGCTTGATTCCTGTGTTTGACCCGGCTTATCTTGACCACGCTTGCTCTAGTCTTCACCTATCCTGATCTTGGCTTTTCTTAACCACTTGCCGATAAGCCCATGTCATTATACTGCAGCAGGTCAACTTGTTCCCACAAATCGCCGTAGCTGTACGTCGGCCCTTTAAACAGCTATAGCAGGTGTGCGCCCACTGCACGGGTGGGGAACGGATTCGCGTGGCCACGCGCAATTACTCCACAGAGAGAAAGAATGGGGATCTGTCAGTGTAAACTAACAGATCCCCATTCTGTCAGGGGAGTAGAGAGTGATCGTCTGTCCTAGTGTTTAGGAACAGCAATCTCTTTCCTCGTCCAGTCAGTACACTCCCCTCACAGTTAGAAACACCTCACATGGAACACATTTAACCCGTTGATCGCCCCAGTGTTAACTTCTTCCCTGCCAGTAACATTTATTCAGTAATCAGTGCATTTTTAATGCTAATTCTGTATAAATGTCAACGGTCCCAAAAAAGTGTCAAAAGTGTCTGATCTGTCTGTCCGCAATGTCGCAGTGCCACTAAAAATCGCTGATCACCGCCATTACTGGTATAAAACAATGCCATAAATCTATTCCCTATTTTGTAGACACTATAACTTTTGAGCAAACCAATCAATATATGCTTATTGAGATGTTATCGAATACCACCAAAAGAAAGCTCTATTTGTGGGGAAAAAAAGGATGTCAATTGTTGGGGTATAGTGTCGCAAGCCCACGCAGTTGTCAGTTAAAGCGACGAAGTGCCGTATCGCAAAAAAATGGCCTGGTCATTAAGGGGGAAAATCTTCTGGTCCTTAAGTGGTTAAAGATGTTGTAAAATCTTCCATCTGCCTAACATCCTGTTGCCAACTTCTGCCTGCACCTTGACCATTCTCTGCCTGCTGATTATGCTTATACCTGATCATCTGTTGCTAACCTGGCTTGTCTGAACCTGCATCCAGTTATCCGTCTGTCCTACTCTGGATAGTGCCTGATGACGGTGGGCCTACATCTTCTATGTGCCTGCATTTGCTGTTCCTGTTGCCAGTTTTCTGCTTCAGCCACCCAGCCCAGCTCAGGTGCCACACCCACACCACATCTGCAATCAACGGAAGATCTTGCAGCCACTCTTATCTCACCACGCTCTTGTGGCCATTGTCGCAACACCAGTAGCCCTTGACCCGGGGATGTACGAGTGGTCTCCCTCTGCACATCAGGCTCTGCCACAAGGTATGTGACAGTCGAGTCACTTAACCGGCAACTCTGTTTACTGAAAAAAGATGTGGCATTACAACTTCTTTCAATACAGTTTCACCAATCCATTATCAATTTGATATAAATCCTGTATTATAATTATAATGAAGCAACCACAAAGCAGTGCACCAGGCATTAGATGAATGGCGTTCCCTTTCAATATACTGTATGGCATAGCCTTAAGGCTTTTATTGAGGGTCCTACTAAAGGGTGACCCACCTAAGTGCAGCACTACATTGCTCCATATATGATCCGAAACTCCAAAGGAAAATCCCTAGAGACCAAATTGCAGACACCACAGCAAGGTAACTAAGTTCACCTTCTGAACATGCTAAACCTGTATTTGGAGTATAACATGCAGCATGTTCAGGACCCCCACCTCGCCCCCCCCCCCCCCATTCCTCCTTCCCTGTGACAGCAAGTGGGGGTCTTTCTTCTCACACCTGCCATCTTATTTTCAAAACAGCCACACAGCTGCATCATCCATTCACAGGAATCTGTGACTGAATAAACTACAAGTCCCTTCTACCAACGTGGCAGACTTCTTGTAGTTCCCAATTAACTACGAGCACACATGTTACACATCTGTGTAAGATGTAACAAGGTTTAAAAGATGGGGTTAGCCTTCAGATCAGATATGCCTGTGTAAAGGTGGCAATAAACTTTACATCTCACTTTTTACACTTATCGATCGCAGGTTCACACTTGTGCGTGTCGGGAACAATTGCAAAGTCGCATGTGTTTCAAACTTTGGGATTTTTTTGCTCCGATTTAAAAAAAGGAGTCAGGTAGGGCAGCTTATTGAAATGAGTGGGCTGCCTACATGCAGAACGCAGGCTGCACAAGTGTTAATCTAGCGTACTTACATAGTTCAAGGGCCTGCCTGATTTGATACAAATTGAATGTGTTGTTATCCTCCGATTATACACCCTGTTCCAAATTATTATGAAAATTCTATTTCAGTGTCACAAAGATTAAATATTTTATTTTTTCATGAATGGCATTGTGTCTCAGGGCTCTTTTGATCACTGAAAACAATCTCGGACACCTGTGATAATTAGATTGCCAGGTGAGCCCAATTAAAGGAAAAACTACTAAAGGAGGGTGTTCCACATTATTAAGCAGAGCACCATTTTCAAGCAATATGGGCAACAAAAAGGATCTCTCTGGTGCCGAAAAGAGTGAAATAGTTCAATGCCTTGGACGAGGTATGAAAACATTAAATATTTCACAAAAACGTAACCGTGATCATCGCACTATTAAGAGATTTGTGTCTGATTCAGAGCACAGACGGTTTTCGTGCAGATAAAGGGTCATTGAGGAAGATTTCTGCCAGATCCATGCTTCGGATCAAGAGAGCAGCTGCTAAAACACAATTACATAGCAGCAAACAGATATTTAAAGCTGCTGGTGCCTCTGGAGTCCCACGGACATCAAGGTGTAGAGTCCTCCAGAGTCTTGCAGCTCTACTTAAACCTTCCATTCGGCCACAACTAACCAATGCTCACAAGCAGAAATGGCTGCATTGGTCAGAAAAATACATGAAGACTAATTTTCAAACAGTCCTGTTCACTGATGAGTGCCGTGCAACCCTGGATGGTCCAGATGGATGGAGTAGTGTATGGTTGGTGGATGGCCACCCTGTTTCAACAAGGCTGTGATGTCAGCAAGGCGGTGGTGGAGTCATGTTTTGGGCCAGAATCATGGGAAGAGAGCTGGTCAGCCCCTTTAGGGTCCCTGAAGATATAAAGATGACCTCTGCAAAGTATGTGGAGTTCCTGACTGACCACTTCCTTCCCTGGTACAGAAGGAAGAACTATGCTTACCCTAATATAATCATCTTTATGCATGACAATGCACCCAATGAAATCATCTCATTCTGCAAAGAATTCCTCTGCATCAATGGCTGCTATGGGGATAAAAGGAGAGAGAGTCATGGTGTGGCCTCCATCCTCCCCTGACCTCAATCCTATTGAGAACCTTTGGAGCATCCTCAAGCAAAAGATCTATGAGGGTGGGAGGCAGTTTACATCCAAACAGCATCTCTGAGGGACTATTCTGACATCTTGCAAACAAATTCAAGAAGAAACTGTCCAAAAACTCACAAGTTCAATGGATGGAAGACTTGTGAAGCTGCTATCAAATAAGGGGTCTTATGATAAAATGTAACATGACCTGTTAAAATGTGTAAAAAGTTAAAATGTTGTTCAAAGTTTGATTGAAATAGCTTTTGATTTCAGTAAATATGCTGCAAACACAACAAATTACAATTTTCAGTTCTTTACAACCTATAAAGTGTTTTGAAACTTACTGTGCGTAATAATTTAGAACATATCTTTGGTAAATCGAATGATAATTGTGGAAATTCTTTTTAATTTTTACTGCATTAAACTCTTGAAAAGGGGAAATTTCCCAATTTTTAAGTGATAGCTGTGCATACCAATGCGGACCATGGAACACATGTCCTTTTAATAAAGATCTGGAATTTGATGTGTCAGCATACACATTTCTTCCGTATTTAGCTTTCTGCTTCAGTGCTTTAAAAATGAAATTACATTTATAATATCAAACACCTACACAGCAAAATTAATATTTAAATGCCTAGGGCTTTTACATGCTTAACTTTAGTTTGTTCAAGCACCTTAGATATGCTTTCCTGGGTGTTTATATTTTTTTTTTTATACATTTGAACAATTGTGAAGGTTTTTACTGGTTAGGAACATTTGTACTTTTTATTGCACACACACAATAAGTTTAATGCATGAGACGTTCAATATTTCCCTGTGATGAAAAGGGTCAAGAAGAAAAGAAAACCAACCTTTCTCTCCTTTAAGAACACACAGCAAGAGAAATTATGTGTATTAAATCACAGCAAATTAATTACTTTTATTACTGTTAAAAACAACTCACTGCTGGTTCAACTAAACTCAGTCTACTCAAAACTGATATTTCATCTTTTGGTAGATGAAGATGCATATAATCATCAAATGATTTCTTATATCTCTTGGCTATTTTAGGGAAACATTATTGCACTGCCTTGCTTTCTCGTACTGTCATACTGATACTATTTGAAAACTTTTGATACTATATTATGTGGTTTACAGCAAGAACAACAGTATTTGTTATTTCAAAATCTGCATGGCCAAATACATCATTCTAGTAGTCCATAAAACATTGATGTTGTTATTTTCTTTATTGTAATTCAACTCACTTTTACATAAACCAGTGCTAACACATTGTCAAAAATGAATAAATAAACAAGCAATGCAGCAGAGGTAGTAGGCTATATTCAGATGTATTGATTAGAAGGTAATTACAAAGATCTAGACCTCATGGACACAGACAATTTCAAGCATCTAATGTAAATTGTGAAAATATTCCTGTACCCGAGAGAGATATCTGCAGCATATAGTCGCCCATGGTAATGCAGTACATGGGTATACAAGATGATTATGCAAACGTGCATACAGACATAAATCCTTAAACACAGCTTTTGTGCATCCAGGAATGTACAACCTTGCATATGTGCAAATACATGCAAGCATGGCTTATACCTGCATACAGCTAGAGTACAACCATTCATTACTGTGAGTGGCTGTACACTGCATTTGTGTCTCACAGGCATGGATATATTAACACAATATAGGTTGGGTACCTAAAATTGTCTATGACATCTTGCAGTGTTCACCTGCTACAAGGCTAGTGCCAGGGTGTGAATTTGAATGCATTTTACTGTAACAGCAAAAGCCAGATAATCACCACCCACAACCATCAAAATTTTCATGGGTCACAGTCGGTAGATGTAATCACAGGGTCCTATAGCACAAATTTTTATGGGTCTCTGGTCAGTAGCAGGAATTTACACTCTCATAATATACGTATGTAGTGCAGGAAGGGCAGCACATAATATACCTAATTGAACGCCTCCTTAGCATGGGTGGTCAGAGGTTGGTGGCCAACAAGACACTCCTATAGGACTCCTATATATAGCCCTTAGAATTGGCTTTCACTGTAAATGAACATTTACAAGTTGTAGCAATGACATTTCAAACTAAACTTTTCTGTGTGGGGTTAAGCTGTCGGCATAATGTTCAAGTATACACAGCAGGCTTGCTCATTATGGCACATTTACCTCTCAGTGGTTCCTCATCCAGCAGTGACAGGTCCAGCCAGGGCAGGCGCTACCATTAGGCAAACTAGGCAGTCACCTAGGGCACAGCCATGTCATGTCCTAACAAGACAGTGGTATGTACAAAAACTCATCCCCTGCAGCTGGTGAATTCCAGCTTCCTCTTCCCACCCTCCCACAGACATTTAGTGGCTGCAGGAGGGAAATGGAGGAGATCAGTTTCTTTATATGCCGCCTCTCCTATTCAGGTCCTTCTGCCCCCCACTGTGATTTTCTGGCCCCACATTGATCTCTCCTGACTCCTCTGTTTCCTCTCACCCAGGCCCGCTTTGATCTCTCCCGTTGTTTCATCTCTCCTGGCCCTGCTAGGCTCTCTCCTGGCCCCCCTCGTCCCCCCACAGCTCTGCTGGCTTCCCTCCTCTCCTTTTCTGCGGGCTGCTGTGGAGGATCTGTCAGGCTGGAGAGAGGTGAAGGGGCTGGTAAATGTGTAAATATGGTAAATGGGTACCGATCACTGACAATTTTTTTTAACTGTGGTATAATAAACTGTGCTTCCTATGTCTCAGTTTATGAATGAACTGAAAGCCTCTACATAGTTATTCCTGTTTATTCACTCTGTGCAGTTTAGGCTACAGATATGGGGATCGAGGGCTGTGTCCTTAATCTCCTTTCTCTCTCTCAAAGGTGAAACATCAGAGGTCTGTTTAGACCCCTGATATGTCACCAAAGTACCCAAACGGTGGTCCAAAATAAATTATAAAAAAAGTGTAAAAGAAGATTAAATAAATAAAATGTTAAAAAATCTTTTAAAAAAATAAAATAACAAAAATAAACAACTACTGACACTAATGGAGTAAAGCAGGCGAAATATAAGAAAAATACATAGAGAAACCAGCGGTTGTCATTATTTGTAATTTGGTTTACAAGAAAAAAAATGGGAAGCTCAGTCTTTTTTTGCCCTAGTTTAGGCCTGCTTCCCGTTGCCGCCGATGTTCCCCACACACTGCACCAATGTTCTGCACAGCGATGTGTGCTGCAGGATTGGATGATCTCAGCTGTAGACATTTTGCAGCTTCATGTTTTGTCGCTTTAACACTTTCCACTGTTTTTAAATATTTTGACGTTTATTTTTATTTTGGAGGAGGGTGCAAAAACATAGTCTAAAGCATGGGTCTTCAAACTACGGCCCTCCAGTTGTTCAGGAACTACAATTCCCATAATGCCTAGTCATGTCTGTGAATGTCAGTGTGTTACAATGCCTCATAGGATGTGTAGTTCTACAACATCTGGAGGGCCGTAGTTTGAGGATCCCTGGTCTAAAGCCTCGTACACACGACTGAGAAACTCAACAGAATCCATCAAGAAACTTGGTGGGAGAGCTTTTTTGCCGAGGAAAACGGTCGTGTGTATGCTTTTCATCGAGAAAACTGTCGAGGAACTCGACGAGGAAAAAAGAGAGCAAGTTCTCTTTTTCCTCAATGGAAGTCTCAATTTCCTCATCGTGTTCCTCGTCGGGCTGGTTTTCAATGTGAAACACGTTAGTCTGTATGCTTAGAAACCCACGAAATAGCACATTTGTCACGCTGTAACAGACTGAAAAGTGCAAATGTCTCTTACCAAACTTTTACCTAACACGCAGTAACATGTGATTAGCAAAAGCAGCCCCAAGGGTTGTGCCAGTGGAACAAACTTCCCCTGCTGTCGTACGTGTTGTATGTCACCGTGTTTGAGAACACAGAGATTTGGTCTTGACAGTGTGTACGCAAAGACAGCTTGTCAAGTTTCTCGACAAGCCTAACAAGGAACTCGTCGAGGAAAACGATGTGTCTGGTCCGACGAGTTCCTCGGTCGACTCGTGTGTACGAGGCCTTAAGCCCCATACACACTATCAGTTTTCTTGCAGGTTTTTCTCTTTGGGTTTACCAAAACTATCTAATATGAGGTCAAACCTTAAGAGTTTCAATTCGTATGCAATCAGGCAGGCCCTTGTACTACATGGTTTTGGTAAACCTCCCCAATCACTGCTCCATCTAAAGATGCTGTCATCTTCAATCTTCAATGACAATTCTCTTTGGTCATTAGATGGCCAATAAAGTATCTCGTCTACCAAAAAAAAAATAACTCTAGCTAACTTTTTTTAGAGTCCCATTTTAAATGGGGTTATAATAAAACCCTTCAAAGTTTAAAGAAAAGGAGATTCTCCTTAATGGTCTTTTAGAATAAAGCTGGCTGTAGTGTGTGAATCAATGTGTAGAAAAATAGCCTGTGCTTTTTTAGCTCTTGAGCCAGCAATCAGAGCAATCCTTCCCTGAGAGGATGAAACCGGTGAACATGGTACGATAGAATACATTTCTTACAAAATGCTTTTAAGACATGTTATTTTTTTTATCTGGATTTGCTTTGGCTACTATGGCTGTAGTTAAACTTTCGAGCAGATCTGTAATTCCTTTCCTATTGAGGCTATATATATATATATATATATATATATATATATATATATATTTATATATATATTACCAAGTAGACATGTGCAGACTGGAATATTTTGTTTTGTTTTTTCGTTTTCGTTTGGAAAATAAATTTATTTAGTTACTCCCGAAAATCGTTTTGATTTATTTCGTTTTTCGTTGGGGAATAGCTTTCGTCCGAAAATCCAATAATACTTGGTCTCTGTTGAATAGTCAAAAGAATATTCGACGGAACGTCGAATCTTTTTGGTTTCTGTTGAATGGTTAAAAGAATATTCGACGGAACGTCGAATCTTTACGTCGGATTGTACATTTCCGTTCGATTATTCCGCCTACAAGAATTCTAATGTTGTATGACTAGTAATAATGACGAATCTATTCTCTATAATGTCAAATCTATTTTCTCATAAATCGAAATCTATTCTCTGTAATGTCGAATCTATCATTTCTATAGTGTCAAATCTTTTCTCTATAATGTCGAATCTTTTCTATATGATGTCGAATCTTTTACCTATAATGTCGAATCTCTCTATATCGAAATTTTACCGCAACGAAAACGAAAATAAAGCATTTTTTATGTCGGATCTTTCGGTTTTCGTTTCTTGCACTTTCGTTATCGTTTGTTAAAACGATAACGAAAAAAAACAATTTTCGGACAAAAATGCATTCTAACGAAAACAAATGCACATGTCTATTACCAAGAGTATTGGAACGCCTGCCTTTACACGCACATGAACTTGAATGGCACCCCGGTCTTAGTCCTTAGAGTTCAATAATGAGTTGCCCACCTTTTGCAGCTATAAGAGCTTCAAATCTTCTGGGAAGGCTATCCACAAGGTTTAGGAGTGTCTATGGAAGCGTTTGACCAGTCTGACAGAAGCGCATTTGTGAGGTCTGGCTCACAGTCTCTGCTCTAATTCATCCCAAAAATGTTCTATCAGATTAAGGTCTGGATTCTGTGAAGGCCAGTCAAGTTCCTCAACCCCAAACGCGCTCATCCATGTCTTTATGGACCTTGTTCGTGCACTGGTCATGTTGGAACAGGAAGAGGCCATCCGTAAACTGTTCCCACCAAATTGTCTTGGTATGCTGAAGCTTTAGGAATTCCCTTCACTGGAACTAAGGGGCCAAGCCCAATCCCTGAAAAACAACCAAACAACCCCCACACCATAATCCCCTCTCCACCAAATAATTTGGACCAGTGCACAAAGCAAGGTCCATAAAGATATGGATGAGCGAGGTTGGGGTGGCATGCACAGAGTCCTGACCTCAACCCAGTAGAACACCTTTGGGATGACTTAGAGCAGAGACTGCAAACCAGGGTTTCTTGTCCACATCAATGCCTGACCTCACAAAAGCGCTTCTGTAAGAATGGTCAAACATTTCCATAGACACATTCCTAAACCTTCAGGACAGCTTTCTCAAAAGAGTTGAAGCTGTTATAGCTGCAAAAGGTGGGCCAATTCAATAATAAACCCTATGAACTGGGATGCCATTAAAATGTATGTGCATGTAAAGGTAGGCGCCCCAATACTTTTTGGCAATAAAGTGCAAAAAGGTGGGCCAACTCAATATTAAACCCTACGGACAAAGACTGCGGTGCCATTCAAGTACATGTGCGTGTAAAGGCAGGCTTCTAAATACGCTTGGTAATATATATGTATATACAGTGGAGCCTTAGATTACGAACATAATCCATTCCAGGAGAATGCTTGTAATCCAAAGTATTCGCATATAAAAGCAAGTTTCCCCATTGAAGTCAATGGAAATGAAAATAATTTGTTCCACGTTGACTTCAATGGCATGTAATACCAAATGCAGCCAGAGGCTGGGGGCACCGGAGAGCCTCGGAAACGGCCGTAAGGCCAAAGGACAGTTTAGCTGACCTCGGCAAACCTAGGAAAGACTCTGTTCATGAGACTTTCCGAGGTTTGCCGGGGTCAGCTGAACTGTCCCCGGGCCTTTCTGTGTATTTACAAGCAGCAATGATTCGTCTCCGGCACCCCCCCACCTCAGGCCAAAAGCTGTACTGCACACTGCTTTGGCCTGAATCCTGCTTGTTTTGCGAAACAACACTCGCAAACTGAGTTAGGATTTTTAGAAATATAGTGCTCGTATTGCGAAACGCTTGTTAACCGCGTTGCTTGCAACCCGAGGTCCCACTGTATATATATAAATATATACAGTACAGACCAAAAGTTTGGACATACCTTCTCATTCCAAGAGTTTTCTTTATTTTTATGACTATGAAAATTGTAAATTCACACTGAAGGCATCAAAACTATGAATTAACACATGTGGAATTATATACATAACAAAAAAGTGTGAAACAACTGAAAATATGTCATATTCTAGGTTCTTCAAATTAGCCACCTTTTGCAGCAGACAAATCTCTAGAACAACTGTTAAGAGGAGACTGTGTGAATCAGGCCTTCATGGTAGAATATCTGCTAGGAAACCACTGCTAAAGAAAGGCAACAAGCAGAAGAGACTTGTTTGGGCTAAAGAACACAAGGAATGGACATTAGACCAGTGGAAATCTGTGCATTGGTCTGATGAGTCCAAACTTGACTCTTTGGTTCCAACCACTGTGTCTTTGTGCGACGCAGAAATGGAGGAGGTGTGATGGTGTGGGGGTGCTTTGCTGGTGACACTGTTGGGGATTTATTAAAAATTGAAGGCATACTGAACCAGCATGGCTACCACAGCATCTTGAAGCGGCATGCTATTCCATCCAGTTTGCGTTTAGTTGGACCATCATTTATTTTTCAACAGGACAATGACCCCAAACACACCTCCAGGCTGTGTAAGGGCTATTTGACCAAGAAGGAGAGTGATGGGGTGCTGTGCCAGATGACCTGGCCTCCACAGTCACCGGACCTGAACCCAATCGAGATGGTTTGGGGTGAGCTGGACCGCAGAGTGAAGGTAAAAAGGGCCAACAAGTGCTAAGCATCTCTGGGAACTCCTTCAGGACTGTTGGATGACCATTTCAGGTGACTACCTCTTGAAGCTCATCAAGAGAATGCCAAGAGTGTGCAAACAGTAATCAAAGCAAAAGGTGGCTACTTTGAAGAACCTAGAATATGACATATTTTAAGTTGTTTCACACTTTTTTGTTATGTATATAATTCCACATGTGTTAATTCATAGTTTTGATGCCTTCAGTGTGAATTTACAATTTTCATAGTCATGAAAATAAAGAAAACTCTTGGAATGAGAAGGTGTGTCCAAACTTTTGGTCTGTACTGTATATCTATATATATATAACCTCAATTGGAAATACAGATCTGCCTGAATACACACTCCTTAACCTTGTGGACAGCCTTTCCAGAAGAGCTGAAGCTGTTATAGCAGCAAAGGATGGGCCAACTCAATATTGAACCCTACGGACTGGGATGCCATTAAAATTTGTGTGCAAGTGAAAGCAGGTGCCCCAATACTTTTTGTAAATAAAGTCTATATATATAACTTTTTATTTTATTTTTTTATTTTAAGGCAACAGTTTCTTCTTGGCTGCTTATATTAAAAAGCCTCCAATCCCAGTTGAGGCCATCTAAGGGGACAGGAGCTAGCGGTGTGACGGTGAGGGGCACAGACCGTGCTGCAGACAGCCATGACGATTGGTTGCTTATACTCAAGTGTTTTTACTGTAAGTGCAGATTTTATTAAACAATGTGGTTTTAAAGGATGAATGCACTATGAGTTTTTCCTACCTCCATTACTTCTATGGCCTGTGAGTGGAGAGTAGGTGTTCATCTCTGGTCCCAGTGAGCGATCGTCTAAAAGCTGATTCCTCCCTGCTGACATACCCCACATGTGCAGTATGATCCTATGGAGATCCTTGGGTTTTGTAAGGCCGTGTACACATGAAGGGACATGTCCGCTGAAACGGTCCGACGGCCGTTTCCAGCGGACATGTCTCCTCCGGATTTTGGTCCGATGGCGTGTACACACCATTGATTCAAAATCCCCGCCGGCAGACAGCGCGGTGACGTGGCGGTGATGTTGACGCCGCCACGTCACCGCACCAGGAAGAAAAGTACTTCCACGCATGCGTCAAATCCATTCGACGCATGTGCAGGAAGATATGTCCGCTGGTGAGTGTACTGACCAGCGGACATATCCGACGGACATGTCTCCGGCGGACAAATTTTAATGCATGTTTTAAAATTTGTCTGCCGGTCAGACATGTCCGCTAGCCCATACACACGATCGGATTTGTCTGCTGAACTGGTCCGTCGGACCAGTTTGAGCGGACAAATTTGATCGTGTGTACGCGGCCTAAGCGGCCACTTTATTCCATGACATAGTGGTAAAGCACGGCACAGGCACGTTTTTGCATGAAGACATGATTTATTTGAGAGATGGATGGACACTTCTATTGAGCACGGCAGTTTATAGGCTAAAGTCATTTTGTGTATTGTCCTGCTGGTGCAGTTTTGGCATGATTGTGGGCACTATGCACTGTATTCTATTTTAATACTTTTCATGTCTCCAATAGTTTATAGCACAATATGTACACATTTATTTGATTATTTACATTATGATTATACAGTAAAACCTTAGTTTGAGAGTAACTCGGTTTGAGAGCGTTTTGCAAGACATTTTTGCCTTGATATACAAGCGATGTCTTGATATAAGAGTAGCGTCATGTCACAACTGAGTATAAAAAAGAAGAGAGGAGCCTCTAATTGTAGCAATATGGTTACATTTAATGAGGGTACAACATTTAGCAACTTATTGCTACACTTAGAGGTGCCTCTCTTCTCTTTTATACCCTGTAAAAAAATGCTTTGATATACAAGTGCTTTGGATTACAAGCATGTTTCTGGAACAAATTATGCCCGCAAACCAAGGTTTTACTGTAATAGTGTTAAATAATTGATTATTTGACAGCACACTTTTTCAACACTATATTTGTATCCCACTTTCCAGGGATTTTTTGTGTTGCAGCAATCCTTCAGAATTTTAACAAATTAACCACTTAAGGACCCATTCACGCCGATATACGTCAGCAGAATGGCATGGCTGGGCACAATCATGTACCTGTACGTGTCTCCTTAAGCCCAGCCGGCGGCGTGCTTGTGACCCGGTCCAAAGCTCTGTGACCGCGCCCAGCGGGACCTGTTCGCCGCCAGAGATGAATAAAGGGGAGAGGTGTGTGTAAACACACCTTCCCCATTCCTCATTGTGGCAGTGTCCGTGATCGTCTGTTCCCTGGTATAGGGAAAGATGATCACTGACATCACACGTCCAGCCCCGCCCCCTACAGTTAGAAACACATATGAGGTCACACTTAACCCCTAGTAGTTAACTCCTAAACTGCAATTATAATTTTCACAGTAAACAGTGCATTTTTATAGCAGTTTTTGCTGTGAAAATGACAATGGTCCCAAAAATGTGTCAAAATTGTCTGATGTGTCTGCCATAATGTCGTAGTCACAAAAAAAAAAATCGCTGATTGCCGTCATTAGTGGTACAAAAAAAAATATTAATACAAATGCAATAAAACTATCCCCTTTTTGTAAACACTATGGGCCAGAATCAGGTAGAATTAGATTCCCGCAGAGTATCAGAGATACTCTACGCCGCCGTACTTTACCTGGCTCTATGAGGAATTCAGAGAGATTTTGGCCCGTAAGGTATGGCGGCGTAGTGTATTTCTCCCGGCGGAATCAAACTACGCGATTAGGGGGCGTGAGGCATTTAAATTAGGCGCGTTAGACAGGCGTAATGGCTCTCTGAATCTGGCCCAATAAATTTTGCGCAAACCAAACGATAAATGCTTATTGCGATTCTTTTTACCAAAAATAGGTAGAAGAATTCGTATTGGCCTAAACTAAGGAAAAAAAATCTTTTTTTATATATTTTTGGGGGATATTTATTATAGTAAAAAGTAAAAAATATTGAATTTTTTTAAATTGTCGCTCTATTTTTGTTTATAGCGCAACAAATTTAAACCACAGAGGTGATCAAATACCACCAAAAGAAAGTTCTATTTGTGGGAAAAAAAGGACGCCAATTTTGTTTGTGAGCCATGTCGCACGACCGCGCAATTGTCAGTTAAAGCGACAAAGTGCCGAATCGCAAAAAGGGGCAAAGTTCTTAACCTGCATAATGGTCCGGGTCTTAAGTGGTTAAACCTACATAATGCAATACTATACACACAAAGAGTGATGTTTGGTTCAAAACAAAGGAGTAGAAAAATGAATTCCTACTTAATTTAGGTTTTTGGTCCCGAAGAGCTCAAAGTACTGTGTGGTCATTTTGCCAGAAGGGAGCAACGGCTAGGACTGTGCCAACTGGAGACGTCACTGTTGCAACTCTATAGCACAATAAATCTATTCAGTTCGCTTTCTCAAGATAGATTGCTTTGGCTGATTTGTAATTAGCAAAATAATGTATTAAATTGAAGATATTTCACTCTTCATTATATTATCAGTGCCACACAGGGCAGAAGAAAAGTGAATGGTCTTGTTGTGCATGATTGCATGGCATTATCACTGAAAAGCAGTCTATGCTCTATATTGTTACTTTATTCTGGTTTCAATAAGCTCTTGGCCTCTATAAAAATACACAAACTAACCTATTTGTTCAGTACTTGTTTTAAATACTGAAAAAGAGAATATGATTCAGTGCTGAAATAATAGGATTCTCCAAAGAAATATTATCAGTGCTGAAAAACAAATCATGGATACATCTAGATAGACTACATTTCTTTGAAGACAATTTTATTGATCTTCTAAAAGCACTGTCAGATTATGAAAACAAAGTATTCTCATAGTAGTTATCTAATTGAGCAAAGACTTCTTACAGGAATTAATGACTAAGTGCTAAGTGTTTGTAATGCAATCCTTTATAAATGGAGCTAAATCATTATTTATTCATGCCCACTGCTGCCTATAGACAATTCAGTGACTACTTTCTCTGCCCTAAGGTCTGGGCCCTATATGTCATAAAACAATGGCTGTAAAAATCTGGAGCAGATGCTCTTGGGTTTTACTTTGAAGAAAGGAGGCTTGTGTTTGAGCCTAGTCCATGTGAAAATAAATTTGCAGTGCCTGTGTGGAAAATCAAAACATGTATGACATGTGAAAGAATACAACTATATTGCAAAAAAAGGGCACCTGACCAAGTTCAGTGAAGTTAAAATGGACCTAGCAGTAAAATGCAAGGTTGGCTTACACTGTCTGGTCCCCCTTTGCCTTCACGGATCACCCAACTATTAGTAGGTAATTGTACCTGTAAAGAAAAAAAGCTAGTATTTTTATTAACCTCATCACCCATCTTCCCATGGTGTCTAGGTGAGGATCATATCACACACTTCTGCCTAGATCCTGGGGAATACAGAGTGGCTTATGAGCTATGCCCAGGTGGGGATGAGGAGGAATGCATGCTCATGCTCTTAGAGGCTGCCTGAGGTTTTCTGTTGAAACGTGGTTATAAAATTAAGGGGTAGCTCTCTGTAAATGAGTGGCACTTATCCAAAGAGACATTAGTTTAACTTGTTGGTTTCTGCGGCACGGTCCTTTTGCTTTGTACACTGTACACTATAGATAACATTTCTCATTACTCTTCTCTCCCTTGAGTGCAGTATTTCTGGGCCGGTGTCACGTGATGTGCACCAGACTCCACAAGCCCAGTTACTTGTCACCTTTTCTCTGGTGACACTGGTCTGTACGTTTACCACTTGACTATACTTAGGATTAAACTTGACTCCCCAGGAAGCTTGACTCTGTATTTAAACCATGCGTATTCTCCCCTGAGGCCTCACTTTTTCTTCCATGATATAGAGGCTGGGTCCCTAGGATGCCCCTTACCACAAGTCACACCCAAAACTTGGGTACTGAGTGTTAGGGAGGGAGTCCAAGCATACAAGCTCTATCATTACCGGAAACTTCCGTCACCTGTGCCAAGCCACCTCTGCTTCCCGACTGGCTGGGTGCTATATGCACACCGGCACTAGTAATGTAGTCAGAGACAATGCCAATGTAGCACTGGTATTTTTGCCATGTAATGCTAAAGATGGCATACCACTAGAGGGAGCCAAATACCAATGTGAACGAGATATGTTTTAACTTACACATGCAGAGCAATAAAATGTTTATCTTGTGAAAAGACTCACTTACCCATGAACACTAGGTGGCTGAACTGCATGCTGGGTGGATATAAAAGGCAGAGTGCAGCCATTTTTCTCTGGTTCTGGACACATGGCCTGCCTGCAAGGATCTGTGAAGGAGTGTTCAGAAGAGGGCCTACATCGTGCAGAGCAGAACAACATCCATTGACTCTGCCTTACCACAGTGTGCTGGAGAAGCAGTGTGATCGGGTCTGAGGATCCAGGACCCTTGACAGAGCCAAGTGGATGTCCAGTTTGCTTGCGGAGCGAAGCAGCGTGACAGTGCTGACTGGCAGCAGGATTGAGGCAGCCGAAGCGGAGGTTCACAACTTTCCAGGCTTGGTGTGGTGAGAAGGCTGTCGCCCAGAAGTTTTTTTAACACACTTAGACTCATTTTACAAAGTTGCTGGGACCTGTAGTCCTACAGGGAGGTCTCATTCAAATAGACTGAGTTCAATCAGGCCTAAAAGCCTATGCTTCATTGAGGGCTGACTGACAGTTAAGGTATACCTACACCGAAGGCATCTGCAAGTGTGTTTTACAGCAGGAACTGTTATAACTCTTCAGTTGTGTTGCTTCATTACTTGTTAAACCTTTGGATTACAAACACTGCAGTATAATAGCTAGCTGAAGAAAGAAGACCAGAGACTACACTTCTTCACAGGGAGGGTTTGTGCTTTGGATGCAGTAAGAAAAAAGTCTGCCTTATACCTCAGGGGAAGCTCCTGAGAAATTGTATTGTGCTGTGTTGATATCCTTGCATTGGTATGTTTGGTGTGGCTGTACTGGAAGTGGGAAGGTGGTCAGTGTCAAGGCATTGTCACTCTGAGCACTAGTCCCACTTGGAGACGCGCCGCAGTAGAGGCTCAAGGGACCTTTCAGTGTAAATAATTTGTGTACACTCTTAGCATTATTATAGTAAGTTTGTATGTTGATACAGTTAATATAAAACTACTGTCTTTATACTAGTTCCAGTAAACTAACATTCTGGTTGATCACAATTGGTGTGAGGCTTGTTCATTATTCTAACAGATGGAACAACGGATGCCCAGATAACGGTAAAGGTACACTATATACACATTGTTATGTGGGATTGTTCCATTTAGTGAAAGTTTCACATCCACACTGTTACACAGCTGTGTCAAGCGGGTTGAGACAAATTATTTGGGGGTAGAAGAGCAGAGTACAGGCCGAATCAATTACCAGCAGCTCCTTCGGGGGTAAGTGCTACACCAATATAGCCTTCTCTGGTTAGCTTGACTATTCATTAGACTTGCATCCTCTCTTGTAGTATCTTGCTGTGAACCATATGTGTGATACGCCTTACATGCGCCTCTTTAGTATATGTCCTTAGGTACAGTTAAGACCAGGAAAGGATATGCAACAACAACATGAACTTTATTTTATGTTGGTTAAGTTTGAATAGACAATACAGCTTGTTCACAGACATCCATTTCTAATACATGTGCTATTTAAGTGTCCTTTGGTGCCCTTACCCATTGAGATAGCCAACCTTCCAAATAGCAAAGAGTTTCAAGTATCAAGTTCATAAGTCCTTGTCCTGAAACCCCCAGCTGGGTTCCTGCTGAGGGATAATCTGTCAGCAAGGTAGAAATCACATGTTCAGCAAAGCTCCTGTTCCTATCCCATACATGGAGTAATCTGGGGCCGACCCCAGTTAGAGGGGGTTCCCTCTTTTAACTGTTTGCCCCAAAAGCTGGCGATACCATCTAAAAGCCTGGAAAAACCTGACCAGCAGTATTAACCTTTGACTACAGAAAAACAAAAGATGCAGCGATGTGTGATACTGAACCCGTACAAATGCATAGATAGTGCCATAAACACTGAAAATCAGTATTTAAAAAAAAAATGTAACTATGAGTATAAAAAAATATTTTTTGTGTACCAAGCAAGCTTACAGTGAAAGAAATTTAGTATTATTCCTTAAAGAGGAAGTAAACACTAATGGGTTTTACTTCCTCTATGTGTCCCTACAAAGTTAAAGCATAATGGGCTACTATGCATCGCATAGTACAGGAGCTACCTTTGGCAGCATGACCTAGGCTTGAAACGACACAGCGTGCCCTTTTAAGACAGCGAATGCGCCGTTGAAGGCGTCGCTCTGGGAAATTGCAAATATCTCCGAGACCGTGTAGGTCTCGGAGATATTGCAAGCCTTAGGGTCCTTTCACACTAGCGGACCGTTCGTCCGTTCATTACAAGTCTGTTTACGGACTTGTAATGAACCCCTATGGGAGCGGATCCGTTAGCGGATGATGCATCCGCTAACGTCCGCCAGATCCGCATCCGTTTTTGCGGACGGAAGAATGTCCTATTTTTTTTCCGTCCGGCCAAACGGATCTGATGCAAACGGACAGACGGTCCGTTTCCATCCGACTCCCCATAGGGGAGAGCGGAGGAGAGACGGGGCGGTCCCTGCACAGTGTGCGGGGACCGCCCTGTCCGCCCGACAGCTCAGCGGAGACCCCCCGCTGAGCTGACGGACACACGGAGCGGACCGAAAAACGGACCGCTCCGTGTGTAAGGAGCCTAAATCTAGGCTTTCCTGTAGATGTAACTTGTCCCGGAGTGTTTACAACCACTTTAATATCAAGTGTCCACCTCCAACAGTGTGACCTCACACTTAAGTTTGGTCCACATAAGCAGTTGAACCACTCCTGGGCTCTAAGTGAAACTGACTCAGCAGGATCCCACAGGAAAATCCAAAGAAGTTTAAAACATTTCTTTAAAACAAGAAAGAGGGTGGATAGTGCATTATTGTGCATTATCGCTAGTTTAAAAAATGTATTTAGAAAACAAAACTTTAGGGTGCTTCCAGCACACCAAAATTTAAAAGCATTAAGCATAGGATTCCTCTCCAAACTATTTCCAAAATAGTATGTGTCAGCAGCTTGTACAAACAAGCATTTATTAGAGTTCCTCCACTGTCCTGGCCCCTCCCCTACATGTGATGACACAGGACTAATCACGTATCTTCCTCAAGGGGATCCTGAGGAAGACACGTGACATTATTTATGGCACTATCTATGCATTTTTAAGGTTCAATATCTCACATTTTTTTGTTTTTTTGTTTTTTTGTATATATGTTTTCACAGATTATGGGATTGTTATCAATGCTTAGCGGCTGTGAATTTGCACTTTGTTTTTACAGGAATTATTATACCACACCTGACGCTAGGTTGTAACCTCAGGTTACTTTACACCGGACGCTGATTGCAGTCTCAGGTTGCTCAAAAGATTTATATATTTTTATATTATTAACCTTTGACTGTCAGGAGACACCAGCTCAGCAGGGCGACATTCACCAAACAATGTAACAGTAATAACATAACAGAAAAACAGGAAACACATCAAATGATGATCACATTGTAAGCACCTGCTTACAAGCCGATAACCCATGAGAAGATGCTCTTGCAATTGACTGCAATGTCTTATTTATTCTATACTACCCGGGAATCTTCCTGGAAGGACAATATCATGACGCCCAGCTAGTTGGAAGATTGAGTAAGGTAAGTATAAAATTTCATTATTTTTTCAGATATTTTTTACACCAACTAACAGTAGGTGATTTGTAAAGGAAGGGGGGGGGGGGGCGGCTTGAGCGGACCTTGCCTTTTACTGTAAGGTTCGCTTAAAAACTGTAGGAATATCAGTTCTACAACAAAGATGTGTGCTGACTGAATGACACACTTCAACTGTTCACCACACAATTTTTAACCAAACATAAAATGTATCATTTTCAAATAGCTATTGCTTATTTATAAATATTTATAATGTCACCTACTTTTCAGATGGACTACTTACTTCAACAGCAGCATATCGATTATCAGCTTTTCCTTTTCCAAGTACCTATTAATAGTATATACTATCTGCACTGAACTATGGAAGACCTATCTCCTGAACCGTCCGTGTCAAACAGGACAAGACAATATCCTTACTTCAGTAAGTTACAGGTCCTCTTTACTCTTCCTTTGTAAAACAGAGCAACTGAGAATGCTCTATAGGCATAGATGGGCAGGGGCAGTATTCATGGGGTTATTGCCTTTAACTTTAGAAATGTCTTGTAGCATATCATTGTTCCTGTTTATACAATTAATTAAACAGATACATTAGATTTCTTGTGACTACCACACAAAATATATGTAAAGAAGTGCTTGATAATTGGTAAAAGATTAATTGTGTATTACGTTACGCCTTCCTAGTGTCACCTAGTGGATAAGCATGGAAGGAGAATTTTCTAGCTCACTGTTTTTCCACTACTATTCTCAAGTTTCCATCAGTGTGGTTAATTAGAAAGGGGCAGATGGAAAGCTCTTAGGTTTTACTTTGAAGGATGGAGGCACAACAAAAACAGTGATAACAGTGAAGTTAATCAGAAAGGTTAGCATTATTAGTTATATGGAATAGGGTTGTACTTTCTATATACACCTGCTGTAAAAAAAAATTATGATGAGACTTAAAAGTCACACTTTTCCCAAAAGTTTGGAAAATGCTTTGCTTACTCATAACAGGGATATACCGTATGGTTTAGTATTCATTGAGGAGTGAAAATAAACTTTTGTAGAGGGCAAACATTATAGAGACATGCAGAAATTACATATATGTTCGGAATATATATATCTATATATTTACAGCATATTTAAAGAGCTGCATTGCAGTGTAAAAGAAGTTGAGGAGGCTGGAATCTTTTAATCTAAAGGCTTTTGTGTGAGCCTTCCATTCAGACCCCATCATCCTGGCTATTATATTACATCTTAACCATTACAAGTGGCCATTAAATGTCAGCTATCTCTTTGCCAACCATTTATGGTGAGACATCTGCCCTCATTGGGACCCACCATGATCGCCTGTGTGACTGTGCTGACTTTGTAGAAAACAAGGGGGGAAACCAATAACTATGAAAAGGTAAAGGACTTTGTTTAGCAATGCATGTATAGTTATATTTCCTCTTTATTATAAAATCAGAATCATTGCCTACAAAAAAGGATACATTTCTGTATGTGATAAAAATAGTGCTTTCAATTTTCAGAAATGCTTTTTATAACTTCTGAGCAAAACCTACATTAATCAATTCCGATCAGTGCAAGTAAAGCCGCGTACACACGATTGGAAATTCTCGATGAAAAAAGTCAGATGGACTTTTTTTTATCAGAAATTCCGATCGTGTGTGAGTCCCATCGGACTTTTTTCCGTCGGAGTTTAGAAATAGAACATGTTTTATTTTTTTCAGATGGAAAAAAACGATAGGAAATTCCTATCTTCTGTGTGCTCACACATGCTCAGAATCAAGTCGACGCATGCTCAAAAGCATTGAACTTAATTTTCCTCGGGTCGTCTTAGTTTTTTTACGTCACTGCGTTTTAGACAGTCGGAATTTGGTCTGACAATGTGTATGCAAGACAGCTTGAATGGAATTCCGATGAAAAATTCCATCGGATTTTAGGCCATTGGAAATTTCGATCGTGTGTACGGGGCATAAGCCTTAAATTGCTCATGTACATCCATGTAAAGTACTTTTACTATTATCGCCAAAATGAAAATACCAGTGGCATAGAAACAGGGAACCCTATGGTCACAGATGCAACTGAGTGAATGTTTCTGCGATACACATAGGGTTTCTTTCTCCACATACAGCACTGCACAAACTGTTGGCGTTATATAAATTCTGATATAATAATAATTATAAATGTGCACTTCATGGGATCTTGTTACCACAAAAAACATGAAAGAGAATACCATTTTTATTGTATGCATGGCCGCATGGAGCTGGTGGGTGGATAATTCTGGGATGTACTCTCCCTGGCTAACTGCATTTTCTAGTAAATTTGTCATATGTACGCCATGGCAGATAAAAACATAATCACATGCATTGCAGGCGTATAGTATATTACTGCGGGAATAGAAATTAGAAATGAGCTGTTCTGCCTGCTTCACAGACACATAAATAAAATAGTTGTACCAATAAAGCTTGGTAAATCAGGTCCAATGTGTAAATACTGGGCCCCAGGATTACCGGAAAAAAGTACAGATGGCCCCAGAGTTGCCTCCACTGCCACGTGCTAACCAGAGTTTAAGAGATGGAGATTTCTAAAGGCAAAAAAATACAATGAGAAAACTTCCACATAAAAAACTGAGATTGACATATATATATATATAACAATTGTATTAATCTCATTCATGAATGTAAAAACTTCATAATATTATTACACATTTACAAATAGACGTAATGTTCATGGTACATGACTAGATGCCACCGCCCTTAACTTTCACTCTGGAGGGAGCATTACAATTTTTATCAGATATGGCTATACAAATATAGTAAATTGCTACAGCCACGTGAAATTTTATTTGCAAATCATTCTGTAAATAAAAGAAATGTCACACAATGTGCTTGCAACAGTGCAACCAGTGCCGATCCTGACCTCCCTGGGGCCCTAAGCAAAATGACATGTCACATTAAAGTTGAGAATTGGGGGGGGGGGCACTGCCAACAGTGACATATCACATTAAATATTAAAGTTGAGAAGCAGGGGGAGGGGGTGTTCTGACATCTTACATTAAAGTGAGAAGGCGGGGGTGCTGACTTCTTACCTCTTCTCCCATGCAGCCAGCGGGTTGAGAAGCAGGGTGAGGGGCCAAAAATTACTTTTCACCAGGCGGGGCCTCTAGTAATTTGGGGGCCCCCTGCAGCTTTGCGGGGCCCTAAGTGGCTTGCATAGTGAGCCTATAGAATGGATCGGCCCTGAGTGCAACCAATAACACTGTTAATTTTTCCTCCCCACCTTATTAACCTCCCTGGAGGTATGATTATTTCAGATTTTAGGTGCTGAAAGCCGTACCATTATTTTGCAAGGAAATTTGGCGTTTTATACTGTAGACCTGTAATTCTAAGGCCGCGTACACACGACTAAACAAATCCGATCAAATCGGTCTGACAGACCGTTTTGATCGGATTTGTCTCCTGGGATATGTTGGTTTGATCGTGTACACACGATCAAACCAAAATCCCCACCACGTCACCACACCAGGAAGTAAAATACTTCCACGCATGCGTCGAATCCATTTGGCGCATGCGAGAGATTTTTGTCCGCTGGTTAGGCGTACTAACCAGCGGACATGTCGGAAGGACGGGTTTCAGCAGACAGATTTTAAAGCATGCTTTAAAATTTGTCTGCTGGAAAAACCTGTTTGTTGGCCCGTACACACGATCGAATTTGTCTGCTGAAACGGTCCGTCGGACCGGATTCAGCAGATAAATTAGATCGTGTGTACGCAGCCTAAGGGATAACTCACTTAAATCTGACCAAACAAGAGTCTAGTAGGCATCCCGGGTATGATTTTTTTTTAAAACAAAATTATAAATTATAATATAATAAACAATTATAAATAATTATAACAAATAATAATATAATTATAATAAAAATTATTCAATAATGTAATCAACTCAAAATCACTGAAATTTGCTCAGTTGCAGAATTGTCGCTGTTATTACTTTTATTTTTTATTAATACATTTCCCCACAAATCGCTATCGCTCAATTCTGCAAGTGATTATAATTTATTATCACTGTTTTCTAGCTGCTCTAAAACCACTTTTGACATAAAGGGACTCTTTTGGTTGCTATGGACAATCTACAGTTTGCAGGGAGAAAGAACAGTTTTTATTATACAAAAGTACATGTAGGGCACTGGACAGACCACTAGGGACAAAGGGGTGTGTATTTTTTACATACAATACTGTAATCTATAAGATTACAGTGTACTGTATGTAACGTGTTTGTTTACTTTTTTGAATTTGGCGCCGTTCTCTGCCCCCGTGCGTCGTAACGTCGCAGGGAACAGAGATCCGTGGCACACGGGACACTGTGTGAATCGAGTGAGGACCCGCTCGCTCACACAGCACGGCGGCATCGCAGGATCCAGGAACAAGGTAAGTAACTTTGTCTCTTGCTGCTGTGAGGCGAGCCCAAGTCTGGCTCGGCGATACCGCTCTTGGTAACAAAAATCTTACCCCGAGCCAGCGCTTCTCCAAGGGGCTTATCTAATGTGGGGAGGAGCTGCAAGAGCCACTGTGGGACCCCAAAAATGGACGATTGGGGCCACCAAAGCGAGCTGCACAGTATGATATGTTTGTTAGTTTAAAAAAAAAAGCGATCCTTTACAAACACTAGGGTAAACTTACACAGACAGGTTAAATTATACAATGTACTTGTTAGGTCATAATCTAATTTTTCTGGGCTTTTTTTTGCCACTCATGAAATTTTTACAGGGTAACAAAATATGTTTAACCACTTAACTCCTGCCGCTTGTATATGTACGTCCACAGAATGGCACGTACAGGCAGATGGGCGTACATGTACGTCCCTGCCTTCTTGCGGGTCGGGGGTCCGATCGGGACCCCCCCGCTACATGCGGCTTACTTGTGGGAGCGATCCGGGATGAGGGGGCAGCTGTTCATTTTTGTCCGCCCCCTCGTGATCGCTCCCAGCCAATCCGGCATCCCCTCGCCCTGCACTGGCAGAGGAAGTGATGTCAGCTCTCCTCTCGGCGGTATTTTCAATCCGACGAAAGGAGAGAAGAGTAAGTTGCACCAACAGCACACTTGACACCAGTACACATAGGCACACTTAACCCCTTTCCGATCACCCCCCCCCCCCAGCCCCCTGTCACAGTGTCACTAATAGCAGTGATCATATATTTACTGATCACTGCATTTAGTGTCAGTGTGACAGTTAGTGTGATAGGCAGTTAGTGTTAGGTCCAAGGTAGCCCCGTACCCCCCTAATAAAGGTTTAACCCCTTGATCACCACCCTAGTTAACCCTTTCACCCCCTATTGCCAGTTTTACTAAGCAATCGGTTTTCTGATTGCTGTATTAGTGTCACTGTTGCCGCTAGGTAGCTAATTTTTTTTTATATTGCGATTTTTTTTTTACTAAAGACATGTGGCTGAATACATTTTGGCCTAAATGTTTGACTAAAATTTAGTTTATTCGATTTTTCTTATAACAAAAAACTAAAAAATATTGTTTTTTTTTTCAAAAATGTCGCTCTATTTTTGTTTATAGCGCAAAAAATAAAAATCGCAGAGGCAATCAAATACCATCAAAAGAAAGCTCTATTTGTGGGAAGAAAAGGATGCAAATTTTGTTTGGGAGCCACGTCGGACGTGTCTGTTAAAGCGACGCAGTGCCGAATTGTAAAAACGCCTTTGGGCATTTAGCAGCATATTGGTCCGGGGCTTAAGTGGTTAAAGCACTGTTATTTCACACCACTGTACTATATACTATGTTACCTTACAGCAGTGGTTCTTAACTCCTGTCCTCAGGACCCACTAACAGGCCAGATCTCAAGTATTACCTTGGGGAGATGCAGGCTAGAATACGCAAACCATTGAGCATTAGGGATGGGCGAACACCCCCCCCCCCCCGGTTTGCACAAGAACATGTGAACAGGCAAAACTTTCCAGCGAATATGCAAACCCTAATAAAGTCTATGAGACATGAACATGGAAAATCTTAAGTGCTCACTTTAAAGGCTTTTTTGCAAGTTATTGCCATAAAAATTGTATGAGGACCCAGGTCCTGCCCCAAGGGACATGTATCAATGTAAAAAAAAGTTTTTAACCACTTCAATACCGCGCTTTTACACACACCTCAATATCAGGCCTATTCTGGCACTTCTCTCCTACATGTACAAATCATCATTCTTTTGCTAGAAAATTACGCAGAACCCCCAAACATTATATATGTTTTTTTTAGCAGACACCCTAGGGAATAAAACAAAAATAATTGTTTCATGAATTAAAAAAAAACAACAAAACAGTAAAGTTAGCCCAATTTTTTTTTTTAAATATGAAAGATTATGTTACACCGAGTAAATAGATACCTAACATGTCACGCTTTAAAATTGCGCACACTCATGAAATGACGCCAAACTTCAGTACCTAAAAATCTCCATAGTCAACGCTTTGAAATGTTTTACAGGTTACCAGTTTAGATTTACAGAGGAGATCTAGTGCTAGAATTTTTGCTGGCACTCTATCGCACACGGCGATACCTCACATATGTTGGTTTAAACAGCATTTACATATGTCGGTGGGACTTATGTGTGCGTTCGCTCCTGTGCACGAGCTACCAGGGACAGGGGCGTTTTAATTGTTTTTTTTTTACCTATTTTTTTTTTTATACTTTTTTTAATTGTTTTTTTTTTATAATTTTTATTCCTATTACAAGGAATGTAAACATCTCTTGTAATAGGAAAAGTGTGTGACAGGTCCTCTTTATGGAGAGATGCGGGGTCAATAAGACCCAGCATCTCTGCTCCAGGCTGGAAAGCATGAGATCGGTGAAAAAAAATTCACCGATCTCATAACCAGTGTTGCTCACTAGCCGCAATTACAGCTTTGTTTACTTTCGGGTACCCAGGCATGATGTCATCACATTGGGCCCGGGTCCTCCAACGATCATAGAGATGACTGGTTACCATCTGGTCACCAGTCATCTCTATGCTTCCTGCCTGCGGCGTACAATTCCTTCTCCGGGCCCCCGATGGCACAGGAGAGCCCAGAGAAGCACCAGCTGCCGCCTATAAGAACGATCAAGCGGAACGATCAAGCGGAACGGCAGGATCACCGGCACTAACGAATGATATCTGAATGATGCCTCTAGCTGCAGGCATCATTCAGATATCCCCCCACAAAGCCCAGGATGTCATATGACATCCACCCAGGATGGGAGATCCCATCTGTGGACGTCATATGACTATGGGCTAGTATTGAAGTGGTTAAAACAAACGTTTTTCAGGAGCAATGATTTTAATAATGCTTAACGTGAAAGAATACAAATTAATGATTCCTTTAAATATTGTGCCTGATGAGGGGTGCCTTTAGTCTGCCTGTAAAGTGTCGTATATATTTACTAAACTGCCTAGTCTAGCTCATGTTCTCAATCTTCACGTTATCACACTACATATGGCCGCCGTGTAAGCAGGCTTATATAGCGTGGGGCGTGTAGCGTGTAGCCTGAGCCATGATTGGCCAAAAGCACCCTGCCTCATGGCTCTCAGAGCAGATCACAGTGTGATTGGCCAAAGCATGCAGGTCAGGTGCACGCTTTGGCCAATCAGCAGCCATCAATGCACTGCGAACAAACGAACAGCAGATGTTTGAATCAAACTTATGTTTGACTCGAACATCCAGACCACCCCTACTGAGCAGCACATGATATCACCTGCGATGTATTTCAGTTATCTTGCAAACCTGGCATGGAGGTGTGTCCCGAGGACAGGAGTTGAGAACGACTGCCTTACAGGGATATTAAAGTGTTACTAAACCCAGTAATATGAAAATAGTTCATCTGTCCCACCACAGTGCTCACAGCTTATACATTAAAATATTGCCACTGTATACCTTTTTGGCTGATATGTATACAAAGGTTAGTGATAAACTGCACAGTTTCTACAGTGCTGAGAGTTCAGGTAGCAGGAGATTTCCACTGCATCCTGTATACACGCTGTGTGATGCCAATATGCGTGATGCCAATATCATGTGACCTGGCTAGCTCAGACAACAAGTAAATGTTCTCTCCAGCATTAAAGACACAACTGAGCATGTGCAGATTGGCTACTGCCAGTGTGTTAGCTGGCCTTCCCAAGATAGACAATGCAAAAAGTGAAGGATCTGTGCATACAGGATAAAACAGCCTTTTTACACAATGCAGGATTAACCCCTTAAGTTCCACAGTGAGTATAACATGCATGCTATGCTGCATATACAGGCAGATTTTAATGCTGTGGGTTTAGTAACACTTTAAAGCTTTATTTTTTTAATTTCAGATGCTATTGATATAACTTGCAATCAATTCTGCTTGTCTTTCCTTTTCATCTTAATAGAGAATGAGCTTGTCCACACTGAGCGCTGGCTCTAAGATTTTTTATAGTTGTTTTTAGATGTTTTTATAGTAGCTCCTTCCACTTGCAGGGTCCCATAGAGCTACTTCTTTGTGTCTGCTCCTGGCTGAGGCACATACACACATAAAAACACATACACACACACACTCAGGCAGCCCTGAAGCTCTGCCCTAGCAATGCAAACTCACCCCTGTTTCTCCTCCAGTGAATGACTTTGGCTCCTGAGACCAGAACTAAGAGGGTGAGATATGGTGCTAGGGATGATGGGACATGTAGTCCCAAAGAGGTTGATCATAGGAACTGCTCAATGTTCACTTCCCAGCCACAATTTCAGAAAAGCGATGCTTAGCGATCCGTCCCAGCGGCAGTGGTATCTTCTATGTGTAAGTGCTTTAACACATAGCTAAGCAAAATGCTTTAATGAGCAGTGCTTTATTAGTGGGTGTTATTACATTACAGTTAAAAACAAAAAAACAGAAAAACTTTAATACTAATTAAAATAAAACTATAAGCGCTAGATGAATCAAGTATGGAAACATAATGTAAATAACAATATGTACCAAGTTAAATAGCCATCATGAGCCATTTACTGTTAAAAAATTGTATTATTTTCCTTTCACACTTCCCTGCCCTTGTAAAAAAATGGTTTATGGTTTGTCTTTGCCTGAATAAAGTGTTGCAGTTCCGGAGATAAAGACACTTTGAGTCAAGCAATTAAATAGCTAAATAAACGAATCAGCAGAGCAGAAGTGGCAAATTTAATTACTGCTTAGCACTAGGAAGGGGAACTAATTATGGGGTTCATGAACCACATGTCACTTGTCTTCCAAACCATGTGTTTTGATTATTCTAGCTCGGGCTTTGTAGTGTAGAAACAACCAAAGGCAGACATAAAGAATTATTCTGGCAATATGTTAACATAGCAACAATTTGGACTCTATTTCTTCAAAAGAAACGTGTAGAAATTCACACTAAGGTCTGGTTCACACCTGTGTGTTTTAGGTTAGTTAAAAAAGCCCTGCTTGCTGCATCTCTGATGCATTCATGAAAATGCGTGTCATATAGAGTTCAATGGTAATGTCCCTAAACTGCATGTAAAATGTAAAAATGCAACGCACCTAAAATGTACCGCAGATATGTGAACTGGCCCTAAGTGATAAACACACATTTCTCTATCGCAAGTTAAGGGAACAATATTAACCAATAAAAAAAAAGATACTAAACTTATTAGGAAGCTATTGCAGAATGATATGGTAGAAAACATTGCCATACCAAAGATAAAAATCCTATCTTTAATAACAGATTATTTTAACAGTAATATTAACCTGCAGTAAAACATTAATGGCTTGATTTCCTAATGAATAAAGTGGACTTAAACACTTGTAGTACCAACCAAGTTCTAGGACTCAACCAAATACTGAAATGAACTTCTAGCACCCAACCATGTAATGCAATATACTTCTAGTACCCATCCAAGGAGAAGACCTCCATTTAGAAGAAAATCCTCTGTCTATGGTTGGACATACTATATGTTCACTATTTCACTGCACTGCACATTTGGCAAGCTGATGCCTAATGGTCTATTTACATAAAGTCACAGTAATAGGGGTTATTTACTAAAGGCAAATCCACTTTGCACTACAAGGGAACATTATAAGTGCAAAGTGCACTGAAAGTGTACTTGGAAGTGCAATCGCTGTAAATCTGAGGGGTAGATCTGAAATGAGGGGAAGCTCTGCTGATTTTATCATCCAATCATGTGCAGGCAAAAAAGCTGTTCTTTATTTTTCTTACATATCCACCTCGGATCTACAGAGACTGCACTTCCAAGGGCACTTTGCACTTGTAGTTTGCAAAGTGGATTTGCCTTTCGTAAATAACCCCCAATATTCCACAACTTACTATTACTCTTGTAGCAAGTTTGGGTAGTACAGCAGGACATACAGCAGTGCATTTCCTTGCACATCAACGGAGGTGCGTTGGGAAGGTGCATTGAGGTTCTTGTTACAATAAACGGTACTGCAGGTCACCGACACACATAGAAAATATTCTATTTGTTAGCAATAACATCTGCTCCACACTTATCTTCTAGCTACAATTGCAATCTTTATCATGTGGGTGTGTATGTGCTCTTCTTTATAAACAGTTTTAATCATGTTCTGTGACCAACCTAATTGAAGGACCTAATATTGTTATTTGCTGTGCCACTCAAGCTCTTCCTTATTATTATTGTGATACAGTCAATATTAGAAATACTTTATGGGAACTATTTTCTGCTTTTCTATAGGTATTCCTAAAAAAAACTGTATGCAAGATAAATATCTTCTTTTTCAGTTGTCAGTAGTACTTTTAGATATACAATGATGAGGAGCACTTACTGGCTCCAACGCTGAACCCATACTCGAAGAGTGGGCGGTTTCTTAGTTATAATATTTTAAATAATAGAACAGAAGCAAACAAACTGAGCTGTAGCAGCTCTGTATGACCCAGCAGGGCATATGCCTGAAGGATCGAATGAGCTTATTGGTGTAACACACCCAGGGAGAGGTACAGCAAGCACAGCTTCCAATGGGGCCAGGCAGTGAGACCAGGCGACAATGTTCCACTATATTGACATTAATGGGTATCCACCATAGGTTTAAGCCAGTTTACTTCTTAGGCCGCGTACACACGATCAGTCCATCCGATGAGAACGGTCCGAAGGACCATTTTCATCCGTTAACCGATGAAGCTGACTGATGGTCTGATGTGCCTACACACCAACGGTTAAAAAAACTATCGTGTTAGAACGCGGTGACGTTTACATGTTTTAACGCAACGACGTGCTGAAAAAAAATAAGTTCCATACTTCCAAGTAGGGTTGTCCCGATACCACTTTTTTAGGACCGAGTACAAGTACGATACTTTTTTTCAAGTAGTCGCCGATACTGAATACCGATACTTTTTTTAAATGTTCCCCACAAATGCAGCCATGTCCCCCACAAATGCAGCCATGTCACCCATATATGCAGCCATGTCACCCATATATGCAGGCATGTCACTCCTACCTAGCCACCGCCGCCCGGGGAACATCACAGCATTTATTTGAATAGCTGTAGTGTTCCCGCCCGTATAGACACTCCCCCTTGCTCGGGATTGGACAGATCACGATCACCCATCCAATCCCGAGCAAGGGGGAGTGTCTATACGGGCGGGAACACTACAGCTATTCAAATGAATGCTGTGATTTTCCCGCACGATGTTTAACCCATGCAGCAGCGGGTTTCGATGCGGCGGCGGCGTTCGGCGGCGGCAGCGGCGGGGGGGGGGACGGGACGGGACGGAAAAAGTATTCTATTCTGGTATCGGGGGTATTTGCGGGAGTACAAGTACTCCCGCAAATACTCGGTATCGGGACAACCCTACTTTCAAGCATGCGTCGACTTGATTCTGAGCATGCGCGGCCTTTTAACAGATGTTTTTGCATACTAACGATTGGTTTTGACCCATCGGTCAGGCGTCCAATTTTAAAGCAAGTTCTCTTTTTTTTTACCGAAGGATAACTGACCGATGGGGCCCACCTCCGATCAGTTTGGACTAATGAAACGGTCCTTCAGTCCGTTTTCATCGGTTTTGATGCGGCCATACACAAATCCTCCCAGTGTAACATATGTTAAGGAGAGAACTTGGGCCACATAGTATAATTCCGTTTAAGAGGTGGTCATTTATTAAATAAAATGGTCACTCACATTTAAGAAGACAAGTAAAAGCAAATATGATCAAAATAAAGCAGTAGCATCAGCAGAGACCTCCTGACGTGTTTCCCCTATAAGGCATCATCTGATGCCTTATTGCCCATTCTTCGCTTCAAAATAGCTCAAACTGTCAGATTAGATGGAGAGCGTCTGTGAACAGCAATTTTCAGCTATGTACAGTTATTATTCATTTGCCTGGCATTCAAAAAATTTTTTTTAAAGATTTTTATTAATTTAAAACAGGCATACATGAAATACAAATTTCCAGCGAGGCATTTAAAGAGCCTATATGTTTACAATCAAGAGTAAGGCCTCGTACACACGAGGGGATATGTCCGCTGAAAACGGTCCGATGGACCGTTTCATCAGACATCTCCGCTCGTGTGTATGGGCTAGCGGACAGATTTCTCCACCCGGCAGATTTCAAAGCATGCTTTAAAATCTATCCGGTGGAATCTGTCCGCCCGACATGTCTGCTGGTTAGTACACTTACCAGCAGACATGTCGTCCCCCACCACCGCCGCGCCGCCGCCGAATGGATTCGGCGCATGCGCGGAAGTGTTTAACTTCCTGGTGCGGTGACGTCAACGTCACCGCCGCGTCACCGCCACCGCGCCGTCCGGCGGCGGGGAATTTGATCCGATGGTGTGTACACGCCATCGGATCAAACTCCCGATCGGACATATCCGATGGAAATGGTCCGCGGACCGTTTTCATCGGATATGTCCGATCGTGTGTACGAGGCCTAACATTTGAGGTAAGGCTTAGGACTCTGAACTGGCACCGCAATCCCCGTGCGACACTCAAGCCGTAAGGTATCAGTTTCTGGGAACCTGGTGAAGCTCTCCCGACACCCCGAATGGGAGCATACTGCCCAGAAAGCCACTCCATATAACCGGAGAGTGACCATCACCATGGATAGGCATTGAGCTTTGTGTATGGAAGAGTGGTTTAGGTGCCTAGTCTTTGTGAACAGCAATTTTCAAGTCTTGCCACAGATTCTTAATTTAATTTAGGTCTGGACTTTGACTGGGCCATTTTAACACATACATATATGCTTGGTCTAAACCATGCCATTGAGGCTCTGTCTGTATGTTTTGGGCTGTTGTCTTGCTGGAAGGTGAACCTCAAGTCTTTTGCAGACTAACAGGTTTTCTTCCAAGATTGCCCTGTATTTGGCTCCATCCATTTTCCCATCAACTCTGACCAGCTTCCCTGTCCCCGTCATGTTTCACGGTGGGAATGGTGTGCTCAGGGTGATGTGCAGCAGTTTTCCGCCACACATAGTGTTTTGTGTTTAGGCCAAAAAGTTCTCGCAAACTGCAAATGGGACTTCTTATGGCTTTCTTTCAACAATGGCTTTCTTGTTGCCACTTTTCCATAATGACCAGATTTGTGAAGTGTATTACCAAGGGCCAGTTCACACCAGACGCAGTTCCGTTCAGTTCCATGCACATTGTTTTTGCACAAAATGCATGCACAGTGTTTTCCATGTATTCCAATGGCTCTAGTTGGCTCTAGTTCACACCATGCAGTCAGTTTCCGGTCAGTTTCTGCACCGGAAACTGACCGGAAACTGACTGCATGGTGTAAACTAGAGCCAACTAGAACCATTGGAATACATGGAAAACACTGTGCATGCATTTTTAGTGCAGAAAAAATGCACATGGAACTGACGGTACTGCGTCTGGTGTGAACTGTCCCTAATAGTTGACTGTGGACAGATTTTCCCAAACGAGGTGTGGATCTCTGCAGCTCCTCCAGAGTTACCATGGGCCAATTGGCTGCTTCTTTGATGAATGCTCTCCATGCCGGCCTGTCAGTTTAGGTGTATGGCCATGCCTTGGTAAATTTGCAGTTTTACCATACTCTTTACATTTTCAGATGATGGATTGAACGGTGCTCTGTGAGATGTTCAAAGCTTAGAATTTTTTTTTATAACCTGACCCTGCTTTAAACGTCTCCACAACTTTATCCCTGACCTGTCTGGTTTGTTCCTTGGCTTTCATGATGCTGTTTGTTCACCAAGGTTCTCTAACAAACCTCTGAGGGCTTCACAGAACAGCTGTATTTATACTGAGATTCAATTACATACAGATGGACTCTATTTACTAATTAGGTAACTTCTGAAGGCAATTTTGTCCACTAGATTTTAGTTAGGGGTGTCAGAGTAAAGGGGGCTGAATACAAATGCACGTCATACTTTTCAAATATTTATTTGTAAAACATTTTAAATATCATTTATAATTTTCCTTCCACTTTACACTTCCACTTCACAATTATATGCCACTTGTGTTGGTCTATCACACAAAATTCCAATAAAATACATTTATGCTTTTGGTTGTAACATGACAAAATGTGGAACATTTCAAGGGGTATGAATACTTTTTCAAGGCACTGTACTTACATTGGTCAAGCTTGGGAAAATTGCTATACCTAAACCCTAACTTTGACAATATTCACACAAAAACACTTAAAAGAATCAGCTTGGTTGCATTGCTTTGTGACAAATGTATAGAGCATGAGAGAACTATAGAGAATGTTGCTTACTACCGGTATATCATATAGTGTAAAGTGTACGTAATGTGTATATATAAACAATAACCATCATGAGCACATTACCTCTGCCATTTAAACAAATCATTGTAGCATAGAACACAGTTAATAATTGAGACCCTTTCTCCATGTAATGTTTATACAAATCTACAGATGAATGTTATTGGCTTTAAAATAAAATTGCTTTGCCTTAGTCCTAGCTGAAATCATTATAGGTGACACACATATTTTGAGAGGTTGGTGAGATTGCTGCTTTCAAAAGCTTTCTAATGTCTAAATAGATGCTACCAAGGAGTTTGCTGCTTTGTAGAAAATATGATGCATGCCAAATATATTGCATTTTGAGTTATTTCTGAGATAACTGATAAGCTCTGGTAGCTTATGCTGGTGTTGGAATCCAACAAGTTATTTAACATAAACATTTCTTGCTCTAAACTAGCAGGAATTGAGATGAAAACTCGATATTGTATTAATACAGATATGAAACAGAAAAAGTCAGCATTACCTTCAGGATAATGGTGTCCCGCTTATGCTCTCTAAATGAGATATGACCACACAGCTGCCCATCTCCCAGGATGCACACAAAGATATGATATCTGCTTATTTCAGTCAGTCTAACCAAAAGAATGCTCTTTTTATGCTTGTATGAAATAGCTCATTCTCATGGCATTCATTTATATGCACACTCTGCTTCTTTCCTGCTCACTACAAAAATAAAAGGAGCCTGTGGTACATGGATGAGGGGGAATCAGGCCATTTGTGAAAGGCTGAATGTACAATTACAATTCATTCCTACAGTCAGATGACGGGGCCCGTAACACCCTATACATTGTTAGCAGGATAAGAATTGCACAATATAGTCACAGATTAATACTGATCAGCAAAATCTTCCCGCTAGTTTGGCTGGCCATATTATCTTACTGAAGGTGTTTAAAGCATGAATTGCAAGGGGAATTGATATCCGTTTGCATTCATCCAATTTACCTGCATTATCCTCCTGGGATTCGTGGCATTAAACAACAGCTTATACAGGTCAAGAGTGCTAACTTAATTATATTACTTCCCCCTACATCACTGCTACTTCACCATGAAGGGAAGACTGATGTAGGGGGTCAGCTGCCAACAAAAGAAGGTCCCCGTGATCACAGGGTGACAGGATGAACAACCATGTTGTCTCTGAACTTGAATGGATACCGGTTTGTCATTGAAATGTTCGGTAAAATGAAAACAAGACATTAATCCTTTTCGCTGAACAGATGCCAGGCTTTGCTCGCTGGCAGAATATCTCATACTAATTCTTCGCAAAAGGAATAATTTGTCTCGTTCATTCATCTCTGTCTATGATTCCTATTGTACAAGTTACTGTCACAAGAACGTAGACATTGCTTGGATAACCCATGACTACACCGTTGGCATTTGGGCATCTCTGGCCTATGTAGGAGCTCTGAGCTATATTTATGTGTACAGCTGTGAAAAATGTTATTATCAGGGCTTTTTTTCTGGGGGAACTTGGTGGAACTCAGTTCCACCACCTTTGGCTCAGACCTTTGGTGCCCGCTCACCACAATCACTTGTGAACACAGAAGTCTGGTTTCTGTGTTTACAAGTGACTGCTTTGTAACCCCCTGAACTCTGCACACTGTATGTAATGCAATTCTGGTATTTAATGCCCCTTTAAGACCCTTCTACTGTTTGTGAAATCTGAACGTGTCGTGGTTGAGTTCCTGCACCTATTTTCTGAGAAAAAAAGCTCTGGTTATTATTAATATTTTTATTGCTTCCGAAAGAGGACAGTAAGATTTATGATTAAAACTGTACTGATATAATAAACTCCATTTAGTCCAGTTGACATTTGTTAAAATATTTATCTCTATGGTCAACATGCAAAATTGTTTCTTGCCGATTCCAATTACTCTGAAAGATCTTAAACTTTGTAAACTTACTTTGTAAAGATCCCCCACCAGTGCTGATTTATAAAGGGAAAAAATGGGCAAAAGGGGTAAATGTCCCGAGCCCCCCTGCTAGAGGGGTCCCCAGACGTCCTTTAGAAAAAGATCAAACTTATATTCCCTCGAAACTTCGGCATTGTGTTCTTTGAGGAAATTGTCTAGTTTGCAGCCTTTGCAAGCACCAGTCATGTCTCACTTCCTCTCAACAGGCATTTGTTTTTATGATGAATACTTTTCCAGGTGTTAATGTAGCTTTTAGAATATATTTGAGCATGATGGTCACTAGTTGTTTCGAGAGAAAGATTGTTCAGCAAATTGGCACTGATAAAGAGTTATCTGATAACCATGATGACCCATTTAAGACTAAGGCCCAGATTCACAGACATCGGCGCATATATATGCCGCTGTAGTGTATCTTCTTTACGCTACGCCGGTGCAATGCAGAGGGGGAAGCTTGGATTCACAAAGCAAATGCTCCCAACTTTGCGCCGCCGTAGCGTATATTCGTAGGCGTAAGTCAGCGTAAGTGGAAGTGGGCTGGAAGTGGGCGTGATACATGGTAATGAAGCGTGACCCCATGCAAATGATGTGCCGAGTGCTAGGCAAGTACTTAAAACGAACGGTGCATTCGCCATCCCGTGGACGTATCCCAGTGCGCATGCTCACAATCACGTCAAAACAACTGCCTAAGATACGTCAAATCACTGCCTACATCGTGAACGTAACCTACGCCCAGCCCTATTCACGTACAACGTAAACTACGTAAAATTTGACGGCATTCATTCCCTGGTCCATACCTTTGCATGAGTTGCGCCTCCAATATGAGGAATAACTTTACGCCGGACGTACGACTTACGCAAACCACGTATAATATGTGCCGGGTGCAAGTACATTCGTGAATCTCCCTCAATTCTATATTTAGATAGGAAATCAATGGGAGCGCCAGATGCGTCCAGCGTAACTATGCGCCCACGATACGCCGGCATAGGCAAGTTACGTCGGTGGACTGAAGCCAGTTTTTAGGCGTATCTTAGTTTTGTGGGCACGGCGCACAGATACGACAGTGCATATTTACACTTACATGGCGTATCTCGAGATACGTCGGCGTAAGTGCTTTGTGAATCCGGGCCTAAGTGCTCTGTGCTTACTGGCTGTCAAGAGCAGTGTCCTCAAGATGATACAGTTTGGTGAGTTCGTCTTTGCAGATGCTAAATGCAGGAAGAAAGACTTTTTGTAAATATTGTAGTGTGATGCATAACTGTGATGTATGACTTATCAGTTCCAAAAAATCAGACAAGTGTCTTGTTCGGAACCTGTTTTTTTTTTATTTTTTTAGAACAAATATGGTTTATGGCCGTGGCCCTCTGACTGAGAGTGATGTGGATCACATAAACACGCGACAAGACTTACACCATAAATAGACCTGAAGTGTGCCTTGGTGGTCTGGTCAGTATGCCAAGAAAACGGGGCATACCCAAAGTAAGTAATGGGTAGTTAATTGAAGAAGGATATGCTGAGAAGTGCCCTGAAAAAGGGAAGGGCGGGAGGGTGTCGAATGCGATTGAATGCGCAGACTCACGGACATGAGGTGAGCTGGGAAGAGTCGGCCCAGTGACATGTAGTACTGCACACTGAACCGTCAAAGAGCATGTGTGAGTGGGCTGCTTAAATACCCTCCGGGCTCCTCCCATAAACTCAGGCCACCATACTGGCCTTCTTATTTATGGTCGTGGCCCTCTGACTGAGAGTGATGTGGATCACATAAACACGCGACAAGACTTACAACATAAATAGACCTGAAGTGTGCCTTGGTGGTCTGGTCAGTATGCCAAGAAAAGGGGGCAAAAGACTCAGATAGGGAAATAGCTTAGATTGATTTATTGTATTTATTGAGCCAGCTTGGTAAAGGCTTGTGCCATTTCTTCCTGAGGATTTGGGATGTATGTGGCAAAACAAGGAGACTTCCCATCAGCCTGGTATCTTGATTACGTGGTCTGGTACTCCCTGTTGGGAGGCAGTTGAGGCTGCTCTAATTCGGAAAGAATGTCCAGAGAACTGACTGGGGTTTGAAGCCCAAATTGCTTAGGATTCTGACATGCTTGACAAACTGGCTGCCACTCAGGGAGCTGGTTTAGAAAGAGTAACAACAAGCTACCATCAGATTGACTGGGTAGATGGAGCAGTAGTCGGTCGAGCACCGTCACTGGGCGTCAGGCATTGTTAGTCTGAAACAGGTTGATGTCAACTCCCGGGGCTGGTTTGTTGCGTTTGCAGACTGAGATTGTAGGGGTTCGAAAGCAAGTCGGGTGGCGTCGGAGCAGTGTCTGACTGCCAGAGCTACTGACTGTAAATTCACTAGGTCGTAGGGAACCATAGAAGGCCTGGAAAATGGCTGCTTGGGTGACTATGCTGGGCAAGGCCCTAAATGGGGAATGAGTAAGGATTTCAGACATGTCCCTAAAGAGGGCATTCTTGAAAGGTAGGCGCTTGCCACTGACTACAGGTTGGCGCTTCTGTATGCCCTGTAGGAGGGACTTGACTGCATGGGCTCGAGAAGACTGACAGTTTACTGGGGTCCTGCGGGGACAGGAAATGCTGGACACCATCTAGATATGGTGTGATAGTATTGTGAGAAAGGGTCAGCTTCGTGTGGCAATACGATATGAAGGCTAGGACGTGTCTAACGTTGCCTATTGCTGCTCCGAGGCAAGTGGCCAAAAATTAGCAGTTAGTGTTCCAAGCAGTGCGATAGGCCTTCAGTGTGTTGCGTGCCAAGGAGTGGTTAATAAGCTGGGTTGAGTTGATGAGATGCTACTTCAGTCCATCGTCAGCAATGACCAAGGTGGAACAGGGATGGTTATTGGGTCGGCTCCAGGCTCTTGCTGGAAAAACAAAGTAAGGTTGGAATTGGACAGAGGATCAGCTGCGATTTTGCATTTGCCTGGAATATGTCTACAGAAGATATTAAACTGGTGACGGAGTGACATCTGCGCGAGCCTGCGCAGGAAGGACGTGATGTGGAGAGGCTTGATCTACCTTAATTGATGAAGTTGGCTGTGGCCTGATTGTCTGTGGTGAAGAACACTGTCTGTCCAGTTCAAGTGTGGCCCCAGACCTGGGCAGCTGCCACAATGGGGTACAGCACGAGGCGTGATGTAGACTGGGTGAAGCAGAAATGTAAGAGAATTTCTGGGAGCCAAGGTTTGGAGAACCAGTGGCGGACAAAAAATGCATGCAAAAGCCTGTGGTGGCTCGGCTGACACTGCCGGGATGAATATTGAAATGCTGTTCTATCAGGTGGGGAAGTTGTCCCACATAGCTAAGTCTGCTACTGATGCTTGGTCTAGTTTGAGAACTTGGACTGGATCTTGCATTGGTGTGAGAAAATCAAGACAATACACAGGTGCTCAACAAGACGATATACGTGCACTCACTAACCAACGTGCACTCGCAGACCGACGTGCACTCGCTGACCAGCGTGCACTCGCTGACCAACGTGCACTCGCAGACCAACGTGCACTCGCAGACCAACGTGCACTCGCAGACCAACATGCACTCGCTGGTGCTGGATGGAAACCTGAACTAACTGCAGGGAAAATACAGGGAAAAGATGCGTGGCCTGCGTGCCACTAAAGATGAATGGCCAACTAGGTGCCACTGTGTGTTTGTGTGGCTGATTGTTTGTCACTGAGGTGTGTTTGCAAGTTAATTTGTATTCGGGTTTGCACGTGGTGCGCGCTGCAAAGTGTTTTATACGACTGCAGACAATATTTTGTGATTGCAAGGGTGTCAGTGAGTGTCAGGTTGCTGGGATGATATTGTGTGGTTGCAGGGGCCTCGAGTATGAAGGTTTGTTTTGAGACAGCAATGCGTGGTTGCAAGGGTGTCAGTCTGGTTTGCTGAGACAATGTTGCGTGGTTGCAAAGGTCTCGATGATTATGAGGTTTGTTTTGAGATGGCATTGCGTGGTAGCAAGGGTCTCAGTCTGGTTTGCTGAGATGATACTGCATGGTTGCAAAGGTCTCGATGATTATGAGGTTGTTTTGAGATGGCCTTGTGTGGTTGCACGGGTCTCAACAAGTGAGGGGTTTCTGAGACGATGTTGCGTTTGCAATGGTCTCAAGTGAGTGTCGGGCTGCTGAGATGACTATGTATGGCTGCAAAGGTCTGAACGGGTGTCAGGTTGCTGAGACGATATTGCGTTTGCAATGGTGTCAAATGAGTGTCAGTTTGCTAAGACGACTTTGTATGGCTGCAAAGGTCTAAATGGGTGTTAGGTTGCTGAGACGAGATTGTGTGGTTGCAAAGGTCTAGACGAGTGTGAGGTAGCTTAGATGATATTACATTTGCAAGAGTCTCAAATAAGTGTCAAGTTGCTGAGACAATATTCCTTTTTTTTATGAAAACGACTGTGAATGAAACGCTGGTAAACATTAGTTACCACGTCTGGCAGTGTTTACAAGCCGTTACAGGCATTGGTGTTTCGAATGCCTCTGAACATCCAAATGAACCCATTATTTTTATTTATTTTTTCCCAGGAAGGTTTCTAACTCAACTGCCTAGAAACGACTATAATGATCCTGTGTAGATGTACTGATAAGATAACACGGAGGAGAGATTGGGGACCCTGTGTAGATGTACTGGTAAGATAACAGAGGAGAGATTGGGGGCGGCTGAAAAAACACCCAACTGTTCCTAAACGTCTGTTTACCAACAGCAGTGTACATGAGGCTTAAGACATTTTGCCTGGCTGCAAGAATCTCAATGAATGCCAGGTTGCTGGGGCGAGACTGCGTGGTCACAAAGGTCTTTATCGAGTGGGAGGTTGCAAGGGTCTCAATGAGTGTGGGGCTGCTGAGACGGTATTGCGTTAGCAAGGGTCTCAACAAGGGTGTCAGGCTGCTGAGACGATTTTGTGTGGTTGCAATGGTCTCAACAGGTGTCAGGTTCCTGGGCCGAGATTGCGTGGTGGCAATTTTTTTTATATTTTTTTTAGCGTTTTTTTTTCTGCACTTTTATATTTCTTTTTGTGTTTTTTTGTATATATATTTTTTTTGCGTTTTGTAAGGGTCATGTGTTGCAAGGGTCTTAAGGGTGTCAGGCTGCTGAGAAGATATACGTGTGGTTGTAAGGATCTCAATGAGTGTGAGGGCTGCTGAGACGATATTGCGTTTGTAAGGGTCTCAACAAGGGTGTCAGGCTGCTGAGACGATTTTGCGTAGTTGCAGCGGTCTCAACAGGTGTCAGGTTGCCGGGGGGCTGAGATTGCGTGGTGGGAATTAAAAATTTTTTTTGCGTTTTTTTTTTGCGTTTTTATATATATATATATATATATTATTTTATTTTGCGTTTTGTAAAGGTCATGTGTTGCAAGGGTCTTAACAAGGGTGTCAGGCTGCTGGGATGATTTTGCATGGTTGCAAGTATCTCAATGAGTGTGGGGCTGCTGAGACGATATTGCGTTTGCAAGGGTCTCAACAAGAGTGTCAGGCTGCTGAGACGATTTTGCGTAGTTGCAGCGGTCTCAACAGGTGTCAGGTTGCCGGGGGGCTGAGATTGCGTGGTGGCAATTTTCATTATTTTTTTTGCATTTATTTTTTTTGCGTTTTTATATATATTTTTTATTTTATTTTGCGTTTTGTAAAGGTCATGTGTTGCAAGGGTCTAAACAAGGGTGTCAGGCTGCTGGGATGATTTTGCGTGGTTGCAAGGATCTCAATGAGTGTGGGGCTGCTGAGACGATATTGCTTTTGCAAGGGTCTCAACAAGGGTGTCAGGCTGCTGAGACGATTTTGCATGGTTGCAATGGTCTCAACAGGTGTCAGGTTGCCAAAGGGCTGAGATTGCGTGGTGGCAATTTTTTTTATTTTTGCGTTTTTATTTTTATTTTTAGCGTTTTTATATATATATATATTTTTTTATTTTGCGTTTTGTAAAGGTCATGTGTTGCAAGGGTCTTAACAAGGGTGTCAGGCTGCTGAGATGATTTGCATGGTTGCAAGGATCTCAATGAGTGTGGGGCTGCTGAGACGATATTGCGTTTGCAAGGGTCTCAACAAGGGTGTCAGGCTGCTGAGACGATTTTGCGTGGTTGCAACGGTTTCAAGAGGTGTCAGGTTGCCGAGGGGCTGAGATTGCGTGGTGGCAAAGTTTATTTATTTTTTGCGTTTTTTTTGCGTTTTTATATAAAAAAAATATTTTATTTTGCGTTTTGTAAAGGTCATGTGTTGCACGGTTCTTAACAAGGGTGTCAGGCTGCTGAGATGATTTGCATGGTTGCAAGGTCTCAATCAATAAGAATTGGGTTACTGAGAAAGGATAGAAACACCTGGTTTGTTTGTACCTTTAGCAAGCAGTATAAGGTAAAAGGACAACGCCTGTTTGAATCGTAGGTCCGTAGGGGCCACTAATGAACGATATGGGAGACAACAAATGGTAGCAAATTGAAAGTACATAAAGAATGTAATAACAAATCTTACTTGCGACAGTGGGCCATGCAAGTGAGTTTGCGGCGGACTGTGGCTGGAGTGAAACATGTCTGGAAGGTGTAGCGTGATGCCATGCATGGGGCAAAACAATGCGGTTTGGTGTAGAAAATAGAACACGAGAAGTGCGTATCAATTCTTTGTAAGCTCCACTGTGGGAACCGAACATATGATGCGGGTGACACCATGAGTGGCCACAAATTTTGACATGACAAACAAGCTAACGAATCCTACCTGGGACAGTGAACATGCAACTGGGTTTGCTTGGACTGGAGTGGATGTGCAACACATCCGAAGAGTGTGGCGTGGTGTGGTATGGCGCTATGCATGACGCACAGGCAATAACTTTGGTAAATAAATGAGAGAGAAGAACCGTGTACAAACAATTCGTAAGTTCCGCTGCGGAAACTAAAACGCACGGCATGGGGGAAACATAGAATGGCAATGGTGGAAAGTATGCAATGTATCTGATACAAAATGGTTATAAAGAGAAATGACTGATACAAAAACGGTTGTAAAATGCATGAAACAAATCCGATACGAATCGGAAGTAAGGAGTGTTGAACAAGTCTGCTGTGAATTGGTTGTAGAGTGTATGCTACTCCTTGCTGTGAAACCGAACACCTACCAGCCACCCATCCCCCCAGGCTAATCAAGTGCAGACAAGGCAGCAGGTGAGTTCAATTACCACCTCAATCTGCCAAAGAACCCATACAAAGAATATATGCTAATCTCCAAATGAATGAGACAGCAAGCATGGACACTGAATATACAAATAAATAGTTTGTTTGGCAGGAGGAAGTTACAAATGTACCAAGCTTGTACTAACTAAGATGTTAGAACATGAGCAACAATAACTCAGAGGCAGCTTTTTACAAAAGAAATGCAGGAAAAGGAAGCATAACGAATTGCAAGATTGCACATACAAAAGGTTTGAATACAACCTGCGACAGTAAGCGGGAACCGCCGTCGAAGAACATGAACGGAGAAGCCGCAATGCACTTGCGATGTCGAATGCGATTGAATGCGCAGACTCATGGACATGAGGTGAGCTGGGAAGAGTCGGCCCAGTGACGTGTAGTACTGCACACTGAACCGACAAAGAGCATGTGTGAGTGGGCTGCTTAAATACCCTCCGGGCTCCTCCCATAAACTCAGGCCACCATACTGGCCTTCTTATTTATCATTCATTTCAGTTCACTTTTTGTCATCTAATTTAATTGTTCAAATGTTGAGTGTCCTCGCCCCCCCCCCCCCCAAAAGTCTAAATCCCCACACATTTACTTCCTTGAACTCTGACATGTATTCTCTGTGCCATGTGAGTAGGCACTGCTGTGCCACCCATTTCATAGAGCCTGCCTTCTGAACAAATGAAGAGTTTCAGAAGGATTCAGTAAAGAAATCACTGCTTGCAGGCAGCAATTAAACAGTGGAGGAGAAGCTGCAAAGCAGGCAGATAATCCAGGAAGCTGTTGAAAGAGATGACCTGCAGACAGGTAGAACTCAGAAGACAGATTTTTCCAGTAAGCTTATATTGGATTTTTTAAAAATACCTATTTGTATTGTTTTTACAATGCTGTGACCATAGAACACATTTACCCCTACCCACCGGCCTTCTATATGTGACAGCATGGCAATTGGCTTTAATATCTAGCTGCCTCATATACAGTATGTGTGCAGCTGGCGGCATTGTTTTGTGCTTTTTTGCCACCCCCATCATTGTGACCAATCTGTCATTGACAGCTCCTGGTGACTGTTTATGATCAGGAGATGCAGGGCACATTTATGTATTTTTAACTAGCAGAGGGACACAGATTTATAAAACCATATGGGCAGGAAAGTAAGCCACGGGCAACAGTACCATGTGTAAGCTGTATCTAAGGTCTGCATTTGCTTATGGAGATTTGTGGGTTGAGGTAAGCCATACTGAAAAGTTTGGTAAAAGGTGCAGCTATCCTTTAAACTTGCCAGGTTTTATGTATTACCTTGGGGAGATGCAGATTAGAATACTGCAATCACTGAGCAGCAAATGATGTATGTACCTATACCTGTGATGTATTTCAGTTATCTTGCAAACCTGGTCTGTTAGTGGGCCCGGAGGACAGGGTTGACGACCACTGCTTTAAAGTGACAGTAAACAATATCCTTATTCTCCAAAAATAATCCACATATATCCACTGCTACTTATGAATCCAGTGTAGCGCCCCCTCACTTTCAGTGCGGGCACTACGCTAAAGTTAGTGGGTGAATGGGAGAGTTACTTTGCTCCCATTCCTTATTTGTTAAATTGCAGGCTGCTGCTATTTCAGAACTGTCCTGTAGGCCGGTCTGTGGCCCCGAGGTGTGATTACACCCCTGGGCGGCAGTTGGTGCTAGAGGGGTTCTGACGGAGCCACCTTTCCCCAGCAGCCAATTAGAGGAGTTCGTCCCTGCATGCTGGGGAGGGGTATATCTGAGGCAGCTGCTGCGTGTTCTGGGTCGATTGGACGGTTCCTCTTCTCTGCGCGGGGTCCTCGTTCCAGGTGAGGCATCCACCTTCAGGGTGTGTGCATCCACAGACCTCGTTCGCATGGCCCACCTGGCCAGAACCACCTGTTCCATGGAGACCCATCCAGATGTCGATAGGGCCCCAGTGGCCTACTGGGTCCCCAACCTTATTGAGAGGATCCCAGGCTGTGTGCTATTCGGTGGGGGATCGGCCTGAGGAGAACCCGGAGGCAGGTTATCCAAAAGGGCTTGAACGAACCATCGGGGATCTGGTCGCCAAGAATTGACAGGTACATGTCAGCTGTCAACCGGTGACACTTTTCATTGCATTTACTGGGAGGATTCGCTCAATTCGAATTGTTCTCTTGGGTACTGAAGTACTACGCCTGTGGCAGAGGCCCGAGCCAGGTCTGCCATAAAGACCTGTTCCTCCCATCAAGTTACAAGTGACATTCCGGCTGCCAGGCCTATAACAAGGGTCTGTCCGGAGGCACTTTACCCACGAACTGTATCTACTACTACCGAGAGCGAAACTGCTCTGTGTTATATCCAGGCCTGATACCGCACTGTTCTCTATTTCTTCATCAACCTTTCCTATCTCCTGTTGATGTTGGCCGTTGTTGGGCCCTGAAATAAAGCATTGAAAAATCCATTTGGTGAGTGGACATTTGCTCACTGCTGCTACTGACTGCTACTAGCCCTAGATACATCACAAGGTAACTTAATATGCCTATCCCAAACAACAACCAGCGGCTCCTGAGGGGGTAGCGCTACACCAGTAATATGTCTTTCATAAAATAATTTTTTAACATGCTTTTCTGCCTCTGTGTAGAATACTTTGTGAGTTCCTTAACCTGTTCTGGCCTCCCCCATGTACATTTACTGGAACAGAACGCCCTCTCTGCGTGAAATCACGTACCTGTACATGATTCGCACCTGCGGGTAGGCTGGCTGTGATCGGATTAAATCATCAGGTCCAGGCCAATGATTTATGCTCTGGATCTACTAATCAGTTCTGACTAATGGCAGAACCACACGTGCCTGTGTAATGTACACACAGGCACATGAAATTATGCAATATTTTCTCTTGGAGTTCTTTTCAGATCCAGTGTGAGAGAAGAGAGTGAGTACAAGCACTATACAGACACCAGAACACACAGTTAGGCACATTTTATCCCTTGATCACCCCCCAAGTTAACCCTTTCACTCCCTGTCACAGTGTCACTAGGTACAGTGTGCAGATTTTTTACTGATCACTGTATTGGTGGTACTGATGACGCTAGATAACGTTAGTGTCAGTTAGCGTCAGTCCCAGATAGGGTCAGAGAACTCGCCATATATTCCCAAATAAAGTTTTAACACCCTGATCACCCCCAGTTAGCCCTGTCACTACTCTTTTACAGTGTCATTAGCACAGTATACAGATCTTTTTTTTCTGATCACTGTATTATGGAGCGTACACATGCTCAGAATTTCCGAATTTCCAACAACAAATGTTCGATGGGAGCTTTTTGTCGGAAATTCCGATGCACACAATTCCACACATGCTCTGAATCAAGTACGAGACAGAGCGCTCGGTCTGGTAAAATTGGCGTTCGTAATGGAGATAGCACATAGTTAGTCAGGTTGAAAAAAGATACAAGTCCATCCAGTTCAACCATAAAAAAAAATAAAAAAAATAATAAAACACAGTACATCCCATACACCCAACTCCATACCCACAGTTGATCCAGAGGAAGGCAAAAAAAACCAGCAGAGCGATGATCCAATTTGCTGCTGGAGGGGAAAAAATTCCTTCCTGATCCCCCGAGAGGCAATCGGATTTACCCCGGATCAACTTTACCTACAAAACGTAGTACTCCGTTATATTATGTGCATTTAGGAAAGAATCCAGGCCTCTCTTAAAGCAATCTACTGAGCTGGCCAGAACCACCTCCGGAGGGAGTCTGTTCCACATTTTCACAGCTCTTACTGTGAAGAAACCTTTCCGTATTTGGAGGTGAAATTTCTTTTCCTCCAGACGTAAAGAGTGCCCCGTTGTCCTCAGTGTTGACCTTAAAGTGAATAACTCAACACCAAGTTCACTATATGGACCTCTTATATATTTGTACATGTTGATCATATCCCCCTTTATTCTCCTCTTCCCAAGAGTGAATAAATTCAGTTTTTCTAATCTTTCCTCATAGCTGAGCTTCTCCATGCCTCTTATCAGTTTAGTTGCCCTTCTCTGCACTTTCTCCAGTTCTCCGATATCCTTTTTGAGAACTGGTGCCCAAAATTGGACTGTATATTTCAGATGAGGTCTTACTAATGATTTGTACAGGGGCAAAATGATATCTCTATCTCTGGAGTCCATACCTCTCTTAATACAAGAAAGGACTTTGCTCACTTTGGAAACCGCAGCTTGGCATTGCATGCCATTATTGAGCTTATGATCAACTAAAACCCACAGATCCTTCTCCACTACAGATCCCCCCAGTTGAACTCCCCCTAGCATGTATGATGCATGCATATTCTTAGCCCCCAAGTGCATAACTTTACATTTATCAACATTAAACCTCATCTGCCACTTAGTCGCCCACTTAGACAGAGCATTGAGGTCGGCTTGTAAATTGGAGACATCCTGCAAGGACGTTATTCCACTGCTTGGTGTCATCTGCAAAAACAGAAATGTTACTTTGGATCTCAGACCCAATATCATTTATAAATATATTGAAAAGTAAGGGACTCAACACTGAACCTTGGGGTACACCGCTGATAACCTTGGACCATTCAGAGTATGAATCATTAACCACAACTCTCTGAATTCTGTTATTCAGCCAGTTTTCTATCCATTTACAAACTGATATATCTAATCCTGTAGACCTTACCTTACACATGAGCCGTGTGTGGGGAACTGTATCGAAAGCTTTTGCAAAATCCAAGTATACCACGTCCAATGCCACACCTCTGTCCAGGGTTTTACTTACCTCTTCATAAAAGGAAATCAGGTTTGTCTGACAACTTCTCTCCTTCATGAATTCATGCTGTCTGCTGCTTAAATAGTTTGTTTCCAGCAAGAACTCATCCATGTGATCTTTTATTAAACGTTCCAGTATCTTCCCAACTTTAGAAGTTAAACTAACAGGTCTATAGTTACTTGGTAAAGACTTTGTTCCCTTTATAAATATAGGCACCACATTTGCTCTACGCCAATCTAGTGGTACTATTACTGTCATTAATGAGTCCCTAAATATTAGATATAGTGGCTTTGGAATTTCAGAGCTCATTTGTCACACTGTAACAGACTGAAAAGCACAAAGCTGAAAAACGCGAATCGTCTTGCACCAAACTTCTACTAACACAAGATTAGCAGAAGGAGCCCAAAGGGTGGCGCTATTGGTATGGCTTCCATTTTATCGTGCCATCGTGCATGCTGTACGTGACTGCGTTCTTGACGTTCGCAATTTCCGACAACATTTGTGCGACGGTGTGTATGCAAGACAAGTTTGAGCCAATATCTTTTGGAAAATTATCCACGGTTTTGTTGTCGGAATGTCCGATCGTGTGTACGCGGCATAAGAATCACGGGTGATGCCAGATAGCATTAGCGTCAGTTATCATCAATCCCAAACAACTTCAGATTGCCCGCCACATATTCAATAATACATTTTAACCCTTTGATTGCCAGTAACACTAACAAACACACTATACATCTCTATTACTAGTAGAATCTAAACGGATCAATATCTTAGATCAGATCAAAACTATACCTGCGTCCCCAATAGTACAGTGTTCCCAAAAATGCAGCATTAGCAGGACCAGCCCTGACACCTGCCAACAAGTGCAGTGTCAGTAGATCACTACCACTCATACACAGCACACAAAACTGCAGGATTAGCAGAGTCAGGCCTGATCTCTGTTAGCACTAGTAGTTTTATTTTTTGTAGTAATCAAATAGTCCTTGACAACCAGGTGCTTTTTAACTTGTAATTCACACTAGGCATCTATAAATGTATTGGCCAAAATGTCAAATGAGAGGTACACTATTGGAGAGAGGGCTACAGGATACTGAGCATAACAGATGAGAGCGATAGGGAGTCCTCACTGCCAGAATCAGGCTCAGTATTAAAACCTGTAGAGAGCAGCGGCACCCTGACAGATAGCTCTGAAAACAGAGTAGAGGTCCCTGCTAAGGTCAGGCGTGCTACATTCGCATGATTCTCGTATGCAGCAGAATGCCAGTACTAGTGCTGCTCTACCTTCTGGTGAACTGGTAAGCACCAGCGGTCTAGTACATCCTGGTCATACACAAACCAACACTGCAGTAACACTTGGTGATGTCCAATAAGTGCAGTTCAAGCTGGTGTGGTGGCTAGCACAATTAGTGTCCAGTAGCCACCAAGAATTCAAACACAGGCCCCTAGAGCCCATAGTGCCCTTCCTGATGCTCTTGCAAATCCTAAGATTCTGCAGCGCCCTATACTTCCCCCATTCACTGGCCAACCCGGAATTCATGGGATCTGCTGGAAACAGCAGATTTAACTCCTATTATTTTTTTAAGCTATTTTTCACGGAAGATCTGTGCGGATCTTCACTGTGGACCAAAGCAATTTATACGTGTCATGGATCGTGAGATATTAAAGTGTTTCTACGTGAAATCCATATTCATGTATTGCAGAAGATGATAAATTGTGGATAGGACATATTGCAGGATGCCTCTGTCTGTCTAGATGTGGATTGGAATGGAATCAGCCTATTGAGGACTATTGGAATGCTAAGTGGCTTGTGAAATACCTTTCCATTGTGTTCTGCAGATGAATAGCCGTTGTCAGAGACGAGACGCCTAGCCACCTTGTCCGGCTACCTGAATAGATAATTGACTCATGTTAATTGTTGTTCTGATTGCTTCATTGTAGTAATTACCCCCTGGGGGCTTCTGTCTCAACACACATAGTCAGGCTATTCAAGCTTTGGGACCAATCTCTGCTGAGACATTTTGAAGTCCTCATTTGCATGGAGAGGACCTGAGTGCAAACCATAAATGTACTTTACAATTGACCAATAGAAAGGCGGTTGTTGGGGGCGGGATGTTCCAAATTCTGTATAAAAGTGTGCTGTGTACTTTCAATAAAGAGTTCTGGTTGAACATACATACAACTCGCTTAGTGTGTGTTCTTCATGGATCCAATCTGCACATAGCTGTAGGTTGGATCCCGGAATCTTGGATGACTGGACCATCAGATGTTGCAATCTGCAAGCTGATCGAATAGAAGCAGAGGAGTGTCGGGAGAGCAGGACCTGGGCGAGAAAGGGTCTCGCCACATTGGTGGCAGCAGTGGGATTTGCTCTCCAGTTACTGGGACAACTCCAAACCACCACCATGAATGACCAGCTATGCAGCCTGCAGGAGAACCATGCTAAAAGACTTTCTTGAAGAGCCGTGGAGGGACTGGTGGGAAGAACAAGGCCACCCTGATCATTACGCTAGCCGAGATGGATCAGAGGGATGGTGATGCAGGACCCCGGTCAGTTGAAGACTTGTTCCAGCAGCGAGTTCAACAGCGGTTGGCATTATATGGTGCTAACCCATCAGAGACCGCCAGACAGAATGCCATTAGAGGCCTCCAGTGGCAGGATGAGAGAGAACGAGAGCATCAAGAGAGAGAACGAGAGCGTCAACAGAGAGAGCGAGAGCGGCAAAAGGAGCTGAGAATTGCAGAAATACGGCGATCGGTGACAACGCCTAAAGAAGCAGCACCAAATGAAAGAAGAGGAGAGGTACAGATACCAGTAAACAATGGAAGAGGAATTCAGAGGGAGGTTGCGAGAGAAGCATATACAGCACAGAGGACCAGTATCAGAGGAAGTCCTGCTTGGATGGTCTGATTCGATCCGCTGCGAACTCTCGAAAGAAGCGCTAGCCCGCGAGCGGCAACACCAGGGAAAAGCTCCCCCCTCCATCCATAGAAGGTACTGGTCACAGTATGAAGTAAGAATGCTGTTATTGGGGGAACAACCGAAGCAGGAGTGGACAACAGAGTTAAGCAGGCTTATCCGGGCAGAGATGCGGTTGGACGAGAGCTACAGAGCCCTCCGGTGGTATGTAGTCCAAGAGTGCCCGTGGTCAGCGGATGACAGCCCCACGGAAGGCTTTGACTATGATGGCCTGGGATTGTTGTATTGGAGGATGTCCAGAGATCCCAACTTTGGGAGCGATCGGGAATGGCGTTGGGAGGAAATAATGGAGCACAGAGAGCGAAGACTGAATGACCCGGAAGTGCACTGGTTACAGGAAGATTTGGAATTTTCAATTTATTGCCGAAAACCCAAATTTGACCCTTGCCAGACAATTAGCATGGAACGTTTTTTGAATTTAAGACTTTTCTGGGCCTATCCCTCAACATGGGCATTAATAAAAAGATTGCGTTGTGGTCAAATTGGTCCACTTACCCAATGTATCATATGCCCATGTTCTCTGCTGTCAGCCGGGACAGATGTCAGCGTCTTACTGGACTAACATGTGTCTGTTTCCTCATACCTCAATTCAGACTTTCTAAGGGCGTAAATTGCTAATTTCCCTTCCTCACTATCTATCACAGTTTCGGATGCCCTGACATGCTAAAACCCCCCCAAATTACCCCCATTTGGAAAGTAGACACCCAAAGGTATTTGCTAAGAGTCATGGTGGGTGTTTTTCAGATCTCTTTTGTTGCCCAAAAAATTCTAGGAAGAAAGAAAAATAAAATACATTTTATATTTAATTTTTTCAAATTTCAAAACTTTGTTACCAAAACAGGAGATCTGCATTCATTCACTGCCCAGTAGACATGTGCAGACTGGAATATTTTGTTTCGTTTTTTCATTTTCGTTTGGAAAATACATTTATTTCGTTACTCCCGAAAATCGTTTTGATTTACTGTATGTCGTTTTCATTGGGAAAGTTTTTGTCCAAAAACTACGATTTTCGATGCTTTGTCGAATTCATTCAATTCCTACCTATATTCACTGTATTCAGAACAACGGTTTTTGATGCTTTGTCGAATTGAACAACGAAAATTCGACAAAGCATCGGAAATCGTCGGATCTGAGCGAAAACAAAAATAAAGCATTTTTTATGTCGGATCTTTCGGTTTTCGGTTCTTGTGCTTTCATTTTCATTCATTAAAACGATAACGAAAATACCAGATTTTCGGACGAAAATGCATTCTAACGAAAACGAATGCACATGTCTACGGCCCAGTGCAGCTGAGGCCGCAGAGAAATAGACTAGGGAATCTCTGCCCTCAGTCCCTTTCTGTGTCTCAGAAGCGACACATCAGGGGTCTGTTTAGGCTCCTGATATTTCACCAAAGCCCCCAAATGGGGATCCTAAAAAAATACTAAAAACATAGTATAGAAAAAATTATGAAAAAAATAAAATGTTAATAAATAATTCAAATTAAAAACTACTGACACTGTCCACTGCCCCACTGACACCAATCTCTGCTTTACTGACACTGTCATCTACTCTGACACCGTCCTCTGCCCTACTGACTGACATGTCCACTGCCCTATTGACATCATCCTCTACCCTCCTGACACCGTCCATGTTTTTGTCGGCTGTCTTCTGGGACACGCAGGTCCCAGAAGGCAGCGCACCCAAATTCCCCAGAAGACAACGCAAGGAGGAAAAGAATAAAGAGTGCTGCGGTAAAGGAATTGGCAGATTAGGATGATCTGCCCAGCAACAGCCATTTCTGGTAAGTAAAAAACATTTTTTTTCAAATGTTTTTTAACGTGTTTATGTATTTTTTTTTAGGGTGGACCTATGTGCAGATAAGGCCTCTGTAATCCCCTGCACAGCATACTGGAAGTGGGAAGCTCAGAACTGTACTAAGCACAATGCTGTTGTCACAATGTAAACATGCTTACAGAATGGGCAAACATGAGTAATTTTGCTGATGCTTCATTGTCTAGTTCAGGGGCGTCAAACTCAATTTCATTGTGGGCCGCATCAGCATTACACTTTATCTAATGTAAAGTGGAGGCGCATCGCCTCCACTTTACATTAGATGTCAAGAGACACCCCACCATCAGAAGTTGAGTCCCCTACTCTCCCTTACATCACAGTGAATCCCCCCCTTTCCTTATGCTGCTGCTGGGAAGAAGCTGGATGCATTGTTTAAAAGCAGAAAATAAGGGTCTGGAGGAGGACCAGAGGAGGGCTGGAGCTCCCCTGCAGCTGCAGGAGAGGTGTAAGGGCCACATGAAATGGCCCGGAAGGCCGGATTCGGCCTGCGGGCCTTGTGTTTGACACCTGTGGTCTAGTTGCAGTTTAGGGCCGGTAAATGCAGACTTTACTGCTGAACTGAAGTGTCGTTTCCGAGGCACAGGGCATGGTTGTGCTGTCCGGCAGGGCTACATGCATAAGAAAATCCTTTGGCAACTGTATATATACAGTGACTATTTGCCTGGAGTTCAGCTTTAAGTAGAAAATATTAATGGAATAGGCCTGCTATAAGTGCTTCCTCACAACATATCCAGCATAAATTTATCATTATGTAATAGACAGTGAAAACATTGCTATATTAATGTCTATTATATATATATATAATTTCCATTCTAGGCACTCCCCACTGTGGAACCATAACATTTTTTTTTTTAGATGTGCTTTTTTAAATTAAGAAGAAACTCTTAATAGTAACATAATCAGTGTGCCTGTCATTACAATTAGTTGTTTTCAGATTTTAATGATATCCACATCACATACATCAATAGATATAGTGCCACTGGGAGAATAGAGCAGACGATGAGCAGCAGAATGCCTTTTGAAATCTGCTGACTGAAATTAATATGATCTCAAGTATGGAGGGACCAGATACAAACTGTAGGGGGTACAGAAAATAAGTATGTGCTTTTAACAGTGTTAATATTAAAGCCTGTGGTAGATGTAGTATAATAATAGCAGCTGAAATGTTTGGAGAGTCAGTCAAAATCTACCCTGATAAAGGCTGCCTGGATATCAATGGGCAAATCCTAGGAGCCAGGTAGCCATTGCACCTAAAAACAAAGTTTTGTTTTATTCTGAATGGAAGCATACATCTCCTGACTTCTTATGCCACGTACACACGATCATTTTTTGTGATGAAAAAAACAACGTTTCAAGTGATGAAACAAAACAACGTTTTTCAAACTTCATTTTCCAAAACGACGTTGCATACACACCATTGTTTTTCCAAAATGCTCTAGCAAAGCGTGGTGACGTACACCACGTTCGACGGCACTCTGTTCCATTGAAGCTCCGTCTCATAACTTGCCTCTGAGCATGCGCGGCTTTAAAAACGTCGTTTTCAACATCGTTTTGCCCACACACCATCACTTTTTATGACACAAAAAACGACGTTTTGAAAAACGACACAAAAAATTCAAGCATGTTGGAATTTTTTTTGGTTGTTTTTTTGAAGACAAAAAACAACGTTTTGCCCACACACGATCAATTTAAATGACGTTTTAAAAAACAACGTTTTTTTTCATCGCAAAAAACGACCATGTGTACGCGGCATTACAACTGGCTTCTCACCTCTGCAAAGGACTGAATGACATTGTGTACATGTTGACTTTCTTAAAACAAAAGCTTAGTATATTTTCTACTGACATACTTTGATTTATGAATGATATCAGTGTTTACCTGGAAGTGCTTTTTTAAGTGACTTCACATGTTTACACGCTTCAGGTTCGTTTACACATGCATTACCCTCCGAAAAGCAATCCACTGTAGATCTCCTTTACTGTAGAGTTAGTTATCAACGATGGCCCTAGTATATGGTGACCAGACATCCCGGTTTCCGGGGATAGTCCCCGGATTTAGGACACTGTCCCTAGACCAAGTCTGTCCCCGGTTTTGTCCCCAGATTGGACTTGAACAGGGGCTGGGGCAATACTAGCTTAGGAGGGTGTATTATTTTTCAATTATCTGTCTTTCTGATGATCATGTGCTGGTCGGAGCGGCACGGCCACCATCAGGGGGGCACAGGCATTACACCTGTAAGAGGTCGAATTTTCCCAGGGGCCTGGCCGCCCCCCTTCTCAGCTTGCGGCTGAGAGAGAGGAGAAAACTTTAATTTCCGTAGCCCCCCTCTCATGTCAAGGCAAACGGAGATAAAATACTTTTACTCTCAGTTTGCGGCCAGAGCTAAGTGGAAGAGGTAAGTGCGATTCCACCAGACCAGTGTCATTTTCGCCAACCCCAGCCCCCCCCCGCGGTTCTCAATTCGTGGCAGCCCCCCTGCCCGGTTTTCAATTCGCGGCAGCACACCCCCCCGGTTCTAAATTTGCGGAAGCACCCCCCCCGGCTCCGGGGGGCCCATGCCTGAAGCTGCGTGAGAGGCCCCAAAATTTCTGATGCTGCACTGCGGTGCAGAGGGAATATTTCTGTTTCGGGCACTGTAAGTCCCGGCCAGCCGCCTGCCTGCTTATCTCCTTGCCTTCCCTGGCAGAGTGATCTTCCTCCGCTCCCCAATCAGTAGTAGCCGGGGCCTGGGGAGTAAGAATTGACAGGCTGTGAGGCAGGCAGTGGCAATGGGCAGAGATTCGCTGAATGCTGCCATTACCAGTACAAAAAAAAATATGTCCCCGGATTTCATTTTAAAAATCTGGTCACCTTACCCTAGTTTTTGCTCTCACTCTGATGTTTACAGTGCTACCTCACATGTGGGGGGTAATCACTGGTTACATACACATTAGTGGCCTACAGGTGCGTATACATTTGCGTGGATGCATGGGGGGAGGGGAACAGGGACATGGATGCTGGTCATTTTTATATTACTTTTAATTTATTTAATTTAAAAAAAAAAAACTTTTTCATTTTTCTTTCATTTGACTTTACTTCTATCACAAGGGGGCTAAGAAGCCCCCATATGGGCACGAGGCAGGTATCTTTATGGAGACATCAGGGGTCCATTAATGCAGCTGTGGCTGTAGAGCTGTTCAGATCATCTTTATTGAGCATCCAACTGTAAAAAATACACCAAACTCATGATAGCAGCCGCAGTCTTGAGTTTGTTAAAACCAGCTGCAGCCAAGTAATTTTTGTACATTCGACATTCATTCAGCAAGTGGTTAAAGTAAACCCCCCAATCGTTTTCAGCCAAGGTAGCTACCATCATTGCCTCTGTTTAATCTACAACCACCATGATGCTGCACATGTGATTAGTTATAAAACCAGCCATTGGCTGGTTTAACAGTTTGGTTAAAGCACAACCAATTGGCACGTGCCCGAAATGAAACTATGGATGGACATTTACTTCCGCTTTAAGAAGGGGCAGTTGGGAGAGGTACAAATGTGGTTTAACTATCCCCCCTATCTGTAAGGCTGCGTACACTTGATCGAACATGTCTGCTGAAACTGGTCCGCAGACCAGTTCCAGCGGACATATCGTGTGTACGGGCTAGCAGACAGATTTCCAGCGGACAAAAGTTTTAAAACATGCTTTAAAACTTGTCCGCTGGAAAGCTGTCCGTCGGACATGTCCGCTGGTTAGTACGCCTAACCAGCGGACCGAAATCCCCCGCATGCGTCAAAGCATTTTACTTCCTGGTTTGCGGACTTCGTGGCGGCAACGTCACCGCGCTGTCTGTCCGAGGGGATTTTGGTTTGATCGTGTGTACACACCATCAGACCAAATCAGATCCCTGGAGACATGTCCGATGAAAACGGTCCACGAACCATTTTCATCGGACATGCCTCCTCGTGTGTACGTGGCCTAAGTGTAAACTTGGCCTTACTTTTATATAATAGTTTTGCTGTATGAAAGCTAGGTTCGCACCTCTGCATATCAGGAATGAGTGCAAAATTGTGCTCTTTCCCAACACGCTAAAATGCGATACACTATAGCAAACATGCGGGGTGAACCATTAGTTCTTAATAGCCATTCCAGACAACAGGGCGCATTTTCACATGCACCAAACCGCATGGTGCGCCACCTGGAGCTTATAATAGGAGACAAATAAGTCTCCAGTGGTATGATGCAAAAATGACGAAGCCACAAATTCTCACCTTAAGGTCAGAGGACGTACTTCAGCCCAACAGCTGCTTACACGCTCCCTCTGCATCTAACGAGTGCTTAGTGCCAGAATAGAGGCTAAGGGGTTTATTTACTAAGGGCAAAGACTGCAAGATCAGTTGCTCCAAAGCTTAGTAAATGAGTAGAAGCTCTGCTGACTTCCATCATCCAATCATGTGGAAGAAAATAAAGCTTTATTTTTTTTTTATTTCTTGCACATGATTGGGTATTCTTTGCAAAGTGAATACAACATTTACTAAGCTCTGGGGCAACTCCACTTGTAGAGTGCAACTTTGCAAAGTTTTAACTAGTAAGAGTCATAGAGGAAAATGACTTTGTTTATAACATGATTGGCCAGACATCTGAAAAAAGATAATACAAGGGGAAGGGGGAGGGAAGGCTGCGGGCCCAGGGTGGGCAGTAGTATTGGGCTTTAACTATTGTTGGTGCAAATGTCTGCCAGACAAGAAGTGCATTGTTTTCAATCAGTTGGCCAATTAACAGACCCGCATTATGAGAAAGAGCAGTATTGTGCAGCACTGCATACCAGAAAGCAAAGTTTGCATATGTAATGAGCAATAATGGCAAACTCAAAAAGTATATATAATTTCAAACTATGCATTAAAAGGTTTCTAAACAGTAGCACAGCATGTATTACCACATAACAATATTATTAAAAAACAATACATCTACAAATCTTATCATAGTTGCTAATTGCACTGCCTGGTCAAGCTATGCCTTGAATTTTGTGGGAGAAATTTGCACAAGAGAGCCGTCATATCTGAAAAGGTTCAGTTTGCATAGAGAGACCTTTCCCTCCTCCCACTGAAGTCTTGTCATACTTTGCACACATCCAGACTTCAGTACAGTCAGGGCCGTGAAGAAAGGAGAACGCTAGCATCAAATACAACATGATCAAGAAATATGGTTATTTAACCACTTCAGCCCCAGAAGTTTTGCCCCTTTAATGACCAGGCCATTTTAATGCGGTACGGCACTGCGTTGCTTTAACTGACAATTGCGCAGTCGTGTGACGCTGTACCCAAACAAAATTGACATCCCCTTTTCCCCACAAATAGAGCTTTATTTTGGTGGTATTTGATCACCTTTTTGCGCTATATATATTTTACTTTTTGCTAGGATAAATATCCCCAAATTAAAAAAAATCTTCCTCAGTTTAGGCCAATATATATTCTACATATTTTTGGTAAAAAAAAAATGCAATAAGTGTATATTGTTTGGTTTGCACGGAAGTTGTAGAGTCTACAAAATAGGGGATAGATTTATAGCATTTTTATTATAATTTAGTTTTTTTTACTAATAATGGCGGTGATCAGCAATTTTCATCGAGACTACAAAATTGTAACAGACAGATCGGACACTTTTGACACTTTTTTGAACCATTGACATTTACAGCGATCAGTGCTAAAAATAGCTACTGATTACTGTATAAATGTTACTGGCAGGGAATGGGGTTAACACTAGGGGGGTCAAGGGGTTAAATGTGTGTCCTAGGCAGTGTTTCAACTGTGGGGGGGATGGGAACTGCCTGGGGGAGGAGATCGATCGCTGTTCCTAAGCAGTAGGAACAACAGATCAGTCTTCTCACCCCTGACAGAATGGAAATGCCTGGGGGAGGAGACCGATCGCTGTTCTTAAGCCGTAGGAACAACAGATCAGTCTACTCACCCCTGACAGAATGGAGATCTGTCAGTTTACATTGACAGACCTCTGTTCTGTCTCTCTCAGGAGCGGTGGATATCGCGACCGCCTGGCAACTGCATCATTTCCATCGTCGTGCAGCGGGCATGTGTCCCCTAGTGCTCTTAAAGCAGCCGATGTATAGCTATGACAGCTCACCCAGGGGAGCCAACCTGCCACAGTATAACTGCAGTGACTGGTTTCCAAGTGGTTAATAATTCAGCCTGGATCTTTGCCAAGATGCAATCAGAAACCTGCAGATACAATGTATAATTTAGTGTTTCTAAGTGGTCCCTTTAAGGGATTATGTGATCCTCCTGTAGGGAGTCCTTAGTAACAATTGCGCTCTCCTAACTAATAGGGCTACATTTCTCCAGTCAGATGGGTGTGTGATTTTGGGCACAAGAGGTGAGTTTGATTGGGTTATGACAGTTAGTCTAAAGGGGACCGGGCTGAGGAGAAGATAACGTGATGTCATTCTGCCCAGCATGGAATAATTACTCCTCAATAACATAGGCCAGAATTTGTACATTCATACAGTTGTGCTCAAAAGTTTGCATACCCTTGGAGTAATATGCAGTATGTACCATTTTTAAAGAAAACACAAGTGTACATTTCTTTTAATTCTTGTGTATCTCTATGGAATTCTTATTCAACTGTAGGTCATAACAGATTGGCACAATCATAAAACAAAACATGGTAACAAGTAAACAAATGAAATTACCCCAGTTAAAAAGTCTGCATACCCTTAGTTCTTCATATTGTGACTGACCCCCTTTAGCATCAGTGACAGTGTGTGGACTTTTCTAATTGTTGTCTATAAGGGCCTTGAATTCTTGCAGGTGGTATAGCTGCCCATTCATCTTGGCTAAATACCTCCAGGTTATCAAGAGTGGCTTGATGATTTTAAGGTCAGAAGACTGTGATAGCCACTCTAGAACCTTCACCTTTTTCTGCTGTAACCACTGGATGGTCAACTTGGCCTTGTGTTTAGGGTTATTGTCATGCTGGAATGTCCAAGAGCATCCCAGCTTTGGTGCAGAAGAATGCAAATTGTCTGCCAGTATTTTCTGATAACATGCTGCATTCATCTTTCCATCAGTTTTCACAAGTCACCGTGCATTTAGAGCTCACATACTCCAAAAACAGTTGGGTTGGTAATCTTGTCGCCAAAGGCCTGGTTGGTCCCTCTCCAAACATAGCGCTTACAGTTGTGACAATAAAGATTTATTTTGCTCTTGTCACTCCAGATTGCAGTGTGCCAGAAGCTGTAAGACGTGTCAAGGTGTTGTCAGGCATATTGTAACCAGGCATTGGTGTAGTAAAGGGCTCTTTCTGGCAACTGAACCTTGCAGCTAATTTTTTGTTTTTCAAGTATCGTCTTATTGTGCTCCTTCCTTGAAACAACCACACCATCTTTTTCCAGAGCACCCTGTATTGCTCCTGAGGTTACCTGTGGGTTTTTCTTTGTATCCAACAATTCTTCTGGCAGTTGTGGCTGCAATTTTTCTTGGTCTATCTGACCTTGTCTTGGTATCAAGAAATCCCCCCAAAAAAGTGATTGAACAGTATTGACTGGCCTATTCAAGGCTTTGAATAGCTTTTAACCACTTAAGGACCGGACCAATATGCTGTCAAATGACCCAAGGGGTTTTTGCGATTCGGCACTGCGTCGTTTTAACAGACAATTGCGCGGTCGTGCGACGTGGCTCCCAAACAAAATTTGCGTCCTTTTCTTCCCACAAATAGAGCTTTCTTTTGGTGGTATTTGATCACATCTGCAATTTTTTTTGTGCTATATACAAAAATAGAGCGACATTTTTGAAAAAAAAAACAATATTTTTTACTTTTTGTTATAAGAAAAATCAATAAACTAAATTTTAGTCAAACATTTAGGCCAAAATTTATTTAGCCACATGTCTTTAGTAAAAAAAAATCACAATAATTTTTTTTTTAGCTACCTAGCGGGAACAGCGACACTAATACAGCGATCAGAAAAATGATCACTTAGTGAGTAGGGAGTGAAAGGGTTAACTAGGGTGGTGATCAAGGGGTTAAAACTTTATTAGGGGGGGTACGGGGGCTACCCAGGACCTAACACTAACTGACTGTCACCCTGCCTGTCACACTGACACTAAATACAGTAATCATACATGTATGATTACTGCATTCAGTGACACTGTGACAGGGGGGAGGGGGGGGGGGGGCGATCGGGGGGGTTAAATGTGCCTATATGTAGTGTGTGTCAGTGTAGTGTTAGTGCAGACTTACTTGTGTTGTAAGCTCTCCTCAGTGGTGGTTAAAAAAACGCAGAGGGAGAGTTCACATCGCTTCCTCCTTCCTGAGTTTACACAGGAGGAGGAAGTGACACACAGGCGGGCGGGCGCGTTGGCTGAGAGCAATCCGGAGGGGGCGGACAAAAACGAATAGCCGCCCCCTCATCCCGGATCGCTCGTACAGCCGCGCGGACCGCCGCATGTACCGGGGGGTCCCGATTGGACCCCCGACCCACCTCAAGGCAGCAATGTATATATACGTTGATGTGCCTGTCGGTGCCATTGTGCCGACGTAAATGTACATTCGGCGGTCCTTAAGTGGTTAATATCCTTTTCCATCTTTATAAAGTTATATTACTATGTTAAGAAGGTATTTTGACAGTACTTGACAGATACTAGTATCGCTATTGATGCTGATACTGAGCATTTGCACAGGTACTTGTACTCGTACAAATGCTCCGATGCCTAATTCCAAACCTAAGGAGTCAGGGGATGATCAAGGCGGGGGTGGGGGGGGCGTTACAAGTCGCTTTTCCTCCTCTCCCTCCTGCGGCTTTCAGCTGATTTATTGAAATCTATACAGGGAGATCGGTGCTTGTAACAGCCCTCATTGCCGCACCGATCACCCCTGACTGTCCCCTGTGTCCTTATCCATTTCCTCCTCCATGCTCCTAAGGTCCCCTGCCATGTCCTCCTCCAGTCCCCCTCTGTTCCACCCTGCATCCTTCTCCGCTCCCCTACTGTGTCCTCTCCGGTCCTTCTCCGTTCCCCCTCCATGTCCTCTTCCTGTCCCTCCATCCCCTCCTGCCCATTAATTTTTAGTGCAGCTAAGATCTCTATCCTCAGTCCTTTTCTCTGTTTTAAAAGGGAGATGTCAGGGGTGTTTTAGAAATGCAATTAAAAAAAACACTGACACTTTCTACTCCCCCCCCCCCAAAAAAAAAAAAAAAAAGAAAGAAAGCATTGCAAAAAAATATATAAAATATATATATGTAAAACAATAATTTTAAAAGAAAAAAAAAAGTACTGATATAGTCCACGCCTCATCAGCGCCACCTATCAGTGCCCATCAGTGCTACTGTCACATGACATTTAAAAAAAGTGATGGCAATTAGTATCAGCAAGTACTTGAAAAAAAGTATCGGTACTTGTACTCGGTATTAAAAAAGTGGTATTGGTGCAACCCTACTATGTAGGAAAGTAAAACTTGAATTGCCATTTTAACCTGTGTGTGTCACCTTTTGTGTTTGTACCAAGGCCAAACATTCTAGGGCATGTATACTTTTGACCAGGGCCATTTGAGTGATTTAAAAAGGAGCTAAAAAACTATGTGATAATAAATTACTTTAGGGAAGCCTCAAATTGACAAGTAACCAAAGAGGACCAGGTAGTTACTTATATTACTGTTAATCAGGGGCAGACAAATTTGGCCTTTGGGGTGGTGTTGGTGCCACAACACTGTAAGCCCTCACAGCTACTCTTGGTGGGTGCAGGAATGGGCCCTGCTGTAAAATAGTAGATCAAGAATTGTAATTACATGCCCCTGTTAAACAGGGGCAGAAAAATTGGGCCTTTGACGGTGGTGGTGCCACAACACTGTAGACCCTCACAGATACTCTTGTTGGGCACAGGAATTGGCCCTGCTGTGAAATATTAGATCAACAATTTTAATTACATGCCCCTGTTAAACAGGGGCAGAAAAATTGGGCCTTAGGCAGTGGTGGTGGTGCCCTAAACCAAAAATATTCTTAGAAGCTAGCATCATTAACATTGAGGAGGAATAGAATTATCACTCAGCATAGGCAGTCTTTAAGGGATCCCACATCCATAGAAAATTCAATCAGTTACATCAGCATCAGGTGCTTGATAGCTGCTGAAACAAGACTGATTCATTTTTATGAATGTGAGCCTATCAACGGAGTCTGTGGACAGGCACACTCTATGAACCGTTACAAACCCTCCTGCAGCACTGAATGTGCGTTCAGAAATAACACTGGATGCAGGACAGGCCAGTAGCTCAATTGCATAATGAGCAAGTTCTGGCCAGTGGTCCATCCTCAAGACCCAGTAACCCAGTGGATGCTCTGTTGGAAAGGTCTCCAAGTCTGCTCTTGCATTGTATGTGTACTGTATGTGTATTGGTGTACTTTGTACACCACCAGAAAAGTAGTAGCAACTGCACTATGGCTGCACTGTATTGTGTACTGTATATATATATATATATATATATATATATATATATATATATATATACTAGACTGACTATATATATAGTCACTATATATATAGTAATGCCACTAAATGAGTAGCCTACCTGCTTAATCAAGATCACGCTATTTCTTCATCCACACCAACACTACACAGGGCCACCGTGTAGGCAGCCTTATATAGTGTGGGGCGTGGACTTAGGCCCCTAAACCATGATTGGCCAAAGGTACCCTGCTTTTGGCCACATATGGCTCTCTTAGCAGAGGGCACTGGGATTGGCCAAAGCGTGCAGGTCAGGTGCATGCTTTGGTCAATCATCATACAGCAATGCACTGTGATCTCGCAGTGCAATGTGGGGCATTCCGCGGCACTCACATTTTCCATGAATGCCCCATAATGTTCATTCTATGGCAAACGGGCGACCACCCAATGTTCGAGTCAAACTTATATTCGACCCGAACATCAAGCTCATCCCTAATGCTGAACCTGAGTCCAGATGTATGGGGGATGGACTCCACTTTACCATTGTTTTGACTCACTTCCAGTTTTAAATTATTATTACTATTATGAATCAGGACATTCCCTGCCTTGGGGGAGCATGGTACCGTTGGCTGTGTTTCCCCCTCTTAATGGAAATATTGAAGAGAGGCACAGTTATACTGCTGCAATATTAATTTAACAAGATAAACTACAGAGAGATAGAGCTCTGAAGATTAAAACATTATAAAAGACCAAACAGAGTTCAACCATTGTCTTAGAAAAGGAGGAATGTATTTCCAATGGATTTGTTTTGTGAAAGAACTGATCGAAAGACCGTTTCATTAATTTTACTTATCCAGATGTCTGGACATCACCTTCTTTAATAGCACTATCAAAAGATCTCGTAAATGTACCATTGAAGAGAGAGATAACGGATGGATGCAGAAGGGAATAATTGACTGGGACAGCTTGGGTCTGTTTCATGGGAAGTAAGGAATGAAGCAGTAAATGAGCCTGTCTGCTGTGAAGGCAAACTTTAGTGATGAGAGGAGCAGTTTAAGACTGTCCAAAGACAGATCAGGGATCAGGGATGTGACTTAGGAGAAGGGGCTAGGGGTGGTTTATTAATAATTCTATATCTATTTGAGAACTCTCTGTGGCAAGTAGAAAAATAATACTTTTTAAGGCTATTATGTCCATCCATATGTCAAATTCCTTGTCATTTGATTTGATTCTTTAAAAAAAAAAACACGCTTTACTTAAGTGGATCTCAGCACATGGTTAAAGCTAATCTCCAGGCAAAAAAAAACCTCCCAAAACCTCTCACACCACCAGCTCCTGAGCTAGCCTGTCACGTGACCAGGATTTCATATAATAAACCAGGTCTATTTGTTTAGTTTCTTTTTTAAAACCTTATTGGGTGATTATCTAGAGAGGGGTGAGGTGGGTAAAGTGTACTGGGTATCCCCCACTAGACAGATAAATTATCAGTTAGATAAACAGGAGTGGTAGTCTGCAACGCAGATAGACAAAGTACCATGATACTGGAGGCTAATAATTGGGGACACCAGTATGCTACATCATATGATTTTTTAATCACTCTTCATGCAGTGTTAAAATTCACTCAACTGACATCCCAAAAGGACTGCATGATCACAGCATATATAGAGAGAGGCCAGAGTTTCACCTTAATATAGTTTAACAATCTTAAAACATTTTTTGCAGCAAACTGTTTACTTGATCCAATCTAGTACATGCCCAAATTGGAAAACCAAGCTGTTTGCTCTCTTTTGTCATTTCCCCCAAAAAATGACTTTTTGATGCATAAATCCCACACAGTGTCTGAGCATCTGTGAGAGAAATAATGATGACATTGTCACTCTAACTGTAGTTGCATGTATAGAGTTTCTGTGTCTTCTACCATTCCTGAAATACCAGATAAACATTCATTTACGTTGTGATCAATTAGGACATTGTTCAGTTTAATTCTCTGCATGCCATCTGGAAGACTTTATGAACTTGGAAAATTTGTGAATTTGTTTTACATGAATCTGTGACTAGGCTTTTAACGCAGTTAACTGAAAACTGAAGGCTTATTGCCTGATTTTTGTTACTGACTATTACATAGTTACATAGCAGGTGAGGTCAAAGAAAGACACAAGTCCATCAAGTTCAACCTATGTGTGTAATTATACAGTATGTCAGTATTACATTGTAAAATATTGCATATCATTCTTGCTGTTTCCTAACATCTAAGCTTGAAAAAGTGAAATATTTGTATACCAAGTCCTACTAAGATCTCTTGCTGATCCTTATTTAGAGGAGAAGCAGTCTATCAGGTTGTAATATGTTTTTAGTAGATTGCGTAATGGATGTTGCATATATTGCCAGTTATATGTCAGTCCCGCTGAAGAATATGAATTCAACCTTTTAATAAATTATCAATAAAATAACTATATTGCCATTTTGACTTATTGTATGTTTTTGGGTCAATTTGGAACATGACCAGAATTTGTGGAGCAACATCCCTCTATCCCCTAGGCATCTCCAGGAGCAGTCGCTAGTAGGAGGGTAGTATTTATGTAAGAGGTAAGGAGTTAGATACCACCTTGTTAAAATGTTATAGTTGGTCTCTTGAATTTTTGTACAGACCGAGGATTTTAGTGAAAATCTGAGAATATGTTGTAGCTGGGCAGGTGAGAATTTACGTTGCAGTTCTATTTCCCATTTGCCTACAAGCGGTAAGTTTGGCTGTGTGGTTGGACAATTCAGTAGGGAGTATGTTTTAGATAGGACCTGTGTGAGAGTGCCCTCCTCGGAGCAATACTCCTAAAAGATCATCAGTGGGCGATCAAAGCCTTGCGGGTTAGGCAAGGACTGGAGGAAATGTAGTAATTAAAGTGCTGTCCAGAAGGGCAGTTGAGGCCCGTAGCATTCCCCAACATTTCTATGGAAGGCCATCGTCCCCCTGTTAAAAAATTGGAAGCCTGAACTTTAACCAATTGTTGCATAGTTTGAAGTGTATGGGGGTCAAGACCAGGGGGGAACCGTGGGTTTCACTTAATAGGGAGCAATGGGGAGTCTGGAGAAGAAAGGGGATTCTGTCTGCCAGTTTGTGAGCTTATCTGGAGCGGAATGTTAGTTTGAGCCTGCTCTATCTGTACACATAACTTAGAGCAGAGGTGACGACACCAATCAATAATCCTACCAAGGTGAACCTCTTGATAGTACTGCCATATATCAGCCTGGGCTAGGCCACCATTATGTTTGGGTAAGGACAGCAAATGGCTGGGGGGGGGGGGGCATGTTTTTTTATGTGCCCATACAAATTTAATGAAGAGGGAATGGACCTGTTTAAAATAGACAAGAGGTATTTTAATTGGCAAGGCTTGGAATAAGTAAAGGGATTTTGGTAGGATGCACATATTTAATAGGTTGCATCTCCAAAACCAAGAGTGTAGGCCCTTATGCCAAAAGTCTAATAAACTACGGGTTCTAGCAAGAAGAGGGGGGGAGTTGAGTGCGAATGTGCGTTTAATATTTATCGGAATATAAGTACCCAAATACTTTAAAGTGGTGTCTGTCCATTTAAAACTGAAACTCGATTTCAACACTGATAGATGGGCAGAGGATATTCCGACACCCATTGCTTCAGATTTATTACATTTTTTTTTTAGGTTGGAAAGTGATCCATAGAGTTTGAATTCCCGTAGTAAATTTGGGAGTGATATGGTAGGGTTCGTCAGAGAAAAGAATTATGCCTTGTACACACAAGAGGAATTTCCGATGGAAAAAGGAAAGCTTTTTATAATTTATTGCTTCCGTGTGTATGCCCCATGGGACATTTTCCGTCGGAAATTCTGACGGAATTAGATAGAGAACATGTTCTCAATTTCTCAGATGAAAAAAATTTCTATCGAATTCAATAGGCTTGGTTTAGGGGCCTTCTTAATTTACTATAGGTAAATTTCACATCCACTAGATCAGAGCTGGGCAAACTACGGCCCGCGGGCCGTATACGGCCCGGCGGACCTTTTAATCCGGCCCCCGGATAGCTGCGCGTGTCATATACAGCGCTTCCCCCTTTTCCGGGCACTTTTTTAATTGACAGATCATCACCCATCTCAGGATTGGATGGATGATCTGTCTATCAAAGTTTCCCGGAAAAGGTGGAAGCGCTGTATATGACACGCGCAGCTATTGGATTGAAAGTTGTAATGTTTCCTGACCCGCGCTATTAACAAACAGGCGGCAGCTCGGCTCCTCTCCTACACAGGTAGGATGTAATGTGGATGTAATGTGGGGGGACACCCGGCTGCAATGTGTGGGGGGGACACCCGGCTGCAATGTGTGGGGGGGACACCCGGCTGCAATGTGGGGGAGACACCCAGCTGCAATGTGGGGGGGACACCCGGCTGCAATGTGAGGGGGACACCCGGCTGCCATGTGGGGGGGGACACCCGGCTGCCATGTGGGGGGGACACCCGGCTGCAATGTGGTGGGGACACCCGGCTGCAATGTAAGGGGGACACCCGGCTGCCATGTGGGGGGGACACCCGGCTGCAATGTGAAGGGGACACCCGGCTGCAATGTGGGGGGGGACACCCGGCTGCAATGTGGGGAGGGACACCCGGCTGCAATGTGTGGGGGGACACCCGGCTGCAATGTGTGGGGGGACACCCGGCTGCAATGTGTGGGGGGGACACCCGGCTGCAATGTGGGGGGGACACCCGGCTGCAATGTGTGGGGGACACCCGGCTGCAATGTGTGGGGGACACACGGCTGCAATGTGTGGGGGACACCCGGCTGCTATGTGAGGGGGACACCCGGCTGCCATGTGGGGGGGACACACGGCTTCCATGTGGGGGGGAAACCCGGCTGCCATGTGGGGGGGGACACCCAGCTGCAATGTGGGGGGGACACCCGGCTGCAATGTGGGGGGGGCACTCCTGGCTGCAATGTGGGGGGGCACTCCTGGCTGCAGTGTGGGGGGACACTCCTGGCATGCAGTGTGGGGGGACACTCCTGGCTGCAGTGTGGGGGGACACTACTGGCATGCAGTGTGGGGGGACACTCCTGGCTGCAATGTGGGGGGGACACTCCTGGCTGCAATGTGGGGGGGACACTCCTGGCTGGAATGTGGGGGGAAACTCCTGGCTGCAATGTGGGGGGGACACTCCTGGCTACAGTGTGGGGGGGGAACACTCCTGGCTGCAGTGTGGGGGGGGACACCTGGCTGCAGTGTGGGGGGGAACACCTGGCTGCAGTGTGGGGGGGACACCTGGCTGCAGTGTGAGGGGGGGGACACCTGGCTGCAGTGTGGGGGGGACCACCTGGCTGCAGTGTGGGGGGGGGAACACCTGGCTGCAGTGTGTGGGGGGGACACCTGGCTGCACTGTGGGGGGGAACACCTGACTGCCCTGTGGGGGGGGGGACACCTGGGTGCATTGTGGGGGGGGAACACCTGGGTGCATTGTGGGGGGGGGGAACACCTGGCTGCAGTGTGGGGAGGAACACCTGGCTGCACTGTGGGGGGGGGGGGAACACCTGACTGCACTGTGGGGGGGGGGAACACCTCGGTGCAATTGTGGGGGGGACTTTTGGCTGCAATTGTGAGGGAACTCTGGCTGCAAAATGGGGACACATGCTGCATTTTTGGGCATGGATAAAGTTGTTGTTAATATTTATTTTTATAACTTAAATCTGCATAAAACATTTAAGTGCCATTTCATGAGATTTATGAAGGTGTATCTAGGGGCGGGAAATTTTGTTTAATAAATTAAAAAAAAATTCTTGTAAGGCAACCTCACTTTTTCATTGTTTAACTATATAACAAGTACTCGTACCAGTTGTCCAACAATGATATTTACTGCTTTTTATAAAGAAATACAATTGATTTTATGCAGAATTGAGTTTAGCCTTTTGGCCCGGCCCTCCAAAATATTTTTAGTTTCTCATGTGGCCCCATCGAAAAAATAATTGCCCACCCCTGCACTAGATATTAAAATGTTTTAGGAAATGCACTTGCACCATCAATTTGTATTTCTTTTTTGTTTCCCCCTGTATTGGCTCCCATATCTCTACGTACTAATGGGTATGGATAAGGAGCCTCTTTAAATTATTATTGGCACACATCCCTATCACTGGATAATATTGGTTCAGTGATGTATTTGCACTAGGAATTTGAGATGGGGGGAGGGGGAGAGGGGTAGAGGATTCTTACTCCTTCTTCCCCCTCCCCTCCCCCCTTATTTTATTTTATTATATTTTATATTATTTTATTCCTTTTTTTTTTAATCAGAACTTCTGTTTGTCTATATGCAATTCCGACGTACTAAAAACCATGCATGCTCAGAATCAAGTCGACCTACGCTCGGAAGCATTGAACTTCATTTTTTTCGGCTCGTCGTAGTGTTGTACGTCACTGTGTCAGAATTTGGTGTGACCGTGTGTATGCAAGACAGCTTAAACGGAATTCCGTCGGAAACTATCAACTATCGTTGAGTAAGCGTGCTATGGCCTACGTGGGGGAGCAGTCAGATAAGGCTTCAGGAGAGCATCCCCAGCCCACCCCAACCACCCCAGCCAGGATGAGTAAACATTAAACAGCCATGTATACGGCAATAACAGTAAAACAGTATCTGAGGTAATGGCAAGGAGCCCTACAGAGCAGGGCTCAACAACGTCCCCCCCGACAGGCCACCCCCTCATAAAGAGAGGGAGGCTTGCATTCTTCTGAGGGCGAGGTGTAAACACTGCACGCCTCTCAGCCAGCATCCATCCCTGCAGAGTGCAAAAGACTATGTGAGGCATCATTGTCTGAACCGCTAGTGAGGACATAGTAATGCATATAAAGGTATCTCATTGTCAAAGCATTAAGGATGAAATAAGTGGCATCCTAAGAAGCATCACAGAGTGGCATCACCTGAAGATCATGCATATGTGAAAGGAGGTAAAAACCCTCAGATGGTCCTGCCCATAGCCTCAGCTTGGAACATCACCATGAGAAGGAGGACGGTAGCTTCGGCCACACCGACGCCAATTATAGGGCCGGTGTATAGTATGGCTTATCAGGGACAAAGCAGCCCTGTCCATCTCCCCAGTGGCCTCCATATATTGGGGGGAGGGAACAACCCCCACATCAACACGGGAGGTGCACCACTCTCCCCCCTCAGACAGAGGGGAGAAAGGGGAACAGTCGGTCCCCCATAGCCACACATGCATGGTGGGATGGCTAAAAGCTCTATACTCCTGTTCTGAGAATTAACCCCTGCATTACAACCCACAATCAAAATTGTCAAAGAATCAATAACAAGGAAAAGTATTAAAGTCATATCCTGAAATACAGCAGCAATGAGACAGAGCGACTGGAACAGTCAAAAAACAGTAAGGGACTAAGACCCCTGCTGAGCTTAAGGGTATAGGGGAGTGAGCAAGATGTCAGCGATTACAAAAAGTCCTGGCGAGTTAGTTCCACACTGGTAAAGAGATGTGGATGACATATACCTTCCCGAGGAGGGCAAAAATATTTGGGAATCCAGCCCATCAGAAACATTGCGACGACAGCTGTCGCAGCACTAACAGCAGGTCTCCGCAGCACTCCAAAACGGAACAAGTGTCCCCAGATATTGTAATGGCAGTTACCTTAGGTAGCAAGTACAAGGTGCACAGGGAGCAGCGATAGCTGCCTCAGGACTCACGTGGCTCCTCTGGGGAGTTCAGCCTTGATTTCCGACCAGATCTCTGTGGCAGAGGATGTGGATTTCTCCAAGGTGCCACCAAGCCCGGTCGGCCCGAAGGGTTTGGGAGAAACAACAGCCAATTGGGGACTGTGATAGGATCCACCTGTAAAAACAGAAAGAAAGCAGGGAAGTCGCCAGGCGTGTGGAGGGTTTTAAAAGATCATTGGTCTTTCCTGAAATGTACAGAGAGGGAATAAACCCAACTTTACATGGCGCCAAGCCGGTGGGACAGCTCCAGGCTTGGGTGGAACAAGGCACGTCTTCAGCCTCCTACGCCTTGCTCCTTATGCCTGTAGTAGTGGATTCTACAGACCACATCCAGCGGCCGGTCTGGATCGGCGAGTTTGGGACCCAGGGCTCTGTGGACACGGTCAAGCTCCACGTCCGCGGGGAGGGTATCATCTAATCTGCAGAAAATGGTCACCGCCGTCACCGCCAGGTCCTCAAGTTTCATCGCTCCATCGCTCAGCCGAAGTGAGGCCCTCAAGTTCCATCGCTCAGCCGAAGTTTATTACACCGGCTCCTGTCCTCCATGTGAAGCTGCAGGGTCACCGCCTCGCTGACGTGGGTATCCTGGGGGATTCCAGGGTAGTCAACCGTTGCTGTAGCGATTCAAGCAATGATTCCCCAGAGGTGAGCCAGGAAGAGAGGGTCTGTCTATCCTTTTTGACCGCCAGGAAATCCCTGCGGTGCTGCGCTTCTAAACATCCAATTACAGACTCCAGGTTTAACTGATTTAGCTGCCTTAGTGTTGCATTTCATCTTCCTCTAAGGCCCCATACACACGAGCAGACAGATTTGTTCAAATGGGTCGGACAGACCGATTTGAACAATTCTGTCTGCTGGGGACGTATTGGTTTGATCGTGTACACACAATCAAACCAAAATCCCCGCCGGCAGACGGCGCACTGACGTGGCGGTGACGTTGACGCCGCCACGTCACCGCACCAGGAAGTAAAACACTTCCGCACATGCGTCAAAACCATTTGACGCGTGTGCGAGAAGACATGTCTGCTGGTTAGCGTACTAACCAGCAGACATGTCGGGCGGACGGGTTCCCAGCCGACAGATTTGAAAGCATGCTTTCAAATCTGTCGGCTGGCCAAATCCGTCGGCTCGCCTGTACACACGATTGAATCTGTCTGCTGGGACGGTCGGGCTGACCGTTTCCAGCAGATAGATTTGATCGTGTGTACGCGGCCTTAGTTGAGGGCATGCCGTGGCAAAAGTATTGTCTCCTGGGGCACTTTATCCTGGGTAATTTTTGTTTCCCCCTGTATTGGCTCCGATATCTCTACGTACTAATGGGTATGGATAAGGAGCCTCTTTAAATTATTATTGGCACACATCCCTATCACTGGATAATATTGGTTCAGTGATGTATTTGCACTAGGAATTTGAGATGGGGGAGGGGGAAAGGGGTAGAGGATTCTTACTCCTTCTTCCCCCTCCCCTCCCCCCTTATTTTATTTTATTTTATTTTATTATATTTTATATTATTTTATTCCTTTTTTTTTTAATCAGACCTTCTGTTTGTCTATATACAATTCTGACGTACTAAAAACCATGCATGCTCAGAATCAAGTCGACGTACGCTCGGAAGCATTGTACTTCATTTTTTTTGGCTCGTCGTGGTGTTGTACGTCACTGTGTCAGAATTTGGTGTGACCGTTTGGTGTGACGTGGCTCCTCTGGGGAGTTCAGCCTCGATTTCCGACCAGATCTCTGTGGCAGAGGATGTGGATTTCTCCAAGGTGCCACCAAGCCCGGTTGGCCCGAAGGGTTTGGGAGAAACAACAGCCAATTGGGGACTGTGATAGGATCCACCTGTAAAAACAGAAAGAAAGCAGGGAAGTCGCCAGGCGTGTGGAGGGTTTTAAAAGATCATTGGTCTTTCCTGAAATGTACAGAGAGGGAATAAACCCAACTTTACATGGCGCCAAGCCTGTGGGACAGCTCCAGGCTTGGGTGGAACAAGGCACGTCTTCAGCCTCCTACGCCTTGCTCCTTATGCCTGTAGTAGTGGATTCTACAGACCACATCCAGCGGCCAGTCTGGATTGGCGAGTTTGGGACCCAGGGCTCTGTGGACACGGTCAAGCTCCACGTCCGTGGGGAGGGTATCATCTAATCTGCAGAAAATGGTCACCGCCGTCACCGCCAGGTCCTCAAGTTTCATCGCTCCATCGCTCAGCCAAAGTGAGGCACTCAAGTTCCATCGCTCAGCCAAAGTTTATTACGCCGGCTCCTGTCCTCCGTGTGAAGCTGCAGGGTCACCGCCTCACTGACGTGGGTATCCTGGGGGATTCCAGGGTAGTCACCCGTTGCTGTAGCGATTCAAGCGATGATTCCCCAGAGGTGAGCAAGGAAGAGAGGGTCTGTCTATCCTTTTTGACCGCCAGGAAATCCCTACGGTGCTGCGCTTCTAAACATCCAATTAGAGACTCCAGGCTTAACTGATTTAGCTGCCTTAGTGTTGCATTTCATCTTCCTCTAAGGCCCCATACACACGAGCAGACAGATTTGTTCAAATCGGTCGGACAGACCGATTTGAACAATTCTGTCTGCTGGGGACGTATTGGTTTGATCGTGTACACACGATCAAACCAAAATCCCCGCCGGCAGAAGGCGCGCTGACATGGTGGTGACGTTGACGCCGCCACGTCACCGCACCAGGAAGTAAAACACTTCCGCGCATGCATCGAAACCATTTGACGTGTGTGCGAGAAGACATGTCTGCTGGTTAGCGTACTAACCAGCAGACATGTCGGGCAGACGGGTTCCCAGCCGACAGATTTGAAAGCATGCTTTCAAATCTGTCGGCTGGCCAAATCCGTTGGCTCGCCCATACACACGATTGAATCTGTCTGCTGGGACGGTCGGGCCGACCGTTTCCAGCAGATAGATTTGATTGTGTGTACGCGGCCTTAGTTGAGGGCATGCCGTGGCAAAAGTATTGTCTCAGAACGGGGTATAGCGGGAGAGAACCGGGAGCTTTGTAAATGCATGTCCTTAGTCATGTCCAGGCCACGCCCCAGATACCACTTTTTTTTATAGACTCTGTAGACATATCTTTTGCCAAGAAAACGCTGAGAAAAAATTTCAGGGTGTTATGGCTAGATTCACCTTCTAAAATGTTAGTTACGTGGTTGTCAATTGATTTACTGCCTTAAATTCTTTTACTGAGCTGGAAAAATAAGTTATAATTTCCCTCTGACTAAATTTACTATACACTCTTTCCTGGAATGTGGGAATGTTCACAATTACAAAGTGAATTTTGATATATGTAAGTGAATGAGATTAAAGGGGTTGTAAAGGTAAACATTTTTCCCCCTAAATAGCTTCCTTTACCTAATGCCCTGTACACACGATCACTTTTTGTGATGAAAAAAAATGAAATTTTTTGTCATGAAAAAAAACGACATTTTTCAAACTTCATTTTCAAAAATGACGTTGCGTACACACCATCATTTTTGGAAAATGATGAACAAAGTGATGGCATTCTAAAGGGGAAGTTCTATATGCCTTGAGGCTGCTTTTAGCTGGTTACTTGTTAGTAAAAGACGATTCCTGCTTTTTTGTCTGTTACAGCGTGATGAATGTGCTTACTCCATTATGAATGGTAGTTTTACCTCCCGTCTCCTAACTTGCTTCTGGGCATGTGCTGGTTTAAAACGTTTTTTCACGTAGTTTTGCCCACACACGATCATTTTTTATGACACAAAAAATGACATTTCGAAAAATGACATAAAAAATTCAAGCATGTTCGAATTTTTTTTTGGTCATTTTTCAGAAGACATAAAATGACATTTTGGCCACACACCATCATTTTAAATGACATTTTAAAAAATGTCATTTTTTTTCATCACAAAAAGTGATCGTGTGTACGGGGCATTAGTGCAGCCCTCCTTCACTTACCTCATCCTTCGATTTTGCATTTAAATTTCCTTATTTCTTCTAGAAATCCTCACTTCCTGTTCTTCTGTTTGTAACTACACACAGTAATGCAACACTTTCTCCCTGATGTGAAGAAAGCCTCATGAGGGTGGAGGGGGCGAGCAGGAGTGTCTGCAAAGTAGATAGGGTCCTGAACCTCCTGCTCCCCCCTCCCCCCTCAAGAGGCTTTCTCCACACCAGGGAGAAAGTGTTGCATTACTGTGTGGAGTTACAGATAGAAGAACAGGAGGTGAGGATTTCTCAGAAGAAATAAGGACATTTAAAAGCAAAATCAAAGGATGAGGTAAGTGATGGAGGACTGCACTAAGGTAAAAGAAGCTATTTAGGGATTTTTTTTTTACCTTTACAACCCCTTTAAACAAAGAAAAAAAAACAAGAGCGATAACAGAGTGATTGGGATTATAGCGATGCCCAAAACAAGAGAAAAAAACATGGATATAGTAAAATAGAAGAAATGTTATCACATATGTATGTTATCAATACATGTGGTGTTCAATAAGAGAAAAAAACACTTTACAAAGAATATCCAATCATGAGTTTGGGTAATGAAAAACATGATTGGATGATTGACATCAACACAGCTTAACCTCATTCACTAGGCTAATTGAGAATTTTCTTTGGAAAGTGAATCTAGCATTAACATATTGAAGGTATTAATCAAAGCAGATTTAATTAAATAAGTGCCTATATTATATTTGTAGCAAATGATTATTAATTTGATCCACAAAACAGCTATGAAGGCTGCAATTGTTAATTCACATGTGAATGCACACATTAAACTTATAATGTTACCACTTCATCAAAGGTTGGTAACATTGTGTTGATGAGAACGTTGATTAATATATTTATTGTGTTTTGGCACATCAAGCCCATGTTGTAATTCGTCAGCATAATAATGCAACAAAAGCAAACAGGCCAAAGTATAAAGAAACATGAAAAAAAAAAAACAATGTTGGCATTTAATGTAATAAATCCTTTTAGAGGGATATTAATAAATGCATATTGTTAAAACTCTTTTAGCAGTACATCTCCTCATTCTTTTACTGCTAGCCCTGTTGCTAAACTAGTCTTATCAGGTAGCCGTGTTCATCATACAACAATACCTTATGAGCTACAGTATATCTTTTGCTTCCAATGTACTGTACATATGGTAAAAAGCTTAGCTAGACATACCAAGCATTCACATATTTTACAACAGTGATAAATGAAAAAGGGGGGAGACCAACTAGATAGAGACAGCAAAGCTGCTTGACACTATGGGCCAGATTCTCATATATTTGCGGCGGCGTAGCGTAAGCCATTTACACTACGCCGCCGCTGCGTACTAGAGCAAGTGCTTTATTCTCAAAGCACTTGCTCCGTAGTTTGCGTTGGCGTCTCGTAAATCGCCAAGCGTAAACCCGCGCAATTCAAATGGGGCGACTTGTATTTAAATTAAGCGCGCCCCCGCGTCGAACGAACTGCGCATGCGCCGGCCGGGGAAAAAGCCCAGTGCGCATGCTCCAGCTCACGTCGGGAAGCGTCGTTGAAACCGACGTCAAAACGACGTGAGCGTCATTTACGCAAGTCCCTATTCGCGAACGAGTTAGTAAAACGACGTAAGCGACGGAAAAAGCCGACGCTGACCCGACGCCATACTTAACATGGCGTCCGACGGGACACGACGGCATCCGACAGGACCTCGTAAGGTTACTCCACATAGAAGCTGGGGTAACCTTACGAGTTCGTAAACGACGTGCGCGACGACGGGGCGGCGTAAAAGCGATCGAGAATCGGCGTACTACTTCATTTGCATATGCAAATGAAAAAACAACGTAAAGGCCACCTAGTGGCCGGAGTTGTCATTACACCTACGATCCGAAAGTGTAATTGTATTACACTTGTCGGATGTAGAAGCGTATCTATGCAAAAGTGATGCTAAGCATCACTCGCATAGATACGAGACAAAAAAAAAGGCGATACGACGGGGTATCTGAGATACTCCGTCGTAACGCCTCTGAGAATCTGGCCCTATGTGTCTAAACTATATCGATCGGTATGGGTTTGGTTGGGATTTTCAAGGTACTTGTAGAGAGACGTATATCATATAAAAATAGATTTATTACAAAAAAAGACAATACATCAATAATAAAAAGATGGGACAGGCCCCACAGTTCGGACACAGTAAGGTGTTTGTTAAGATGACACAAAACAAAGCAAAACCATATTGGTCAGATGCGTGGAGCCAATCTGCGACCTCGACCGGTTTCGCGGTTAATACCGCTTCTTCAGGAGGATCTACATAAATATATATTATTTATAGAAAAGAACAAGCATAATTTGAATAAATGTACACATTTTTAGAAACAAAACAGCAAGACTAGTGTTAGACTGACTGCGAAGACACACTCACCTGGGATGGCAGATGGCCCGGAATGAGCAGACAGCAATCGCGCCCCCCCAAAAAACAAAGAACACAAATGGCTCGTGCCGGGGAAGCTGACAAAAGCTCTAAAGAGTAAAGATTGCAAAAAATAATAATGATTTTAGGTATGCAACTACTAGAAGTAGTGAGGGACACCGCGGAAAGGAGGGGGGAAAAGAAGAGAAAGAAGGGGACTAGGTAAGAACAGGTAAGAGAAGAGGGGGGAGGGATGACAAGGGGTGGGAGGAGGGAATAGTGGGGTAGGAAGAACAGGATTAGAAGAGAAGGCGAAGGGAGAAGGAAAGGAGGGGGGTACAGAGGAAAGAACCAGATAGAAGATAACAGGGACATGTAAGGAAGGGCGGCAAGGAAAGGGTGGAAAGAAAGGGGGATAAAGAAAAGAAAGAAAGGTGAGGGAAATAGCTGAGGACGGGGTGGTGATGGAGAAAGAAGGGTAGAAAAAGGGAATAAAAGGGAGGAAAAAAGGGGGGGGAAAGGGGAAACGAGAAAGGGAGGGGAGGGGGGGAGGGAATAGAGGGGGGAGAGGAGGGAACCGGGATGGGGGGAGGGGAAGAGGGGAAAGAAGAAAGAGAGAAGGGCAAGCAGCGAGAAGACAAGGGGGAGGAAAGGAAGGGGGGAAGGGAGAAACAGGAAACACATAGCGTGCAACAAAAAAAGAAAAAAAAAGAAAGAAAAAAAAGGGGGGATTGGTTGGTGAGGAGGTGGGGGAGGGGGAGGGGGGGAGGGGGATAAGGGGGGGTGGAAGAATGGGACCAGAAGAGGAAAAGAAGGGGGGGAGAGTAAGGACAGGGGAAAAGAGGGAAAAAGAAGGAGAAAGAAAAGAGGTGAAAGGGGATAATAAAGGGGGGGGGAGGGAGGGGACCTGTCCATTGTCAAACTGCCGGATGGCACACTAAGTACCGATCTATATCGGAAACCAACAGCAGGTAATACCCTTCTTTACGCCACCAGTGCCCACCCTAAACCATTGATTAGAAGCATCCCTTTTGCTCAGTATCTACGGATACGGAGAAATTGCACACTCACTAGTGACTTTAAAATACAGGCCAATGCCCTTCGAGATCGCCTTCTAGCCAGAGGCTACACCAAAAGCAACCTCAAAAAAGCATTCAATAGAGCTACATCTCGAACTAGACAATCTCTACTATACGATCCCCCTAAATCTAAACTAGTAAATAATGAAACCGTCAGATTCATTACCACATTCTCAGCGCATCACAATACACTTCGCAATATCCTGAACAATAACTGGCATATCCTTACTGATGATGTAACCCTTTCCAAACATGTTAAAACTAACCCTGAACTTGTGTTCCGCCGGGCATACTCCCTTAGGGATCGACTTACCAAAAGCCACTATGTGTCACAACACAGGTCACCCCCTGACCCGAAGGGAGCATACCAATGTGGCGCTTGTTCACGTTGCCCCTGGGTCTGGGAGGGACAGACCTACCATTTACCTAATGGTGAACCTTTTCGTCCATCCTTTTCTGCCCACTGTGGGACCAAGGGGGTGGTTTACCTGATGGTCTGCCGATGTGGTGCCTTCTACATCGGCAAGACCATCAGGGAATTTCGCCAAAGAATGGGTGACCACCTATATGACTCAGACAATGGTAAATTAACAACCATTGGACGTCATGTTGGCCTATATCATCGCAAGACCTGTCTGTTTTACGTTTTCTGGTATTACAAGTAATTCCACCAAACCCACGAGGAGGTGACTGGAATAAATCCATCCTGCAAAGTGAATGTCTCTGGATAGAGCATCTCAACGCCACAGTCCCTCCTGGCCTCAATGAGGTCAACTCTTATAAATGTTTTCTGTAAAATATGTAGTTATCCTCCCCTCGCCCAATACCCCCCCCCCCCCAACCCCCCCCTCTTTTCTCCTTCCCTCTCCCCCTTCCCCAACACGTTTGCCCTCCTCCCCATCCCTGGGCCCCTGTTGAAGGCATCAACTATACCAATGAAATACTATTTGACTGTAACCGATTGCTGTTATTATGTGTGTTTTCTTTTATGTTTGAATTTTCTTTATGCTTACATTATAATATAATGAATTCACTTAGGTCATCTGTATGGATTGTATATTTTTATGCAGTTTTTTTCCCCTCCCCCCCCCCCCCTTCCTCCCCTCCCATTTTTCCTCCTCCCCCCCTCTCCCCCCCCTCCCCTCCCTTTCCCTTTTCTCCCGTGACTGTCCAGACGTTTAAGGCTGTTTTTTCCTGCCCATGTTAAATGACATATGAAATAAATCTCCTCTTTAATGACATTGTCTGTTTTAAAAACTGATTATACTTGTAAACTTAATGTATTTTATATCTTTCATGTTGCTTGTAAATCGACAGCGTCTCCGGTGCAACCTGACTGTGAAGACTCCCCTGGTTCTTAGGCAGCTATCCTGCAGTGGGCGGCTCTCTCCTCCTTCCCCCCTCCCACTGAACCTATGGCTCGCGTTACTCCGTCCCGTGGGCGGGGGCTCCAGTTCTAGCCCCCTCCTTGCGACTGACGACCTGGCTTTGCCATTGGGTCCTCAGATCGCACACTTACGTCTCTCACACGTGGGATGTTTGTGTTTGGACGGACGATCACATCACGCCGCGCCAGCGACGTCACACGGGCGCCGCCGTCACCTGACGCCCCATGTGATCCGGGGAAATCTCACATAAGCAGCGATCTGCTTGCTTATGGTGAGATATGACAGGCTCTCCCTGGGGATATATACCGGCCATCACAACGAGGTAGGATACTCTTTAATCAATTGTCTTTTGTCTGACCTCCCTTAGCCTTGCCAGTCTGCTACTAGCTGGTTTAGCTTAAATTTATTTCGCCTTGTATCTTATCTTGCAGTTGTCTGCTTACCAGCGCTATTGGCTCTCCTCATACCTCATAGGCTGCTACCTGCGCCTATTAGTTTGTGATGCTGCTTTTCTTCCCCAGTATACTTTATTAACATTTAAACCTTTTTTGGGTAAGAACCACTAGATTATCCCCTTACATAACTGTTGGTGTATCCTGGGTTCCTCACACTTGCACCGTCCACTTGTCTTTCCTGCACACACACATCCCACCTCCTTTCTACCTCTCCTGCTACCCCACCTCAATCCCCCCTCCCTCCCCCCCCTTTATTATCCCCTTTCACCTCTTTTCTTTCCCCTTCTTTTTCCCTCTTTTCCCCTGTACTTACTCTCCCCCCCTTCTTTTCCTCTTCTGGTCCCATTCTTCCACCCCCCTTATCCCCCTCCCCCCTCCCCCTCCCCCACCTCCTCACCAACCAATCCCCCCTTTTTTTTCTTTCTTTTTTTTTCTTTTTTTGTTGCACGCTTTGTGTTTCCTGTTTCTCCCTTCCCCCCTTCCTTTCCCCCCCCTTGTCTTCTCGCTGCTTGCCCTTCGCTCTTTCTTCTTTCCCCTCTTTCCCTCCCCCCATCCCGGTTCCCTCCTCTCCCCCCCTCTATTCCCTCCCCCCCTCCCCTCCCCTTTCTCGTTTCCCCTTTCCCCCCCCCTTTTTTCCTCCCTTTTATTCCCTTTTTCTACCCTTCTTTCTCCATCACCACCCCGTCCTCAGCTTTTTCCCTCACCTTTCTTTCTTTTCTTTATCCCCCTTTCTTTCCACCCTTTCCTTGCTGCCCTTCCTTACATGTCCCTCTTATCTTCTATCTGGTTCTTTCCTCTGTACCCCCCTCCTTTCCTTCTCCCTTCGCCTTCTCTTCTAATCCTGTTCTTCCTACCCCACTATTCCCTCCTCCCACCCCTTGTCATCCCTCCCCCCTCTTCTCTTACCTGTTCTTACCTAGTCCCCTTCTTTCTCTTCTTTTCCCCCCTCCTTCCCGTGGTGTCCCTCACTACTTCTAGTAGTTGCATACCTAAAATCATTATTATTTTTTGCAATCTTTACTCTTTAGAGCTTTTGTCAGCTTCCCCGGCACGAGCCATTTGTGTTCTTTGTTTTTTGGGGGGGCGCGATTGCTGTCTGCTCATTCCGGGCCATCTGCCATCCCAGGTGAGTGTGTCTTCGCAGTCAGTCTAACACTAGTCTTGCTGTTTTGTTTCTAAAAATGTGTACATTTATTCAAATTATGCTTGTTCTTTTCTATAAATAATATATATTTATGTAGATCCTCCGGAAGAAGCGGTATTAACCGCAAAACCGGTCGAGGTCGCAGATTGGCTCCACGCATCTGACCAATACGGTTTTGCTTTGTTTTGTGTCATCTTAACAAACACCTTACTGTGTCCGAACTGTGGGGCCTGTCCCATCTTTTTATTATTGATGTATTGTCTTTTTTTGTAATAAATCTATTTTTATATGATATACGTCTCTCTACAAGTACCTTGAAAATCCCAACCAAACCCATACCGATCGATATAGTTTAGACACATAGGGCCAGATTCAGGAACAGTTAGGCTGGCGGATCCAGTGATCCGCCAGCCTAACTGTGACTTTGAGCCGGCGTTTCTGTTTTCTGTAACCAGAAAACAAGAAACGCCGGGTTGAAGCTCCGATGCGAGCAGCGTAACTGAGTTTCGCCATCGCATCGTTACTTCAACTTAAAAATGGCGCCGGGGGCGTTCCCGCCGATTTACGCTCAAAAAATATGTTAATGAGCGGAAATCGGCAATTCACGATCGAATTCCGGCGCGACGCAATGACGATACGACGTTTCCGGACGGGATACGCGGCGCATAGTTATACCTACATGGGGTTGGAATATCCTATGTTAGGTATAGGCGTCGTCATCGCGTCGGAAAAAAAAAAAAAAAACGTCGCTTGCGTAAAACGTTCATGAATGGGAATGTGACGTCATTGACGTTCATTCACAGAATTTGGAGCATGCGCACGGGGATGTTTTGACACTCGACGCATGCGCAGTACGTTGGCGGCGGGATCGCGCTTAGTTAGAATACTACACGCCCCGTACCCGCCCAATTTGAATTCCGCCGGCTCATTTGCGATGCGCTGCCGCAACTTTAGGAGCAAGTGCTTCGTGAATGACAGCACTTGCTCCTAAAATTTCTGCAGCGTAACGCAAATGAGAAGCGTTACTCTGGAGCAAAGATGCTCCCATCTACCTGAATCTGGCCCATAGTGTCAAGCAGCTTTGCTGTCTCTATCTAGTTGGTCTCCCCCCTTTTTCAAATATTCTGGGATGCTGGTACATCTTAAAATTATTGTTCTAAACAGAATAACTGAGACTATACTCTCCCATTTTCACTAACAGTGATAAATGATAAAAGTAAAATGATTCCCTGATGCTTTTTTATGGATAGAAAGGTATGGAAACTGTATCTTGATGCACAAACAAATGTTCTGTGCATGTCAAGTATCAACACAGATATTCTGTCAGTTGGCAGTAGAATTAAAAAATATGATCTGTTTCATCTTCAGCAAGAAGCACCATTTAGCACACCAAAACTGGAATTTCCCTATCATTTAAAGGGAGTTATTGAACTCTACAGGCTGTATGCCTTTAGTGTACAGTGTAGGCCTGCTACTTGTCGGGTTAAGTAAACCTGAGAAACAGTAGTTTAAAGCAGAATTAAACCCTCCTATGCTTTACAGTAGGGGTAGGCAATATGTAGCGCTCTAGCTGTTATGGAACTACAAGTCCCATCCTGCCTCTACATCTGGGAGTAACTGTTAGTCTTCCCATCATGCCTCTGCCTATGAGAGTTATGTTTGTAATTCTCAGTCTTGCAATGCCTCATGGGAAATGTCATTCCTCAGCACTTGGAGGGCTGCAGTTGCCCATCCCTGATTTACAACCAACAAAGCTGTAAACGTAGGGTCTGTTTAATCTGCATTTGCCATGGTACATGGCACATGTGATCTTTTGATGGTTTGACAGCTGAGAAGAAACATATATAACAAAAAAGAAATCTCTATTTTAGATATCACAAACGTATTAATTCCAAACACATATTAAAGTGAATAACATAATTATAACATATGCGTAAAAATGTCCAAAAAGTCCAGATATACAGAAAATGGAAACCAAATGGATCCATGAGTTGCAGGTCCTCGACCCTTTGTAATTAAACATAGATATAGATCTAAACTGTTTCCTTACTGATTTTAAGAGAATTAGCCATATGGGGCACTTTATCCTGGATAATTTAAGGTATATATATTTGTAGATTTACAGTTGTGCTCAAAAGTTTACATACCCTGGCAGAAATTGTGTGAAATTTTGGCATTTGAATTGAAAATATGACCAATCATTCCAAAAAAATGTCTTTTATTCAAGGATAGTGATCACATGAAGCCATTTATTATCACATTTCTTGGCTCCTTTTTAAAATCATAATGATAACAGAAATCACCCAAATGGCCCTGTTGAAAAGTTTATATACCCTGGAATGTGTGGCCTTGGTACAGACACAAAAGGTGGCACACACGGGTTAAAATGGCTATTAAAGGTTATTTTGCCACATTTGAGTTTGCTCTCACATGGATGCACTAAGTAGGCTAGATACTAAGCCATGGGGAGCAGAAAAGAACAGTCAAAAGATCTGCGTAACAAGGTAATGAAAATTTACAAAGCTGGAAAAGGATATAAAAGGATATCCAAAGCCTTGAAAATGCCAGTCAGTACTCTTCAATAATTTAATAAGAAGTGGAAAATTTGGGGATCTCTTGATATCAAGCCAAGATCATGTAGATCAAGAAAGGTTTCAGTCACAACTTCCACAGGAATTGTTTGGGATAAAAATAAAAACCCACAGGTAACCTCAGGAGAAATATGAGGAGGTGTGTTGCCATCTAGATATAGGAAGGCCCGTAGACATGGTGTATCTGGATTTTGCAAAAGCATTTGACACAGTTCCCCTTAAATGTTTACTATACAAAATAAGGTCCGTTGGCATGGACCATAGGGTGAGTACATGGATTGAAAACTAGCTACAAGGGCGAGTTCAGAGGGTGGTGATAAATGGGGAGTGGTCAGGGGTGGGTAGTGGGGACCCCCAGGGTTCTGTGCTGGGACCAATCATATTTAACCGCTTAACGCCCGCCACACGACTATGTACGTCCACAGAATGGCACGTACAGGCAGATGGGCGTACATGTACGTCCCTGCCTTCTAGCGGGTCGGGGGTCCGATCGGGACCCCCTCCGCTGCGTGCGGCGGGCGGCTTACCTTCGGGAGTGATCCGGGATCCGCCCCCTCGTGATCGCTCCCAGCCAATCCCCTGAACCTCCGCCGTGTCACTTCCTCTGCCTGTGTAATGTAAACACTGGCAGAGGAAGTGATGTGAGCTCTCCTCTCGGCGGTATTTTCAATCCGCCGAGAGGAGAGAAGACTCACAGTAAGTAGCATCAACACTCCACTGACACCACACACATAGGCACATTTAACCCCTTCCGATCACCCCCCCAGCCCCCTGTCACACTTCACTGATTGCAGTGATCATATATTTACTGATCACTGCATTCAGTGTCAGTGTGACAGTTAGTGTGACAGGCAGTTAGTGTTAGGTCCAGGGTAGCCCCATACCCCCCCTAATAAAGTTTTAACCCCTTGATCACCGCCCTAGTTAACCCTTTCACCCCTATTGCCAGCGTCACTAAGCAATCGTTTTTCTGATCGCTGTATTAGTGTCGCTGTTGCCGCTAGGTAGCTAATTTTATTTTATTGCAATTTGTTTTTACTAAAGACATGTGGCTGAATACATTTTGGCCTAAATGTTTGACTAAATTTAGTTTATTCGATTTATCTTATAACAAAAAGTAAAAAATATATATTTTTTTCAAAAATGTCGCTTTATTTTTGTTTATAGCGCAAAAAATAAAAATCGCAGATACGATCAAATACGATCAAAAGAAAGCTCTATTTGTGGGAAGAAAAGGACGCAAATTTTGTTTGGGAGCCACGTCGCACGACCGAGCAATTGTTTGTTAAAGTGATGCAGTGCCGAATCGTAAAAACGCCTCTGGGCATTTAGCAGCATATTGGTCCGGGGCTTAAGTGGTTAATTTGTTCATAAACAACCTGGAGGAAGAGTGAACAGTGCAAACTCTGTATTTGCAGACGATACTAAGCTAAGATCTGAACAAATTAATAGGGTGGGCATCTACATGGCAAATGAGGTTCAATGTAGAAAAATGTAAAATAATGCACTATACACTGGGGGGAGAACCTCTGGGGGAATCTGGGATGGAAAAGGACCTCAGGGTCCTAGTAGATTATAGGCTCAGCGGTGGCATGCAAAGCAAACAGAATATTGGCATGCATTAAAAGGAGATTAACTCCAGAGAAATAACAATAATTATTCTGCTCTACAAGACTCTGGTCCGGCCACACCTAGAGTAGGCTGTCCATTTCTGGGCACCAGTCTTCAGGAAGGATGTACTGGAAATGGAGAGAGTACAAAGAATGGCAAAAAGGGAGTTTAACAAGACACGTGGCCACTCATTAAAATTAGAAGAAAAGAGGTTTAACCTTAAACTACGTAGATTGTTCTTTACTGTAAGAGCAGTAAGGATGTGGAATTCCTTTTCGTTTCAATGTGTTTATTGAAGTTTAAAGTGGTACAAAGGTTATACAAGTAAAGGAAAAATATTGAAGAGCGGTAGTCATCTACAATAATGGGCAAACTTATAAACATTAAGAACATCCCGTAGAAATATGAGTTCGGTACATCTTGATTACAAAACCAACTGTAATATATAGCTTTACAACTCGATTGGGCTAATACAAATGCAGCCCAGGGTCAATTGGTTCGTGTGCTGACCGCTCCCAGATAACTAATAGACAACAATAATCTAAATTTGAATCTGGGAAGAAAACAAAAACTTTAAGTCAAGTATATCCTCAAGGGGTAGAGGATACCAAGGAAAGAACAGAGAGGAGAAGGATTAGAAGAATATAGGAAAGAAAGAGAAAAGGGGTACAGTAAGGATGAATGGTGCGCTCCCACTCCCCAGGGGACTAAGCCACATCTTCTGATCAGTATGCATTTGTAAGGTAAGCGATCCATGGGTCCCATATTTCAGTAAACAAGGCGACCTTGTCATTTAGAATAGCTGATAGCCTCTCGTTGACCATTATCCAGGACAATTTGGATTTCAAAAGATGAAAGGGGACAGATGGGGATCTCCAGGATTTTGCTATGGAGATTCTAGCTGCTACAAAGATAAAGGCTATCAATTTACGTAGATGTTTAGATGTGCCCTCCACCGGACGTCCCAGCAGCGCCTGCAGGGGTGATTTAGTAAGATTCACCTGGGTCAAAGAGTATATAAAGTTATATGTGCGTATCCAAAAACGCCTCACCCTTGGACACGTCCACCACACATGATACATTGTGCCATCCGTGTTGCAACCTCTGAAGCACTGCGGGGACGCCCCCTGCACAAAGGCCGCCACCCTCGCCGGAACCATGTACCACCTCATCAAAACTTTGTAATTAGCCTCAATCAATGAGGTGTTAACATAGGACTTGGAGGCCGTTAGTGACAGCTTGTGCCACTCGGTGACATCCAATGTGGTGCCCACATCTTGTTCCCATTTTTGCATATAAGCCATCTTTTGAGTACTAGAGGACAGCATGGTGTATAATATGGAGATACAGCTGGTATGTTTGTCAAAGGTCCTGCAAAGACGTTCCATGGGTGTAAAGGAAGAGAGGTCTGAAGTGTGGTGTAAAGAAGTCAAAAAATGGGCTATCTGGACATATCGAAAAGATTCCGAAACTGGGAGACCAAATTTCTCTTGCAGGACCGATTTTGACAAAGCCCCCTTGTGATCACATAGGTCTGCTATTCTAAGGAGGCCCTTGTTAATCCACCACAAGAAATCTTGGGGACGGAGACCCGGGGGGAACAATGGGTTATAAAACAAGGACGCCATAGGCGTATGTGGGGACTTAAATTTATAAGTGGAGGCCAGGCGATCCCAAAGGTTCAGGGAAAAAGATAGTGACGGGCATAATATAGAAGGCCTGTCTTTATTCTTTAGCCACATAATGTGACTGACCTCTCTGTCTCGGATCGCAGATGACTCTAATCCCATCCAAAGCGGCCTGGATCGAGAGGTATGGTATCTAATCAAGTGGGCCAATTGGGCAGAGTGATAATATTTGAGAAGATCGGGCATTCCCAGGCCTCCGTTTGATCTTGGAGCGTATAGAGTTTTCTTGTTCACCCTAGGTCTCTTGTGGTCCCATATAAAGTCAATAAGTTTGGCCTGAAATTTTTTTAGGTCTTTGCCTACTATTGTTATTGGGAGAGTCCTAAAGAGGTAAAGTATTTTAGGCAAAATGGTCATTTTGACTGAATACAACCTACCGAACCACGACGGGGGGCTTCTAGACCACCTCCGAAGGTCCTCCATCAACTTTCGGAACAATGGGGGATAGTTCTTCTCGTACAGAGTGTGAAGAGTAGGGGTTAAAGATATACCCAAATAAGGTAAAGCCTCGTCTTGCCAATGAAAAGTAAAAGATTCCCGAAGGGCCCGAACTATATGGGGCGGGAGGGATATGTTAAGGGCCTGCGATTTGGATTGATTGACATGTAATCCCGTAAAAACTGCATAGTCCTTCAAGATTACATTCAAAGTAGGCAATGAAGTGACTGGGGAAGAGAGGAGCAACAAGATGTCGTCCGCAAATAACGCGCACTTATGCTCCCTTCCCCGCAGCTTGCTCCCAGTATATCCGGGTGAGATCTCACTTTGATTGCCAGTGGCTCTAAAGCTAAGATAAATAAAAGGGGGGATAGGGGGCATCCCTGACGAGTCCCCCTCTCTATACTGATGTCTTCAGATTTATATCCCTTAACTAGCAAGTTAGCAGTAGGGTCACTATAAATCACACGGAGCGTCTGCAGGAAACATGAGCCAAACCCATAACGCTGAAGTATAAAAAATAGATACTCCCAGGACAAAGAGTCGAACGCTTTGTGTAAATCTAATGATAACAGCAGGGCTCCCCTCTGGCCTCCCCCATCCCAACCCGAATTCAGTGCAGATATTATGTCAATTATCCTCCTAGTCTGATCAGAGGCCTGTCTGTGGGGCACAAACCCTACCTGATCAGGGTGAACATATTGTGGTAAAAAAGAGTTTACGCAAGTGGCCAAAATTTTAGTTAGCAGTTTAAGGTCCAAATTTATCAACGATATCGGTCTATAGTTTGTACAATCACTATGGTCCTTATGAGGTTTGGGAATGACATGTATGAACGCTCTATTCTCATAAGGAGGAAGAGGGGAACCCTTTCGCAAGCTATTGAAAAAAGCGCAGAGGTGTGGGGCTAAGATAGCCGCATATTTCCGGTAATAATGACCGGTGAACTCATCTGGGCCAGGAGATTTAGACGGGTTTAGGGACTTAATGGCTATTAAGATTTCTTCAGTTGTAAACTCTGCCTCCATCAGGTCTACGTGATCTTTCGACAGGGTGGGAAGAGACACATCCTGAAGAAAGTCCTCAGCCGCAGTCTTATTGAAATCTCGGGGGGATTTATATAAATTAGAATAGAAGGTGGAGAATTCCCGAACAATCAACTGAGGATCCTGAGTAACGCGGCCATCCCCCAATCGTAATCTAGGGAGGGCCGGATTAAATGGCCTGGGGGTTAATTTCCTTGCTAACAGTGAATTTGGCTTGTCCCCTAAGGTATAAAATCTGTGACGCTTCCACCTAAGGTGTTTCTCTGCCTTTGTTGTGAGGCTTAGGTTTAGTGCCGTACGTGCCACGTCGATTTTATTTCTAAAATCAAGGTGTGGGTTACCCTTCTGTTCCTGCATAAGACGACGTAAGTCATCTTCTTGTTGACGGATCGTGGAATTCCTTTTAACAGGCTGTGGTCTCAGCGGGGGGGGGGGGGGGGGGGGGGGGGGGGGGGCATCAATAATTTCAAGAAGCTAATAGATAAGCACCTGAACGACAACATACAGGGATATAAAAGGTAAAACCGACATATAATCACACACATAGGTTGGACTGGATGGACTTGGATGGACTTGTATCTTTTTTCAACCTCAACTACTATTTAGCTATTTAATATATATAAATACAGGTTGCTCTGGAAAACTATGGTGCGGTTGTTTTGATGATACAATGATACTTGTTCAGAAAAGAGCTGCATGGTCACGTTGCCAGAAAGAAGCCTTTGCTGTACAAGTTCCACAAAAAAGCCTGGTTACAATATGCCCAACACCTTAACATGCCTCATTGGGCTTTTTTGTGGTATTGGCGCAGTAAAGGCTTCCTTCTGGCAGCTTAACCATGCAGCTCTTTTCTGTTCAAGTATTGTTGATTTGTTCCCTTTAAAAACAACCACTCCGTCTTTTTGGAGAGCAGCCTGTATTTCTCCTGAGGTTACCTGTGATTTTTTTTTTGTATCCTGGGCAATTCTTCTGACAATTGTGTCTGCAATCATTCTTGGTCTACCTGACCTTGGCTTGGTATCAAAAGAGCCCAGAATTTTCCCCTTCTTAACAAGGAATTAAAAAGTACTGACTGGCATATTCAAGGCTTTGGGTATCTTTTTATATCCTTTTCATCTTTATATAGTTCTATTGCTTTATTACGCAGGTGTTTACCCTCAAATTTACCCTCATACTAAGCTCCACCCTTACCAGGAACAGCCATGGATGCTGCTACCACGTCTAGGTGGTGCAAAGATGAAAATTTCAATTTGAGAAAGGGCCTAGTGTTCGAAATTAAGGGAGTAGCCTAGACAGCAGAACAATTACTCCCCATTCTGAAGGCATGATCCAAGAACAACAAGCTATGGATAATGGATATTGTGGTAGATCACACAGACCCTCACACCTATGCCTTATGTGAGTGGAGTGAAGAGATTCCAGATAACATTAAGGGCGCCAGTGTGTATACCCCAGATAGTGTGGAGCTTATTTTGATATATCTGTAGCGCTTACCCCCGAAGGAGCGGCTGATTGTTTTGGGCCTGCACTCTGCTTTATTACCCCCCGGTATTCTTGGTCTCACTCCCCTTGACACAGCTGTGGTGCAAACTGACACAATGGTTTATGAGCAACAAAGGAACCGTTAAGACACAAGTTAAACTTAAATAATCGTTGACTTTACTAAAGCAGTTGTTGTAATACACAATCAGAACGTAAGTGATGCACATTCAGTATTGCGAAAGACTGTGAATAACAATTTCTTTACACCCCCTCTGCGGCCGCAGGTATTTTGGTGTCTCCAAGTGGGACTAGCGCGCAGGCCTTACTTCAAGCTGCGCGCCTTCCCACTTCCAGTACACTTCCAGTAAACAACCACACAGTATGTGCTACGCAACACCCAACAGAATAAAACACAACCGTAGCGGGTAATCACTCAGTAACTTCCCTATGACAGTATCTGTCTAACAGTAACAGCGCTGCAAGGCCTTGCCAATAAAATGTAGTAGTATTAGTCCTTGATCTTCTTTCTTCGCTAGCAATGTGAACCCAATTTGTAATCCACAGGTATTTTAATAGTAGTTTAATGCAAACAGGGACTGTAGATTAAACGTGGAGGGTGACTGCGCACTCTTTCCTAGTTAATACACAATCTTCAATGGCCGGCCATCAAGCAGTTGATTAAGGCTTTCAGGTCCTGGCACATGTGGCTTAGAGAAACACACTGGCAGCGTGGAACTAACGGTCCCAGCAACACTACCCCGGCAGTCTAAGTGTGTGAGTGTGTAAACAGTACAAAGCTTTGGGCCCGAGCCCTCTCACCACACGATGCCCAGATGACTGGATGCTTTCGCCACACACGGCCTCCGCCTGGTCTCTGCACTCGTCCGGTTGTCCAGTTCCCACTTCCAGAGACGATCGGGAACCCTCCGACACTTGCCTGGATACCGATGGCTTGCTTCCGCACGAGGTAGGCCAGAACTCCACCAAACACACTGTGAAAGAGTTCCTCCAGGGTGTGGGTCCCGAGGCAGAGAGACCTAAAATGGCCACCACAAGGTCTTTTATATCTTCCCAGCATGCCTTGCAGCCCTGAGTGTTCCTGGGTAATTATTCATATCCCTTCTGGATGTTCTGGAAAAACAAGTCTTGAACACGTCGTTCCATTTCTTCGCCAGTAGATGGCATCAGACGCTTATTTACATTATAAGACTATTAATTCTACCACTTCCATCTGAGCATTCTTAATAGCAAAAATTGCCCCCGCTACATTCTCCCCCCACTTTGAATCTTTGGTCCCCAAAGACATTTTTAACTCTACTGCACATTTTTGCCTCTATGCGGCTGCTCAATACAGACAGAGGAGCCTCCCACCAATTTTCATAAGATGGGAGGCTGTTCTGGGCAATCACAGGTGACACCGCAGTGTCTGGTACAGATGTGTCAAGGGGTGAGTTGGGGTTCTCTCCTTCTAGGTTTACAGTAAGGAGACCAGGCATATCAGGAATTCTTTGTCCACTTTGCGGCACAAATTCCGGGGCCTCAGGTCTCAAAGTCACAGTGTCTCTCTCCTGCTCATGAGGTAAGCAATTAGTATCAGTTTCCGGCATCTCAGGCGACCACAACCAGCTTATCTCCATCCCATCCTCTTTCTCACTACCTTCTGTGGCCAGGGATCCTGACTGAGACCTAGTTACAGGTCGAGGCTCAGCCATAGGCGATAGTTCCCGTCGTGGAATTTTCCTGACTGCTTCTGTTAAGGGCAGAAGGTGATTCCGATGCCATACCTTCAGTGGTCCAGTACTCCCTTCTGGTCTGATTTCGTATACTGGTAGTCCTGGGAGGCGCCTGCATATGATGAATGGCTGTGACTTCCAGCGATCAGCCAACTTGTGTTTTCCTGGTACACCCAGATTTCTCAATAGCACTCGGTCTCCAGGTTGCAGGTCTTGGATCCGCACTCTGAGGTCAAAGTTCCTCTTATTCCTGCGTCCCCTCGCATCCGAGGTGGCCTGAACTTTCTCATATGCGGCCTTCAAACTCTTCCGTAATCTGCCCACATATCCTCGATGAGAGGCCTCCGAAGTGTGGTCTAAAGAAGTACCAAACGCCAGGTCCACCGGCAAACGAGCTTCCCGTCCAAACATTAGGCGATAGGGTGAATATCCTGTGGCATCACTCACGGTGCTGTTATAGGCATGTACCATGGCTGCAATGTGTTTACTCCACTGTTGTTTCTGCTCCGAGGCCAGTGTTCCTAACATGTTGAGGAGAGTTCTATTGAATCTTTCGGGTTGTGGATCCCCTTGTGGGTGATAGGGGGTAGTCCTAGATTTTTTTATATCCAGCAAGTCCAGTAGCTGCCTAATGAGGGTGCTCTCAAAATCCCTTCCTTGATCTGAATGGATCCGCTGAGGCAGGCCGTAATGGACGAAGAATTTCTCCACCAAGATCTTTGCCACAGTAGGCGCTTGTTGATCCCTGGCTGGAAAGGCCTGAGCATATCTGGTGAAATGGTCCGTGACTACCAAAATATTTCCTTGTCCACGGAGATCGGATTCCACACACAAGAAGTCTATACATACTAGATCCATGGGTCCGTGGCTTTCCATATGGCCCATTGGGGCGGCTCTCTGAGGTAAAGACTTCCTTTGTATGCACCTGAGACAAGAGTGACAGTAATTCTCCACTTCAGATCGCATGTATGGCCAGTAGAACCTGTCTCTCACCAATTGAAGGGTCCTTTCTGATCCCAGGTGGCCATGGTGGTCATGCAGAGCAATCAGAACTCTTTCCCTATGTTTCTCCGGCAGGAACAACTGCCACTTCTCCTCCAGATCTTCACAGGGGGCCCTCCTGTACACCACTCCTTGTTTCAGCTGTAACCGACTCCACTCCTTGCATAACAGGCGAGCTTCCTTCTTGGCACTCTGTAGGAGTAGATCAGAATGTTGAGTTTCCAAGGCCTCCAACACAAGGCTACAGAGGGGATCTTCTTGCTGATCTCTTCGGAGGTCCTTCCTGGACAGTTTAGGCAAACCCTCATCCACCATCTGAGTGACATTACAGTAGCCCCTAGGCACTCCCACAGCGGACACTCCTACCTCTTCAGCCCTGGCTCCACCCTTTACTGGTTGTTCCGCTCCTTCGCAAAGAGCCCTCACACCTTCAGGGGTAAGTTGGGTCCAACCTTCTGGCGAGTTCCAATCGCAGTGGGGCCTCCTGGATAATGCATCAGCGTCCCGATTTCCGACCCCTGGACGGTATTTTAGACTGAAGGTGAATCCAGAAAGTGCAGCCAGCCACCTATGTCCTGTGGCATCTAATTTTGCTGTGGTGAGTAGGTAGGTGAGAGGATTGTTATCTGTCTTGATCACAAATTCTGCGCCATATAGGTAGTCTCTCAGTTTGTCCACTACTGCCCACTTCAAAGCCAGGAACTCAAGTTTGTGAGTTGGGTAATTCCTTTCAGCGGGTGTCAAGCTTCGGCTCACATAGGCAATGGGTCGTAGGTGCCCGTCATACTCCTGGTAGAGTACTCCACCCAGTCCATCTCGACTGGCGTCCACATGCAGTTCGTAAGGCCTGGCAGGGTCTGCGTAGGCCAAAACCGGGGCAGTAGTGAGGCTCCGCTTCAACTGTACAAAGGCCTCTTCACACTGAGTGGTCCATTGGTCTTCAATCGACTCTTTCTTCTTCCTGGGACCCTCCTTAGGTTTCCCAGGTCCATCAGGGTCCGACTCAGCCCCCTCCTGGTTCTTTAATAGTTCAGTGAGTGGGTGGGCTATCTTGGCGAACCCTTCAACAAATCTGCGATAGTAGGAGCAGAATCCCAGAAAAGACCTGAGCTCAGTCACATTTGTTGGCCGGGGCCATGAGGTGACAGCATCCAGCTTCTGCGGGTCCGTGGCCACTCCTTCCGCGGACACTATGTGACCCAGATAACTCACTGATGACTGGTAAAATTTGCACTTTTCCATCGAAAGCTTCAGGCCCTCTTCATGGAGTCTACTCAAGACTTTCTCCAGGCGCTCTTCGTGCTCTTCCAGTGTTCTGCCGAACACTATCACATCATCCAGGTATACCAGCACTTCAATTAAGTTCATATCACCTACAGTCTTCTCCATCAACCTCTGGAAGGTGGCCGGGGCCCCCGACAAGCCTTGTGGCATGCGGTTAAATTCAAAAAACCCCACCGGGGTAATGAAAGCTGTCTTCTCCCTATCTTCAGGGTGCATGGGAATCTGGTAGTACCCACTCTTCAGGTCCAGCACACTGAACCACTTCGCCCCCGACAGGCTCTGTAAGGCATCTTCTATTCTGGGGGTGGTGTATTGGTCGGGAATGGTCCTCCGATTCAGTGTCCTGTAGTCAATGCACAGCCGTAACGACCCATTCTTCTTTCTCACCACCACTATCGGGGAAGCATAGGGGCTCCGAGACTCCCGGATGATGCCTGTTCTCTTCAGCTCAGCCAGCTGTTCTCTCAAATCTTCCAGGTCTCCCAGTGGAATCCGCCTGACCCTTTCCCGGAAAGGTTTGTCCTCTTCCAGCCGGATCTTGTGTTCAGCACTTTTGGCCAGCCCCACATCGAACTCGTTTTTTGAGAAAGCCATCCTCCATTTTAGTAGCTGGGTCTTTGCTCTCTCCATCCATTCGGGTGACAGGGGGGTGTTTTTTGGGAAGAATTCTTCCAGAGGGATCTCCTCTCCTTGTTCTTTCAGCATTTCATACGGAGGAACTGGGGTTGCTGGCTTCACTTCCCCTAACAACACTCTAGCCGGCATCTTCACTGGGGATGTTGTGGTGTTCCGGACGCTGACTGAGACTTTCCCTCTGTTTCTCTTCAGTAATTTGGTTGGTAGCAATTCGGGGACTATCTCCAACTCGTTGTTCCCCTGTTTTCTGTCCGTCTCAAGGACGATGAAAGGTCCTGGTTGTTCCCAAGTGAGCTTGACAGAAGCTCGCAGGCAGACCACCTCACCAGGCTGTATCACCTTTTCTCGTCTATCCAAACGCCAGACTCTTCCCACTCCTTCTGCTGGGGCCCTCTGCTCATGCAGTAAGTTCTGATACACCTGGGTCAGCATTGGGTGTATTTTTATGGCTGAAGTGTCCTGCTTCTGCATAAGTGGTGTCAAGAGTCTCCGGACTAGGTTGGTGTTGGTCCCAATAATGATGGAACTCTTATCCGCCCCTGGTGGGCGGGGGCATACTACTGCCAGAGCATCGAAGACTTCAGCCTCCCCGGCCACGCTTGGGTCAAAGGTGAGCTTAATAGGCAGGAAACCGTCATATGGGAAATTCTGAGTTCCTAGACCCCATATCTCCAGTTCCTCCAGCTTCTGGAGAGGCAGGTGCCTGAGGTGCTTCTCATAGAAGTCCCTGTAGAGGAGAGTTACTTGAGCTCCAGTATCCAGCAGGGCTTTGGTATAGATTCCTTCCACTTGGATAGGGACAATGGGAGAGGGTCCCACTAATTCAGGGGGGAATCCACGTGGGGTGGCAAGGTTAGTCTGTTTGGTGGTTCGTACCTTTACACCCTTCTTCCGGGGGTGTTTTTCCAACTTCGACCCCCGTGGGTCACTAGGGACCGGGACGGCGTATGGTTGTTTGGAGTTGACTATTGTGACCGGGCGCCCAGCTGACTCCTTCACTGGGCCCCCTGGAGTTTTCCGCCGGCTTCTGGACCCTTGCTTCTGTCTTCGGCGGGCTTGGACACACTTGGCGGTAGTGTCCCACTCCTCCACAGTTGAAACAGGTCTTTGACCTCACCGGTCTCTCAATTGGAGTGACTGCGGGGTCCGGTGGGGCCTTCTGCCTCTGTGGGCCCTCCAGCCTAGCGGTCAACAGAGTCATCATCTCCAGTATTTCCTTCTGCACTTGAAATAGTTTTCCTAGTTCAGAACGGGGCATATCATCAGCGGTTGCTGTCAAAACACTAGTCTCCGGGGAGCTCTGTGAGACATCAGCGTTATGCCATCTGATCCTTGCGGTGGTACTGGACTGAGCTTTCCCTTGCTTCTTCTCTCCCTCCGTTTCCATCCGGGCCGCCTCATTGGTCTCTTCAATGAGCACCTCATCTGAGGTGGAAGGATCATCCAGGTACTGTCGCAACTGGAATTTAACATAGTCGCTCCTCAGCCCTGTAGCCACAGACCTCAAGAACTTCTTCTGGATGACTTCCAGTCCAAGATGTCCATCCGAGTCTTCTCCTCGGGAGGCAGACAACAAGCGATCCTTCAGAGCGATGGCCCTGAACAGGAAATTCTGCGGGGTCTCCTGGGTGTCTTGTGCCATATTTATTAGTTGATGATACAATTCAGCAGCATCTTCCTCCTTATAGTAACTTTTTAATATCCTCCTGAGCTGTGTCAGAGTTAGCCCATTCTTCATCTCCAACATCCTTCTGATGCTCAGATCCGGGCTAATGGCGTTGACTACGGCCTCTGTGATCTCAGATTCATGATAGCCTTTCTGAAGTCCCAGCTCCACCTGATGTAAGAGATTTGTATAGGACAGGCTTCCCTCTTGGTCTTTTTCCCCTATCCGTCCTTCGATTTTAAAATCCTTCCGGATCGTCACTTCAGGTAGGCGATTTTGGGTACGTCTCGAGGGAACTGAGGCAGACCTCGAGCTTAGCTTACTGTTATTTGAATCTTTGCACGAGACACTTAGCTCTTCAATGTGTCCTGCGATCACACCAGAGGCCTCCTTGAACCTTTCCTGTATGGTGCGGCACTGCCGTTTCAGGTCAGATAGCTGCTGTTCTGACTGAGAACCTCCCCTGTACTTTCCATATACAGGTTTTACCTTCCCTTGAGGGGGTCTTGAACTGGTATCGGCTGGGGTTGCTTCCTGATCAAATCCCAGCGCCGTTGGCTTTACAAGGCTAGAGTTGGCAGTGCTCTGACCAGACCCTTCTGGATGTGTCAGGTATAACTTGGTTCCTCCAGCTAGCTGTACACTCGGACCCCTGAAGTTCTCCGGAACTTCCGTCCTCCACTCCAATAGGGCATAGGTGTGGGAGGTTTCACAGTCTGGTCTGATGGCGATCACCCAGGCCTTTCTATTTGGGGACAGTGTCTTCACGACCTTTTTGATCTGCTCACTATCCCAGGTTTCTCCCGGGAGTGCGATGGCTACGCTCGCTTCGGAACGGGCGCCTTCAGTTCCACACCACCGAGCCACTGTAGTAGGATCCATGCTGATACCAGGGATGGGTTTTACTTGCAGAGGTACAGGATCCCGGACGAGCCCCCACGTGTAGCGCTTACCCCCGAAGGAGCGGCTGATTGTTTTGGGCCTGCACTCTGCTTTATTACCCCCCGGTATTCTTGGTCTCACTCCCCTTGACACAGCTGTGGTGCAAACTGACACAATGGTTTATGAGCAACAAAGGAACCGTTAAGACACAAGTTAAACTTAAATAATCGTTGACTTTACTAAAGCAGTTGTTGTAATACACAATCAGAACGTAAGTGATGCACATTCAGTATTGCGAAAGACTGTGAATAACAATTTCTTTACACCCCCTCTGCGGCCGCAGGTATTTTGGTGTCTCCAAGTGGGACTAGCGCGCAGGCCTTACTTCAAGCTGCGCGCCTTCCCACTTCCAGTACACTTCCAGTAAACAACCACACAGTATGTGCTACGCAACACCCAACAGAATAAAACACAACCGTAGCGGGTAATCACTCAGTAACTTCCCTATGACAGTATCTGTCTAACAGTAACAGCGCTGCAAGGCCTTGCCAATAAAATGTAGTAGTATTAGTCCTTGATCTTCTTTCTTCGCTAGCAATGTGAACCCAATTTGTAATCCACAGGTATTTTAATAGTAGTTTAATGCAAACAGGGACTGTAGATTAAACGTGGAGGGTGACTGCGCACTCTTTCCTAGTTAATACACAATCTTCAATGGCCGGCCATCAAGCAGTTGATTAAGGCTTTCAGGTCCTGGCACATGTGGCTTAGAGAAACACACTGGCAGCGTGGAACTAACGGTCCCAGCAACACTACCCCGGCAGTCTAAGTGTGTGAGTGTGTAAACAGTACAAAGCTTTGGGCCCGAGCCCTCTCACCACACGATGCCCAGATGACTGGATGCTTTCGCCACACACGGCCTCCGCCTGGTCTCTGCACTCGTCCGGTTGTCCAGTTCCCACTTCCAGAGACGATCGGGAACCCTCCGACACTTGCCTGGATACCGATGGCTTGCTTCCGCACGAGGTAGGCCAGAACTCCACCAAACACACTGTGAAAGAGTTCCTCCAGGGTGTGGGTCCCGAGGCAGAGAGACCTAAAATGGCCACCACAAGGTCTTTTATATCTTCCCAGCATGCCTTGCAGCCCTGAGTGTTCCTGGGTAATTATTCATATCCCTTCTGGATGTTCTGGAAAAACAAGTCTTGAACACGTCGTTCCATTTCTTCGCCAGTAGATGGCATCAGACACTTATTTACATTATAAGACTATTAATTCTACCACTTCCATCTGAGCATTCTTAATAGCAAAAATTGCCCCCGCTACATATCCTTTGGAAGAGCAAGACGCCCCTATCTCTTCAAGTACCCTGACTACTTCTTCAGGTACCCCGATACTCACTACTACCAAAGATCAGAAGGCAGGGGGATCTAAGTCCACACCATTGAAAGACATTAGCCCAGAGTTGTGTGCTGTCCTGACGAAGATTGTAACTCAATGCAAGAAAGACTCCCTGGATTACTTGATGACAGGGTACCGGAAACTTAGAATCTTTTCAGGGAAACATCCTGTGCCATACTGGGAGGATGGGTTCCAAGAATGGATGGATCATGCCGCCCCCGCCTCTAAGGGAGTGGAAAATTCCTGAACAATATAGAACGCAAAGAATCATGGAGAGTCTCCGAGGGCCTGCATTGAGGCCATACGCAACCTGAAGCTCAGCAAACATAATTGCACTGCACAGGACTACCTAGACATCTTGCAGAACGTGTATGGGCGGACTGAAAACACCAGTGAACTCCACTACCAATTAGAGCATTGCTTTCAGAAGAAAGGGGAAAAACTATCAGAGTTTGTTGGCCGCCTAGATAAAATTCTACACCAGATACTATTAAAAGAAGGGATAGCTCCCAGAGCAGTGGATGAAAGAAGGGTCCAGCAGGTCATAAGAGGAGCCCAACCCATGGACCCCATTGTCTTTCAGCTGCGGGGCCAACAAGGGACCGGGGGGGTTGAAATACCCTGATCTAATACGGATCATCTGACAGGAATGGACCAAAAGAGTAAGTGTCAACTTTCGGAAACTCCAGTTCGAGTTCAAGTAGTGGCCACAGATGACCGTGACACCCAAGTTGAACTTCTATGGACGCAAGTGTCCCAACTGACGGAAATGGTGGCTGCTTTCACCAGTTAAGCAGGGTTTCCCCCTTATTAAACCACAAGGAGAGGGCCTAGGGAACCTGCCTATGGGCCATATGATCAGCCAGGGGGGCAAAAGAGGCCTATAGTCTGTTTCAACTGTGGAGGAGTGGGACATGTAAAGGAAACTTGTTCTAGCCCCATTGTGGCTAGTAAACCAATGTACAAGCCGGCGGAAAACTTCAGAGGGCCCCGGTGAAGGTGCCCGCCTACTCATTAAATTATTAAATTACCTTTATCACTCATTGTCTACCTAGACATTCTTAACAGGGTGGACAAAAGTCCCAGACACAGTTTCAGCTGATTTGATAAGGATACCATTTTCCAAAATCAAGAAAGCCATAACTGAGCATCTGGCCCACAATCTGCTAAGCCATTTTATGCTTCTCTGCACTAGCAGGAACTGACATTGCATCTGTGGATTACAAAGTGAGATATTTGTTCAATACAAGCGCTGATGGCCCCCAACGTTGCTGGCTGTGGACATTTACACATTTTGGCCCGGATTCACAGATAGCAGACGCACATTATGCCGCCGTAGCATATCCCCTGTACAGAGGGGCAAGCATGGAATTCATAAAGCCAGTGCTCCCAACGTTGCACCAGCGCGGCATGGGTTTCAAAGGTACAGGTCGGCGTAGGTGGAAGTGGGCGTGATCCATGCAAATGAGGCGTGACCCCATGCAAATGATGGGTCGAGCGACAGACAAGTATGTATAACGAACTGCGCATGCGCAGTGACGTGAGCGCATCTCCCTGCGCATGCTCACAACCACGTCAGAACAACTGCCTAAGATACGCCAGATCGCTGTGTACGCCGTTAGCGTAACCTACGCCCCCCCCAGACACACGTCCAACATAAAATACGCTGGCTTGTGTTCCCTGGTGCAGACCTGAGCATGTCTGTTGCTGAGTTACACCTCCTTTATGGAGAATAACTTTACGCCGGACGTACAACTTACGCGCACCGCACATAGCCTGCGTCAGGCGCACGTACGTTCATGAATCGCCATATTTACCTCATTTGCATGTTTGAATGGCTAATCAATGGGAGCAGCACCATGCACCCAGCCTAAATGTACGCCCACCCTATGCCGGCGTAAGCAAGTTACGTCGGCGGGTGTAGCCTGGTTTTAGGCGCATCTCTGTTTGTGGGTCTGGCGCACAGATACGACGGCGCACATTTGCACTTACGTCGGCGTAACTTGTTATACATCGGCCAATGTGACAAAGAGAGACAGTTTTTACACTGCTAGTTAGTTGTAGTTAGGCTAATGTCTCTTATATCATTTAGATTGCTTTCTTAACTCAAAGGGGGTTACATCACATGACCTCCAATTGCTCAGTTCTTGGTCTTCACTGAGCACAGAGTGATGACTGTCAGTCACTACTCTCTTCTCTGCCCCAATGCTATTGTTGTTTTTCTTTTTAGAGCTGGTAATCTAGTTCCACAATCAGACTGATTCAACCTTAATGAGTGATAACAAAATTAGGCTCTTTTGGATAAAAAACATATTTTTTTAGCTGGTTACAAAAACTGGAAATTGAATAAACCATTGACACTGCTGTATATTAAAAAATAAATCAGGATTCTTGCTCAGCAAGTTGTTACTACCTGCTACGCTACCAAAAAATAGTAATTTATGGCATGGCACAACAAATTTATTGTTGATCTTTCCTACATTTGAAATTTCAAAGCAGTGAGGAAGTTGAAGGAGTAGTGGTGAGCGGAAAGGTATTTGCAGCACATGGCAGCTGTTTCTGGAATTTCCAAGGTCAAATAATTTTGGAAATTTATCTATAAAGGTCAGATTGTTCAGACAGGACAGATCTTCACAGATTCAGGAAAATATTGGGGAGCCACCTGACACTATGGCAGGGCAGTTACATAGTTAGTCTGGTTGAAAAAAGACACAAGTCCATTTAGTTCAACCAATAAAATAAATCTATCTATCTATCTATCTATCTATCTATCTATCTATCTATCTATCTATCTATCTATCTATCTATCTATCTATCTATCTATCTATCTATCTATCTATCTATCGGTCTATCTGTCTATCTGTCTATCTGTCTATCTGTCTATCTGTCTATCTATCCACACACACATATACTTTTATTTGTACAATCCTATGCCCACTGTTGATCCAGAGGAAGGCAATAAAGCATGATTCAATTTGCTCCAGCAGGGGAAAAAAATCCTTCCTGATCCCCGTAGGGGCAATCGTATATTCCTTGGATCAACTTTACCTATAAATGTTAGTATCCAGTTATGTTATGTACATTTTGGCAATAACCCAGGCCTTTCTAAAACAATCTACTGAGCTGGCCAGAACCAGCACTTGATGGAGTCTATTTCACAGCTCTTACTGGGAAGAAGCCTTTCTGTATCTGGAGATTAAATCTCTTTTCCTCCAGACGTAACGAGTGCCACCTTGTCCTCTGTGATGATCTTAAAGTGAACAACTCACCACTAAGTTCACTATATAAGCCACTTGTGTATTTATACATGTTGATCATATCCCCCTTAAACCTCCTCTTAAAGTTCCTCTAATCTTCCCTCATAGCTGAGTTCCTCCATGCTTCTTATCAGTTTGGCTGCCCTACTCTGCACTTTCTCCAGTTCCCCAATATTATTTTTATGAACTGGTGTCCAAAACGGAACTGTATATTTCAGAAAGGTCTTACTAATGATTTGTACAGGGACAATATGATATCTTGCTCTCTGCAGTCCATGCCTCCCTTAAATTGGATGTAAAACTGATTCATGAAATTTGACCTAGGCACATATATCTGTAGTGTTTTCTTATCTCTCTCCAAAGCCCTGAGTCCCTTGTGTTTCTGCTGTTTTGTTGCTATGTTACCAGCATAACTTCTGAAAACCAGCCTGAAATTTCTGTCGAGGGAGGTTGCTATAACTAGATTTACAGAGAGCTGGACTTGTCATAGTATAGCTCTGGAAGTCTCTGCTTTTGTGGAGTGGGGGTGTGTGCCTTTCCTCCAATCAGCTGTCTTGGCTGTATGCCAAGAATCCACTCCCAGTGCTAAATTAAAAGAAGTAATTACTTGCGTTTCTTCTAACTACCTTATTAATTAATAAATAATATAAATGTTATTGCCTTGCCTGTTGTGTCAAATCAGGATCTACCACATTTTAACATACACACAATATACTGTATAGAAAGTTTGGGAGGGCAGACAGCACCAGCAAGTAAAAATAGTCATTCATACACGTGTTCCCCCCCACACATAAAAAAAAGAAAAAAATACTTATAATATAAGGGGGCTAGAGTCATTAAGCATACATAGCAAAAAAAGCAACTTTGCTATTTTAAAAATAAGAGTTTGCTATATGTAAAGGAGTTTGTAAAGGTTGATATGTGGTTAACTTTTTTTGTATGTGTAGTATATAATAAGGCCATTTAGGACCTGAACACTCATATCTGAATTTCTATTGCATGGTTCAGGTTAGAAATGAAAAAGATCAGGGATGTCTGAAGATGCTTTTTTCTGATGAAGCTATAACTTTACGCTTACTGTGCTGTAACCCCCTTGTATATATATATATATATATATATATATATATATATATATATATAAAGAATACACATTTTTTTCACTTCATAGATCAATCCACAATTGTTATCTATGATGCTGTTGGGCCCTACTGTCCTTGCGCCCAAACATTTGAAAGATGATGTTATCCTGGCTCTAGGTTAGTACTTCAATACAATTTTCAATTTCTACTCTTGGCTAAAGGACAGTTAAAAAATATAGCTCTAAGCAAAAGTCCCCGAACTCACCTAATAACCATTTATTTTGTTTTATAAGTTGCAAAGCAAACTTTCTGACATTCCTGAAAAGTCAGCATAGCATTTTTTCTCCTTATTTGCTCAATCCTTCTCTATATTGTATGCTCAATGCAAAAAAACAAAACAAAAAAAACACTGAAGCATGTTTACTGACTTTTTACACATCCCCGTAATACGTATGTGACATGCACATTTAACTGGGCCAAATGTGGCCAATGGACTGAAACCAGTTTCAGATATGTCTGTCTCTAAGGCCGCGTACACACGATCAAATTTATCTGCTGAAACTGGTCCGACAGACCGTTTTAGCAGACATCTCCGATCGTGTGTACGGGCTAGCGGAAATGTTTTCCCAGCGGACAAATTTTAAAGTATGCTTTGAAATTTGTCCGCCAGAGACATGTCCGTCGGATATGTCCGCTGGTTAGTACACTAACCAGCGGACAGAAATCTCTGCGCATGCGTCAAATGGATTCGACGCATGCGTGGAAGTATTTTACTTCCTGGAGTGGCGACGTGGCGGCGTCAACGTCACCGCCACGTCACCGCGTCCTCAGCCCGAAGGGATTTTCGTCCGATAGTGTGTACACGCCATCGGACCAAAATCCGATGAGACATGTCCGCTGGAAACAGTCCGTTGGACATGTTTGAGCGGACATGTCTCATCGTGTGTACACGGCCTTAGGCCGCATACACACGATCGAACATGTCTGCTGAAACTGGTCCACCGACCAGTTTCCGCAGACACATCCGAGGACAGGTTTCCAGCGGACAAAAGTTTTAAAACATGCTTTAAAACTTGTCCGCTGGAAACATGTCCGTCGGACATGTCCGCTGGTTAGTACAACTAACCAGTGGACAGAAATCCCCCGCATGCGTCTAATGGATTTGACGCATGCGTGGAAGCATTGAACTTCCTGGATTGAGCACGTCGGTGACGTATACGTCACCGTGTTCTCTGTCCGAGGGGATTTTCATTCCGATGGTGTGTACACACCGCCGGACCAAAATCCTGCAGGAGACATGTCCGATGAAAACGGTCCGCGGACCGTTTTCATCGGACATGTCTCCTCGTGTGTACGGGGCCTTACAGACTAGTATTTATTTTCATATAAATAGTGTTCTTCTACATTTTACCAAATGTTTATTTTGACATTTTGTCTTTTTAACACTTTCTCTTTTTTTAAACCTGAGACTATATGCATATATTTTTTTTTTTTACTTGGACTATATGCTGATAATGTTAAACACATGTAGCATGTCAAAATGTGCCCAACAGCTGTATGGTGCTTAAGTTGCAATGAAAATATCAAAGATCTGACTCTTCATAGAGGAATGATTATCCAACAATTCAGGACAAGTACTCAGACAAAAGATGACTTAGACAGAAGGGACACAATAGCTTGACAGGTGGTTCCTTTGCCATCCCTATTTATAGCCATAACATAGTTTAGGCACTATGTAACAAGTTTCATAGTACTTGAAGTTAACCTTTTCAAAGCTGCAATAGAAAAAAATAGTTTCAATAGAGAAAATGCAGACAGCATTAATAGAAAATCAAAAGTATAAATAATTTAGTATTTATAATAAAGAAAATACAAATAAAAAGGTAAAAATAGTTTCTCTGCTCTTAGTATCTTGCTTTATCAAGACCGAAGCATACATATTTAAACACTATCTATTATTTATTGTTTAGTTTCCAGGTGGTTTAATATTCTAATCACATTTCAATGCTACAATCATATGTTTGGAAAACTAAACTATGTGTGGGCATTTTTCACTCACTTCCAAACTTGTTGCTTTGGGATATGCATGATGCAATCAAAAAATTATTATTATTTTTTTTATTCAATTTTGTTAGAGGCAGAATAAGTAAAAACTGACTAAATGTGTAGTGTAGCCTAACAATATTTTTATTTCTGTATTAAGATTTGGATTGAACTGCTACATGCAAAGTTTTGTTTTGAACTTCGGTCTCATTTGGATTTACAGATCACTACTTTTTTTATGCAACAATTTAAAGCTTATAGTGTTGCTGAAGTTTGAAGGACTATTTTAATTTTAGTTTTGATTGCTTCCCCTTTTTGAAATGTATTTTTGTATCAAATCAAAAATGAAAACATGTAAGGACAAGGCCCTTTAGGCATAAGTGTTAAGAAACAATGATGTTCCTACCTACACCTACACTGGGGCGAATTGCAGAGATTCTGTCCTCCCTTTACCCCTAACTGGTGGAGGCATATGTGATTAGGGTTTTTGCATACAGTATTTTATAAACTGTGCATGTAATTAAGAATGAACACATCTTCCTGGGTTCAGTTTATAAACTGTTTCATGAATCTTGCTTGAAGCTCAAAGTTTTTTACCTTACTGATTAGGGATTAGCTCAATGTTTCGGTCTCAATGTAAGTTCGGACAGGGAACACTGACTGTTCAAGTGTTTGACAGCTTCTGGCTGTCAACAGGTGTTAAGGAATCAGTGGCTACTTGCACCAGCTGCATCCTTACTGACCACTCTGTGGTCATGTAAGCAAATGCACAGAGAATGGAGCAGGTTACATCATTACAATATGGCTGCAGCAAACCGCTATCACATATGGAATGTTATAGGCCAATTTCAGCAGGGAGTAGAGCATTGCAGGGCAATGATAGAGGCCCAATCTATCACGGGACTCAATTTCCCTTATTACCCAGGTCTGGAGAAAATTGTGCCCAGAAACTACTAATGTCCTGGGACATGATTATCAGCAGTGCCACTTTTTGTGCAGTTTACTGTGATCAAAGACCAGGAAAGACTGGATAAGTACCTGGAAAAACACCTAGGGCCAGATTCAGGTAGGACTTACGCCGACGTATCTCGACGTATCTCATCAAAATGTGCGCCTTCGTATCTGCGCCGTACTCACACAAATAGATACGCCTGAAAATAGACTTCTTCCGACCGACGTAACTTTCCTACGCCGGCGTATCGTGGGCACATATTTACGCTGGACCCATCTGGCGCTCCTATTGATTTCCTATTTGAATATGCAAATAAGGGAGATACACCGATTCGCGAACGTACGTGCGCCCGGCGCAGGCTACGCGCGGTGTGCATAAGTTGTACGTCCGGCCTAAAGTTACCCCTCATAAAGCAGGGGTAAGTCAGCAGCAGACATGCACAGGTCAGCTGGAGAGCAGCTCCAGCAGCACCGTTAGGGACGAGCTGAGCAACCACACTTGCAGGACACACATCTGTATGCCAACATGCAAGGGGCAGCCGTAGTCCTAGCACTACTACTGTGATCACAGGCACGGAGGAGGAGGGCACGGAAGAGGATATACCGAACCTGCATTAACATCTTTGGCATGGGAGATTCGGAGGTGTATCGCATCTTCAGGTTCAGCCCTACTGCCATCCTGTAAAAAGCCACAGCCCTGCATGATGACATCACCAGCAAGACACACGCAGTGGAGCTACTGGTCAAGGTACTGGAAACACTCCATTTCACTCTTTTCAGCGTACAAGTGGAGTTGTGTCTGGGATGTCACAATCCACCATGAGCAGATGCGTGCACCAGGTTTTCCCCGCAATCCTCACATGCATGTCCCACCACATCATCAAACCCACCCATGAGCATCTGCGGCAGAAGGCAATGCAGGATTTCTACAGCATTGTCGGATTCCCGCGCACCATCGGGGCCATTGATTGCACACATGTGGCACTACGGCCCCCCCGTGCCACAGAGCACATATACCGCAATCGTAAGCATTGGAATTCCATCAACGTACAGGTGATAGCCGATGTCAAATACCTCATATGGCACGTCCAAGCCAAACACCTCGGGTCCAGCCACGACAGCTACGTATACCATCAAAGCAACATCCCAACAGAATTCGAACAGAACGTGTAGAAAGACAGCTGGCTGGTTGGTGAGTGACATGGGAGTCAGGCATGACTGTCCGACCCCATGATGCAGACATCACAAGGGGCACATGCACGGCTAATATCCTCCTGTCTCTTCCCTTACTGGTGACTTGGCATATGCACTTGGGCCCCATCTCCTGACTCCATACCGGGATCCCCAAACCAGAGGAGAGAGAAAATACAATGATACACACATACGCACCTGTGCAGTGGTGGAGCGCACATTTGGCCTCCTGAAGTCCCGTTTCCGATGCCTGGATATGTCCGGGGGGGGCCCTGTTGTATTCCCCAAACTTTGTGTGTCAGATCATCTGTGCATGTTGTGTGCTGTACAACTACACCATGAGAAAGGGCCTGGAGATTGACATATGTGAAGACCTGACCCCCCAACCACACAGTCCCCACCTGCCCGAGGCTACCCTGTCTGCTGAGGGAAGAGCAGTCAGGAGGTGCCTCGTGGTAGGCATCTTTGCATGTTAAACACACACATTCATCATGGCACACGGACTGTGGTCCCTAGCTCACACCACATCCATCGCCAATCAAAAAAATGTACTTTTGCGCCAGATGGGCGCATGCCTGGGCGTATTTATGCGCTCGGCGTAAGCTGGTGGGCCGGCGTATGTCAGGAAGTTGTGCCGGCGTAGTTGTGAGCATGCGCATAGGGGTGCAAACCGTACATCCATGTCACTGCGAAAGCGCCGTTTTAGATACGCCGGGCGTAAAGCATTGCACCACGCTCGGAACATCATTTGCATAAGGTCACACCCACTTACACTTACGCTGCCTTGCGCCGACGAAATTACGCTACGCTGTTGCAACGTTGGGAGCATTTCCATTGTGAATAGTGTGCTCGCCACTTTGCGCCTCGTCGGCGTAGCGTATATTCGATACGCTATGCCCGCCTAAAGATGTGTCAATCTACCTGAATCTGGCCCCTAAGTGGCTAGCCAAATCCAGCTAGGGCAGCTAGCAATAGTGCATGTTTACTGCAATATATTTAACTACTGCAGTATATTGAAGTGTGTTAGTGCACGTGTACTACTCACCGACCGCTCGGGCATAACATGGGTCGCATAGCAATTTGCCTTCCGGGATTCTGATCTTACATGCTCTATGGTCAGAGCGACTATCGCGGTGGTGGTAGCGATGACTTGAGGAGGAATGGGAACATCTCCTATACTTAGAGGGGGAATGTGAACGTCCCCTATGATGAAGGGTCTCAGACGGAGTGTCACGCCTGGACCTGGAAGATAATTGATGGTGCTGCGGCCTGGCAAGGTCCCTGTCTTGTGAATGATGAACAGATCTAGCCGCGCTGTAATGTAAGCGATACAAACAGAGGGAGGGGAAGGAAAGGTGACCAACAACTGTTAGTAACCTCAATAACACAATATCACCCCATCCCCTAACCCCCTCCGCGCATACCTTGTGCGGGAGGACTGGCCACACGGCGGTGGAGATGAGTCCACGATGAGGGAAAAAAACTGTGACAGGATCCGAGGACACCACTAATTTCACTTAGGGCTAAAACATTTAGAAAAAAACAATAAAAATAAATAAATAAATAAATTAAATAATATATCCCTATACAGTGTATATATATATATATATATATATATATATATATATATATATACTGTATATATATATATATATATGTATTTTAAATATAGTACATATAAAAATAATAAAATAATTATTTATTTAATTTTAATCTCCCTTTTTTTTTTTAAACCCAAGCAAAAAACAAGTACTAAAAGACAGGGCTTACCTTGCCCAAGTAACGCCGGTACTCCGGGATGCTGCCACTATTGCCCACAGGTTATCCCACCTGTATAGGGCACCTCGGCAGTTCAAATACCCCACCGGAATGACGTTACGGCCGGTTCTAATCGTGCGCCTGCGTGAAAGAGACCAATCGTACCGCGCATGCGCGGCCACAGAGCCCTCCAGCATACCGCGCATGCGCGAGACCAAGCCTCGGTTTCGCCGCGGCTTCTGCGCATGCCCCCGCCAAACGGCGGGCGGAGACCCGGAAGAAGAGAGTCCTCTGGAACACAGAAGCGTTGGTTTCCTTGGGAAAACATGGAAACCAACACATAGGGGTGACATGGACACAAGGAGAAGTACACACAAAAACTTGTCTGCCATGAAAGAAAAAACATAATCTTCAGACCTTGCCAGCCGGAGACTCCTGCGCCCGATGTCCAATCCAGTACTTTGGGGCCACATCCCTTCCACCATAGGGGTATATCAGCCCTGTAGACCACTCGCCCGCTCATAGCTGAGCCCTGGGTGCACCGCAGATGATGTACCAAGTATCCAAATCCTGGACATCGCACAGAATAGCATGATGTAGGGTCCACATGAGGAGGACAAAAAAGGAACACCATCCATGGAGGTGAGCTCAAATTTATGGGTAGGGGGTCCTATAGCAGTAGAGAGGAGGCGGGGTTAACCCACACGTAGTCTGCCAAGGAGTCTGTCAGGAAAAAACTTTTTAAAGATATTGTAACTGTTTTATTTATAGAATACATTAATTTGGTCCAAAGTAAGTGACATTATAAATGATTTTAAATGTATTAAGCTTTCAAAATCCACGTTAATAACATTTACACTGGTCATAATATGCAAATATAATATAATAATCCACATTTATCACTGAAAATCAGCTAAATGCTTTTCTGTTCAACAAATGTCATTTATGTCATATCAATTCCACTTATTTTTCCTTTGAGAGAAATAGACAGTTCTTAGCTCTCACTGACTGAAGGCTATACTTTACCCCCAGGAATATGTCATGTCTAATTTATATATCACAATATTTAATTTAGCAAGGTCATTTGATGGACATCTCACAGTCTAAATAAATGATAAATGAACAACTCAGTTAATAAAAGAAAAAAAAATCATAGTATACTACCATAGTGTTTTACTTTATGAAAATATTAGATGCATTTAATGATGCATTGGTATGATATACTGTATATTTGATTTGCGTCACTTTACTGGGATGCAAGACCTTGGTAGCCACCCATTGTGATCTCAAAAGGGGTTGTCCTGAAATACTGCTGTTACTTGGTCCCTGCTATGCCAGACCCGACTGCTGTTTTGACATGTTTATCCAAGCAGACTTGTCATGTTTGCACAGTCCAACACGAAAAGTGGTGGCATTTTGGACTACATAATCATGGCATCATGCGTATATGATGCAGTGCCAACAACATGATAATTATTTATTGAGGTGTACTGTGCTATGCAGACTATGGATATTAAAAAATAAACAAATAAAACAAGTTTCAAAGTGTACATGATGATAGTGATAGATAGATAGATAGATAGATAGATAGATAGATAGATAGATAGATAGATAGATAGATAGATAGATAGATAGATAGATAGAACAAAAGGTGAGAGTAAATCTCTCCAAAGTAAGGGGAAGTTCTCATTTTTTGACAGGTTCCACCAGAATATTTGTTCCCATTAAAACACCTTTACTTAAAGTGGAGCTCCACCCAGGAAAAAAACATTTGCCCAAAAATCATAAAACATTTAAAAAAAAAAATGTGAAAAGAAAAGTATACTCACCCGAAATACCTGTTGCTATGTGGAAGTCCGTAATCTGCCTCTTCCATAGCCGTGGTCCGTCTTCTTCTTCATCTTCTCCTAGTGAATGGGGCGCGCTGCTTTCTGGGAACTGTGTGTGTTCTCAGAGAGCAGCCACCCATTCACAAGTCGGCGCGAGACTCGCGCATGCGCAGTACGGCTTCACTGCCTGTTTTCCCTAGTGTGAATGGCGGTGCGGGACCTGCATCGATCGTGGGATCGGCATCAGGGGGGGCCATCAGTGCGGGCAAGTAGCGAGTTAAGGACCGCCTACTGTACATTTACGTCAGCAGAATGGCACGGCTGGGCACATCAACGTATATATACGTTAGTTCTAGTACCCAGCCGTGGGTCACGGGCGCGCGCCCGCGGCACGCTCCCGTGACTCGGTCCGAAGCTCCGGGACCGCGGGACTCGCGGACCCGATCGCCGCTGGAGTGCGGCGATCGGTCCCCAGAGCTGAAGAACGGGGAGAGCCGTGTGTAAACACTGCTTCCCCGTGCTTCACTGTGGCCGCAGCATCGATCACGTCATCCCTGTTATAGGGGGACGTGATCGATGACATCACACCTACAGCCCCTACAGTTGTAAACACACACAGGGAACACACAAATCCTACAGCGCCCCCTTGTGGTTGACTCTTAAGTGGTTAATGAAGGGAGTAGTACCACTGGATTGGCATAAGGCCAATGTGGTGCCTATATTCAAAAAGGGAACAAAGTCTTAATTATGTAACTATATGCCTGTTAATTTAACTTCTATAGTTGGGAAGATACTGGAGAGTTTAATAAAAGACCACATAGATGAGTTCTTGCTGGAAAAAAAAACATATTAAGCAACAGACAGCATGAATTCATGAAAGACAGAAGTTGTCAAACAAGCCATTTTTATGTGGAGGTAAGTAAAACCTTGGACAGGGAGGTGGCTGTGGACGTGGTATACTTGGATTTTGCAAAAAGCATTCGATACAGTTCCGCACACAGCTAATGTGTAAGGTAAAGTCTACACTCAGGCTTGGAAATTTCAGTTTGCAAATAGATAGAAAACTGGCTAAAAGACCGAATTCAGAGTAGAGTTTAATAACTCTTACTCTGAATGGTCCAAGGTTACCAGTGGTGTGCCCCAAGCTTCAATGTTGGTACCCTTACTTTTTAATACCTTTATAAATGATATAGGGTCTGGAATTAAAAGTACAATTTGAGTCCAATTTACAAGCCCACCTTAATGCACTGTCTGGCAGATGAGGTATAATATATAAAAAAATAAAAAAATAAAAAATAAAGGCTAAGAATATGCATGCATCATACATACTAGGGGGAGTACAACTAGGGGGATCCTTGGGGAGAAGGATTGGGGGGTTTTGGTAGATCATAAGCTCAATAACAACATTTAATGCCAAGCTGCGGTTTCCAAAGCGAGCAAAGTCCTTTCTTGTATTAAGAGAGGTATGAACTCCAGAGAGAGAGAGAGAGAGATATAATTTTGCCCCTGTACAAATAATTAGTAAGACCTCATTTGGAATATGAAGTTCAGTTTTGAACACAAAGGGCCAGATTCAGATACATTTGCGTATCTTTAGAGTGGCGTAGCGTATCTTCGTTACGCTACGCCGCCGCAACTTAGAGAGGCAAGTGCTGTATTCACAAAGCACTTGCGTCCTAAGTTACGGCGGCGTAGCGTAGATGGGCCGGCAAAGTAGGTGGAAGGTGGGCGTGATACATGTTAATGAACCGTGACCCCATTTAAATGAGGTGCCAAACGAACGGCGCATGCGCCGTCCGTGGACTTATCCCAGTACGCATGCTCTGAATCATGTCGCAAATACTGAATCAACGTGAACGTAACTTGCGCACAGCCCTATTCACGTACAACTTACGCAAACGACGTAAACGACAGAAAATTTGACGCTGTTCCGACGTCCATACTTAACATTGCCTGCGCCTGATATAGCAGGGGTAACTTTACGCTGGTCATATGCCTTACGTAAACGACGTATATCAATACGCCGGGCGCAACTACGCTTGTGAATCGGTGTATCTAGCTCATTTGCATTTTTTTAATGGAAACGCCGAATGCGTCCAGCGTAACTATGCGCCCACGATATGCCGGCATAGGCAAGTTATGTTGGACGGCTGAAGCCATGTTTTTCGGCATATCTTGCTTTCTGAATCGACGTAAAGATGTGACAAGATATCTTGCTTTCTGAATCCGGCCCAATGCAAAAATGTGGAGAATGTCTCAAAGTAAGAGCAGGACAGCGAACATCCCATAGGGAGACACTTATCAAAAAAATATTGACCATCAAAGAAAAAACCTAAGGAATTAAAAGCTGATGGGGAAATAGGCAGGAGACAAAAAGCTGATTTTTTATCGGCTTTTGCCAACAATGCCCCAGGGCTGAACAACCTTATTTTCTTGACTGCATCCTCAAAAGTCACATATGAAACCGAACATAAAACTCCCATTAATATCATCATTCAACAAATCCCCTTTCAGAATGGACAAATGGTGAATGATGCGGAATGCATTAGGTTCCTGCTTGGAAACCACTCCTAACGGGGAAAAACGGAAATTACTGAAAGGCGGATGCTTAAAAGGCCCTTTGATTCGTCCTACTGCAAGTTCCTTGACCAACCTATCCCTTACCACCTGTGGAAACAGCTGTACAGATTTAAAATTTGCAACCATTTTACACCCAGTTCCCAAAAAGGAAGGCAAAGGAAAGCCTTTAGAAAATCCTTCAATAAGCAAACATGCCATCTCCTTGTTTGGGTAGCTGTCCAGCCATGGGCGCATTTTTCCACCCTCACTGACGTGCAGGCTTTTGGGAAAAATATTCCTCTGTGCTGGACCAGAACCCACAATAGCGTATCGCTTAAGACACTTTGCTGCTGGATGAGCTCCATTGTATGTGCAATTACTTCTTGTTATTCATTCCTACTCTAAATTGAGCCTCAAACTAAAATCTGTTGTACTCAGTGAAGCCTGATTCATGTTATACCAACTCCCTCTTCTGGAATTGTTTGGTTCTTCAGGCTTCTCTACTCTTATTTTTCATATTTACAATATATGTTCAATGTCAATGACAGTTCTTTAATTCAAGTTGGTTGCAAGAAAGAAATTCGCTCCTTGTATGGTCAGCCTTACTTTGCAAGGGAAGTTTTTAAATTAACTCCAGTGTGTCTGCAATTTACTGAAAATATAAATGCATTTAGCAAACACCAGCAGCATCTATCTTCACTTTAAACACTCCAGGATAATTTCCTATTTACTCAATGTCTCTTCCAACACACACTGAAAACACATTACTGGCAAAACTGACTTTTATAAGGATGGGCCTTGCACATATGAAAGCCTGTATGATTGATCCTTCTAAGCCACCGTAACAACAGTTTGGAGGCCAGTAAGTGCATTGTTGGTAAGTGGTTACTATAGATGTGAACGACTGTATTAATTCACCATTTTCTTCACCCGTGAATGACTTTGGGTAAAAATTATGATAATTTCTAGTCCCAGCAGATTCTACAATTTTGAAGAGTTGTCCTACATGTTTTCTTGTACTATCTCATTGCAAACAGATATTCCAATCAGTAGGTTAAGCTAAATGGGAAGCCTGTGAACTTTACAGAAAATGTAAAATAGAAAGGACTTGTGCTCTCTATGAATTTTTGTAAGCTTCACATTCAAAAAGAACAAGACTGGTTTGTTTTTACAAGCATCAGCTGCATAATAGCAAAGTATGATGTGAAAATTACTTCTTGTTATTCATTCCTACTCTAAATTGAGCCTCAAACTAAAATATGTTGTACTCAGTGAAGCCTGATTCATGTTATACCAACTCCCTCTTCTGGAATTGTTTGGTTCTTCAGGCTTCTCTACTCGCATTTTTCATATTTACAATATGTTCTATTACTAAGCAACAGAGATGATATCGTTATCTCATGAGCTTCCACAAAATATTTCAACCATGTTTTTGTTTTGTTTTGAACATTTATTTTACTCAAATCATTGTTTTTTCGCTATTTGTTTTTCTATCTACAGTTGTAAAGTAATGTGTGCCTTATTAATAGAGATTTAGAAGAGTTTTGCCAAATATAACATGATTAAAAGATCTATTATTTAAGGAAAATCCAGTTTATACAATATATTTTCAAGCAATATAAAAGGTGTTAAAATTGACACTTTGTAATCCACATGCTGTTAAAAAAATTAAGCTATAAAGATATATTGTAAAGGGATTTAGGAAGGACCTCTTTGCTATGTTTATCTGGACCATTAAGCCAAGCTCATGTTTTCTGGCAGCAGGAAGTGTTCTAAATTCATCACATAATATAATTAATTATGATGTGTGGGACATACAGTAACATCATGATCAGCCAGGTCCTTCTGTTGCTAAATGTTTGGGAATAAACATATAAGTATCACTGATGTACTTAAAGCGGAGGTTCACCCTAACAACATGTACTGTATATAACATTACATTTAGCATACTTCCAACATTTACAGTATGTTGTTTGTTTTTTTGTTTTGTTTTTTGCTGCACATACCGTATTATGGCTATTTTCCACCCGGCTTCCGGGTTCTCACTCCCGCAGGAGTAGGCGTTCCTATGCAGAGGCGCAGTGTCATATAGGACTTCGCCCAGATGATTGACGTCTTGAGAAAAACTTCCCCCCGGCTGATAAGGCGTATAACGAGTTTCCAAAAGTAGACGAACTGCGAGTCGGCTTTATACGGCGCCTGCGCAGTCAGCTCTACACGGCTCCTAGTCGGTGCGCAGGCGCTGTATATCGCCGTATAGAGCCGACTTCGGCTACTTTCGGAAACTCGTGCCACGCCTTATCCGCCGGGGGGAAGTTTTTCTCAAGACGTCAATCATCTGGGCGAAGTCCCACATGACACTGCGCCTCTGCATAGGAACGCCTACTCCAGCGAGAGCGAGTACCCGAAAGCCGGGTGGAAAATAGCAATAATACAGTATGTACAGCAAAAAAACAAAAAACAAACAGCATACTGTAAATGTTGGAAGTATGCAGAATGTAATGTTATATTCATGTTTTTAGGGTGAACCTCCAATTTAAGCTGCTAACTTCAACAATTATGCAAAACAAAAAAACAAATTAGGCAACATTGAAAAAATATATATTTGTGTAACTTTTGAATTTTTTAAATGTAGGAATGCAGTATTTTTCTAAATTCCATTCTGAATTTTTTGTGATTCTGTATCAAGAAGTTGGCTGCAGTCAACCTATCTATATGTATTTCGACAGCATAGAGTGTATTTCTCAGACACTTGCTGTTTGAGTGTGCTACAGCAGGAGAGGTGGCATTCTATATCATGGATATTTTGTGACTCAGCCAGTCGGTAGTCTTGGGGGACTTTGTAAGCTGGCAGGGAAAGTATTAAATATTAAAGACACTTCCTGGGGAATGGTCTTTACTTCTGGGATAGCATAGCTAGAGAACTGACCGTGGTGTGTTCTCCTGCTTAGTGTGGTAAGTTTTTAATAGGAAAGCAGAGGGACTGGCAGGAACACCAGGGATTTCACACAAAGAAGAGATACAAAGAAAAATATTTCCCTACCAGTGTCATATATACAGTGACTGATTTTTTTTTTTAACACCGATCACTGTGTTAGTGCACTGGTCAGCAAAAAGTGGCACTTAGTGTGCAATTTGTCCACCACAAAGTCGCAGCCCCGCTTAAAATCGCTGATCGTCGCCATTACTAGTAAAATTAAAAATGCCATAAAAACATGCAGCAGAATACATATTGACCTAAATTAGATATTTACATTTTTTTTATTGGATGTGTTTTTTAATAGCAGAAAATAAAGAATATATTTTTTTTTCAAAATTGTTGGTCTTTTTTTGTTCATAGTGCAAAAAATAAAAAACACAGAGGTGATCAAACACCACCAAAAGAAAGCTATATTTGTGAAAAAAAAGGACATAAACTTTATTTGGGTAAAGTGTGGCATAAATGTGCAATTGTCAGTTTAAACATCGCAGCGCCATATAGCAAAAAATGGCCTGGTCATGAAGGGGGTGAAACCTTTTGGAGTTGAAGTGGTTAAATCAGTTTTCAAACTGGTATGCGGGAGGCGGCCTATTCCCTCGCGATTGCCTTGTAACTTCAGGCCAGCCACTGCTGACAATGCAATCCACTGTGGATCATGAGTCAGCGGCTAGGACCACGTGAAAGATGCCTTAGGGTGTACATAGCCTTTTCATCCCTTTACACATTATTTTCATTAAATTATTGGATGTATGTTAACCAAGCACATACCTAACCTGGAAGAATATAAAAACTCATCATGCTACCCAATAAATTAATCTGAATTCCCAGCTGTTTGGTTGATGCATTGAACATCTTCTTTTATTGTCCTGGAAATCACCAGACACAGCTATTGTCATCTGTTAAAGTACTTTCATTGATCTTTTTTTTTACAGATCAGATTGATCCTATGAAAATAAAATACCCTAGAAAAAGACACATTTTGGTTTCATGGCAGCAGCAGAACTGGCTGTGATTATTTTGTTTTGATCTTACACAGCCTGTTCTATCACGATTTGCCAGCTAGAGGTTAGTAGAAACAAATAATTTCACTCTGCAGTGTGCAAGAGTGGATAAAAAGAGCAAATGGAAGCCAGCTAAATGCAATGTTTGGATGTGATATGAAACACTGCAAGGGGAAGCCTGCACACACACACCTACAGTATCCTAGATTACAGATATGTTATATTTATTTCTGTGTGGCTTCAACATGATTGCAATTTTATCACTAGCTAGAAAAAATAACATACTTTTTACCTACCAGAAACTATGATGTTAAACACTACAAACAGGCAAATTAAATGTAGCACCTGGGTACTTTTCAGAACCGGTGCTAGTTTAAATTTAGAGGGGGTCAGAGAGTTAAGTGACTCTGACCAGGTTGATTTGTTTAAATTTGGAGCCTCTGTCCCAGCTTTGGCTGTGCTGTGGGCTCATGCTGATGTTTCTGGGGTGCTGGTCACCGCCAGGCCGACAGGTGGCAGCAGCGGAGTTAAGGGTTTGGATGCTTCTTCCCAGCAGCCTATCAGGAGGAGGCTTCCTCTCTGTGCATGCTGGAGAGGGGTATTTATGGGGATTCTTCCCGTGTGGAGCCCACCTTCAGAGTACCCATTCCATGGCACCCTGGCTAATGGCCTTCTGGGCCGGAGTGTGCGTGCTACACAGTGATCCTGGTTCTGGCCGGAGCAGCTGATCTGCCGCTGGGGCCCAGTAAACGACTGGGTCCCCAATCTGCTGAGATCCTGAGCTGTCCGTCCTGTTGGAGGAAGCTGTCCGGTGGGGAATCTGCCTGAGGAGTGCCAAGAGAGGCTAGTGTTCCAATAGGTACCTGACCAACCACGGGGGACAAGGAAAAACGGGTACTGAGAGGCTGGATGTTGATCGCCTATCAGTCGGTAACCTAACCGAAACTACCTAAAGGAGATCCAGGTATTGAATTCTGCACCACTTTATTTCTTCAACCATTGGGAGGGTCCGTGGCAGAGACTTAGCCCCAAGTTCTGAGTGACATTCTGGCTACCAGGCTTGTGAGAGAGGCTTGTCGAGGTGCGCTAAACCCGTTCCGGCTGGAGTGGCGAAGTAAAGTGTCGTTGGAAGCAGGACTGTTTTCCATCTACATACACCTGAATCTGTCGTTCACCATTTCTGCTATCCGTTCACCTTTTAATTGTTTAACCATTTTTACCCGGCTGGGTAATAAAAGCACAGAAAAGACACCTGTTTGAGTGGACATTCCATTTACTACAACTCTTATAAAGTACCCAAGATGGCGGAGATACAGAGGTAACATGCCACCCAAAACAAACCAGCAGCTCCTTCGAGGGTAGTGCTACATAAAGAAAAGGGGAAAAAAGGTCCTGCAAGCAGCATCTTTGGGGGCGGTGCAGGAGAGGAGCAACACGGGCACTATTAACCCTTCATTTGGCCGCTAGTGGAAGTTAAAACAATGCTAAAACATTGCAGTGCATTATAACTTGCAATGCTATAACATTGCAAGTGCCGCTAGTGAAAGTGGTTTTAAAATATACTTTAATACAAAACTTGTATCTAGTTTTGGATAGATTAGAGAGGGATTAGAACACCTGTCAGTTTTTTTTTTTATTGCTGTCGGTGTCCACGTTAGCGAAGTTCACCCTCTCTATTAGTTCTAGTGACAAGTATCACTGAAAGTTAAATATGACAGGATACAACATTTTGTGCTGTAATCAGAACAGAAATGCAGGGGAAATCTTCCAACACTAGTTCCCCTTCTGAATGACATCAGCGGGGGGGATCCTTGGCCCCGCGCTCTGAAGCTGTCACGCAAAAGAGGATAATGACGGCGGTTCACGTAATTGCAGTCTGTGAGGTCGTGCGACGTGGCTCCCAAACAAAATTTACGTCCTTTTTCCCCACAAATAGAGCTTTCTTTTTGAAGGTATTTGATCACCTCTGCAATTTTTATTTTTTACGCTATAAACAAAAAAAATTAACAAATTTTGAAAAAAATTCAATATTTTTTACTTTTTGCTTTAATAAATATCCCACAAAAATATATATAAAACAAATTTCCACAGTTTAGGCCGATACGTATTTTTCTATACATTTTTGGCAATTAGTGTTTATTGATTTGCGCCAAAGTTATAGCATCTACAAAATAGGGGACTGTTTTTTATTAATATTTTTTTTTACTAGTTATGGCGGTGATCAGCGATTTTTATCGGGACTGCAACATTGTGGCTGATACATCGGACACTTTTGACACCATTTTGGGACCATTGTAATTTTTACAGTGATCAGTGCTATAAAAATGCACTGCTTACTGTAAAAATGACACTGACAGTGAAGAGGTTAAGTGTTCCCTAGGAAGTGATTCTTACTGTTAGGGGGTGTGGATACACGTGACACGTCACTGATGACCGTTCCTGATGACGGGGAACGGTCATCAGTGACAGTATCACTAGGCAGAATAGGGAAATGCCTCGTTTACAAAAGCATTCCCCTGTTCTGCCCTTGCTGACCGCAATCGTGGGACTCCCAGGAACATTGTGTTTCCAGGACCCGCGGCCGCACTCAGGGGCTAGCTGGGCGTCAGATTTAAAGGGACGTACCTGTAGGCCCGTGCCATTCTGTCTACGTAAATAGTCATGCTGCGGTCGGCAAGTGGTTAAACAAGGTATATATCTGCATTTTTTTTATAAAGCACAGTCACAAGGGGACATTAAATCCATCAACAAAGAATATAATGTAAATTGTACCCCGTGGGTTAACAAACACTTTAAGAAATTTGTCTGGTTCAGCAGGGCCGAACTAATTTCGATTCAGTCATGACTGTTCTACTCAAAAGAAATCAATCATTAAAAAGTCCGTGGTAAATGGTTTGTCTTAACTCTCCACTGCTGCTGCTGGACAGCTTGGTCTGCTAAGCTAAGGCCCTGTACACACCATTAAATAAATCTGTTTAAATCGGTCTGACAGATCGATTTGATCAGATTTGTCTGCTGGGCTATTTTGGTTTGATCGCTGTAAACATGATCAAACCAAAATCCCCGCTGGTAGACAGCGCGGTGACGTGGCGATGACGTTGACGCCGCCGCGTCACCACACCAGGAAGTAAAACATTACCGCGCATGCGTCAAATCCGTACTAAGCGTACTAACCAGCAGACATATCGGACGGACGGATTCCCAGCAGACAGATTTTAAAGCATGCTTTGAAATCTGTCTGCTGGAAAAATCTGTCTGTCCGCCCGTACACAGGATCAAATTTGTCTGCTAAAACGGTCTGTCTGTTTCCATTTGAAGTCATCTTAACTGCCAACTTGCAATCATGAAACAGCCAAGAGTGTCACTCTTTAGCTTTAAATATATGAATATAATATAAAATATTCATATGAAAAGTTTTACATTTACTGAACAAATATATTTGCAAGAATTATATTTATTTTCCTGACTGTCATACTACTGGGGATGGGCAAAGGGGTTTGGCCGGAGCATGAGTTTGCCGAACACCGGAATTTGCAGGATGTTTGCTTTCTGGAAGTAGGATGCCGACCTTCCCACTTCTCCACCAATCAGAGGAAGTCCTGTATTTGTTGATGAAATACAAGGCTTCCTGGTAATGACTGAGCAGACCCCAGCGCAACTTGATTTTGTTTCAAGAACAGTTTATGCTACACACAGTTTCTGCAACACTCCCAACGGGTGCATCCGTTAATGAAGAAAAATAATTATTTTAGAACATTATAGACTGGAGTTAGTCTTTAACACTTTTCTTTTTCCCATAGGGCTCACATACAGAAATCATTTTAATCTCATGCCTGAACTCTGTAACAGATTAAAATGTATATACAAAAAAGATTGATTTACAACAAATTGTTAAATCCAACATCTGATTACCAATGTACCGTAAATACTTGAGTATAAGCTGAGTTTTTCAGCCTTTTTTTGGTCTGAAAATGACCCCTTCAGCTTATACTCGAGTCAGTACCTGAGTCCATTGCCAGCGGCGGCCGTGCAGTTTTAAAAACGCTCCTCCTTGTGCTGTTCTGTGATAGGTGGAACACTCTGTTTCCCAGCAAACACTGTGTTCAGTGTTCCACCTATCACGATCGTCCTCTCGTCCTCATGTCTATCACGAACGAGAGAGCAATCGTGATAGGTGGAACACTGAACACAGTGTTTGCTGGGAAACCGAGTGTTCCGCCTGTGTTCAGTGTTTCGCCTATCATGATCGCCCACTCGTTCGTGATAGACAAGAAGACGAAAGGGCGATCGTGATAGGCGGAACACTGAACACAATGTTTGCTGGGAAACCGAGTGTTTCGCCTATCACGGAACAGCACAAGGAGGAGCGTGAGTTTTTAAAACTGCATGGCCGCTGTCTATGTCACAGACTCGGGTACACAGATCGGATTCTGCAATGGGCATGGTGAGGTCAGGCTGCAAAGGTAACAGGACCTGCTGGTTACAGTAGAGAGAATGTAGGTGAGAGGAAGGTCGAGTTGAAGAGCTACAATGGGCACAGTGAGGTCAGGCTGCAATGGGCACAGTGAGGTCAGGCTGCAAATTGGCACAGTGAAGCTGCAAATGGGCATTGTTGACCCTCTTTTACGCTTACAGTAGCTGCTGCATTCTCACACTCGGCTTATACTCGAGGCAATGCATTTTTTTTTTTGTGGTACAATTAGGTCCTTGGCTTATACTCGGGTCGGCTTATACTCGAGTATAAATACGGTATAAAAAATAAATAAATAAAAAAAAAAACTTTAAAGGCAATGTTTATTTCAACTAAATGTACAGTACCCCATAGACTTCAACACAATCCTACACCCCACTAAAGACTCCATCGCTCCAGCCAGAAGACCTAGTCACTCCATTGTTCCCTTGCTTCAAAAATATGAGCTAAATGATGTCTGGCGCTGCTTCCACGGATCTGAGAAGGATTTGACTTTTATGTCTGCAGCCCACTCTTCCTACTCCCGCAATGCCTATTTCTTCACAGGAAAGGGTTTCTGCAAAATGTTCTGAATGCTGACATTGGCACAATTTCTTGGTCAGATCATGATCTAATTACGCTAGACTTTGACGACAAACTTTGTAACTCTTCCACTCCATGGTTGAGACTAAACACCTCACTTTTGGAGGACACAAAATTGTACCAAAATATCCTGCAAGAACATCACAACTTTTTTGTGTCTAATGACACTCCTGAAACCAACAGATTCACCTAGTGGACCAACTTTGTGGCTTAGTTTGTTAAGAAACAGAGGAGGAAACAGATCAAAGACGTGCTGAACTCTATCACCCTAAAAGAACTAGAGAATAAATCCAACCCAACCCACGCCTCACACAGGATATTCGTCAAGATTAAAAATGAAGGTCTTATCTACTTTACAAATATGAAAATAATCTCAAAAACCTTAAAGCCAATTATAAATAAAGCAGGAGCTTGGCTAGCTAAAAAAGTAAAAGCAAAACAGCTTAAAGCAGAGTTCCACCCAAAAATGGAACTTCCGCTTTAAGGGAACGAGACCCCCTGACATGCCACATTTGGCATGTCATTTTTGGGGGGAGCAGAAACCCACTTTTTAGAAGGTTCCAGCTCCCACTTCCTCCCGGGGCTCACCTCTCCCCCCTCATTCTCGGCAATCATCTGGGATACGTCACAGGTCCCAGATGATTGTCCGACCAGCCACAATGACAATGCCAACGCTGCATCGATAGCCCCTGGGACAGGTAAGTGCCCGTTTATTAAAAGTCAAGAGCTGCAGTTTTTGTAGCCGCTTTATTTTTTTCAATTTTAATATTTTTCTTAATGTTAAAACATAGCAGTACAAAAGAAAACAAACAGAGTTATATACAACTATAAATGTCCTATTACCCATCAGAGGAACCCTATACATAAACATATATACATATATATACTGTATATATATATATATATATATATATATATATCCACATATACATATATACCATACCCTCCTAATAACAACTCAAGAAAGAAAAAAGAGAGAGGAAAAAAAAAACCTACAAATACATCCTCATTCACTAATATATCCCTCGTTGCCCTTATTAAAACTTTTCTCTAGTATCCAGGAAGGCCCTCCAAGAGGACAATGTCTTTAAGTATCTTTCCTGAGAGGACCAGATCTTCTAATCTGCTAATCTCTTTTACCTTGCTAAGCCACATCTCTATTGTTGGGGGAGATGGTCCCAACGAAATACAGGCCTTTGCGGCATCTAAAAGATAACAAATACTTGATTCCCTATAAACTTTTTCTGGTATTTGGTTAACGTGCAGAAGAAAAAATTCTGGTTCTTCTGGTATCCCTTGATCTGTACAGATCTGGAGGATGTTTAATTTCCACCCAAAAAATGGGACAGTCCCAAAAGATATGTAACATCGTGACTTTACTTCCCTGGCATCTCCAACACCGATCCGAAGTGTCTGGGAAGATTTTATTTAATCTTTTTGGTGTTCTATACCACCTCGTAAAGATCTTGAAATTTGTTTCTTGTGTTTTCGCTCAAATTGATGTTTCATGCGCACGCCTATACATATATTGTTGCTTTTCCAAGCTAAATTTCCTCCCCAATTCCTGTTCCCAGTCTTGAACACATTTCAAAGGGTAACTTCCTGGCTGTGTTAGTAGTTCATAGCTTACTGATAGGGTATGTGATATTACTCCCTTTTCCGAGCACAGTTTCTCAAATCTAGTAAGAGGTCTATCAAAGCACCCCAGATTCGGAAGAGAATTAAGAAAGTGAGTTATCTGTAGCGCATTCCAGAATTTGAATCAGAATATATTTATTTTGTTCCATCAGTTCTCCTATTGTCACCCACGTACCCGCTTGAATATAGCTGGCTACATAAATACACTCTCTACTCTCTAATTGTTGAAAGGCCTCTTTGTATCCTGGCGGGAAAAGGGGGTTACCTATAATCGGATACAAAGGGGAGGTCGTAAGATTTATACCTATCATAGGGAGCACAATTGAACAGATCCTAGCTCTATTACCCACTACCGAGTTCTTTCTCACTTCTTTAGGCAGTGTAGCCACTTTAAGCAGGAAATAAACTTACTTACTCACCCTAGGTCTAAGAATATCCTATTTAATCCATTATTTAATCCATTATTACCAGTCCCTTTATGACCTCTGAAGTGATGGCTCTGTGCCCCAACCCTCCCCTGCAGTCTTCGATCTCGCCTCCTCCTCTGGTTCATTTCCACCTATATGGGCTAATAAACCAGCTAGAATTAAATTAAGTACACTCATGAGACCGGAAGGGCAGGGGGGATTAGCATTCCGAGACTTCCATAAATATTATACAGCGGCACAGTTAGTGACAGCAGGGAGAAGGTTAAACCCGGATGGATATGATTCGGCCACGATGTTGGAAGCAACAGTGGTCCAATCGGTAGAAGCCTTGCAGGGATTGCTGTATATGGGCATCAAAACTAGGAGAGATTTAACGCCAGCCATGAGAACAACAGTGAAAATTTGGAAAGCTGTTACAGGAAGAGAGGGGAAAAAAAAATAATAACTTTTCTCCAAATACCCCTCTGTGGAGGAACCCGGAATTACCACATCTAGATTCGATTCAGGATCCGGGAACGTGGGCTAAATATGGGGTGAAGAAACTATCACAGTTGATACAGGAGGGAAAGTTCCTATCACATATAGAGATGAGACAGTTCTGGAATATTCCTGAGAGTTATGAGTTCAGGTATAGGCAGCTCAGTCATGCCTTAATGGCTCAGTTCCCAGAGGGGACTCCACAACTGATGGAATTAGACGTAAAACAAATGGTAAAAGGCGGGAAGAGGACAATGTCAAATTTCTATGGATATTTGATAAATACTACACCTTACGATATGGGTAAACTAAGGGAGAATTGGAAGAGAGAAGCCCCGAGTTTGGAGAACTGGGAGGAAGTATGGAGGTTCCCACTGAAGATTTTGGTATCCCTTCGAGATAAATTGATACAATATAAAATTATACATAGAAGTCACTCTACACCATATAAGCTGCATAAGATTTCACAGACCAATTCTCAGAATTGTTGGAGGTGTGTAGTTGCTACAGGAGACTTTATGCACATATTTTGGCTTTGCCCCAAAATAGTAGTATTCTCGAGTGAAATTCTGAGAATGATAGCAAGAGTGACATCTGTAAGGTTGGAACAAGAAGTGGAGGTTTGTCTCTTAGGATTAATAGGGGGTAAGGCTATTTCAAAAGAAAGAAAAACACAGGCCTGCTGCTGTTCTATGCCAGGAAGGCAATAGTGCTAAATAGTGCTAAATTGAAGGAAATTAGCACAGTGGAAAAACCTAGTAAACAGTAATCTGATATTATACAGAGAGACATATTGCAATAGAGGATATGGGGAGAAATATAGAAGAGTATGGGCAAACTGGATAGAGAATTCTATAACAGCGTCAGGATAAAGGGGGGAATTGGGGAATAGTCACAACATTGGAAGAGCGGGGGGGGAGGGCGAAAGTAGAATGTGTTGTGTTGTATTGGATGGAAGGATAGTATGGATGGTTTGGGAGTATAAAAGGTAAATGTCAATGTTATCTGAATTAAAGGAAACACAAATGTAATGTATATGTACGATTTTAAATTTTTGTATGGATAAAAATGAGAAAACTTAAATAAAGAAATTTATAAAGAAATGATAGGAGCTGTGATTGTAATTATACAAAAACCCAACAAAGATCCCACCTGCCTTGCAAACTACATGCCCATATCTCTTCTGGATACAGATGTTCAGATATTTGGTAAACTTTTAGCGTTCAGACTACAATTTTATTTGCTATATCTTATCCACCCTGACCAAGTTGGATTTGTCCCAGGTCGCCAAACCTCAGACAGAACTAGGCGTCTCATCAATTTGATCCTTTAGGCTGGGACCTCTCGGACGCCTTCTCTGCTCCTCTCTATGCATGCGGAGAAGGTGCTTGATAGGGCCCAGTGGGGATACCTTTAGGATAGTGCTTATCACTTTTGGGTTTATGGGATGGTTACAAACTGCCATACTATCCCTCTACTCCACTCCCTCAGCCACTGTTCTTACCTCAGGAATTACTTCCAAACCAATACAAAAACAAATGGAATGAGACAAGGGTACCCCCTTTTGCCCATTTTCACACTTCTTATTGAACCACTAGCAAAGAGCTTCCAATCTCATCCCAACATTACAGGCCTCACTATAGCTGGTACTGAACACAAAATAAGCCTCTTCAGGTATGATGTCATGCTCATGCTTTCTAACTCTAAGTACACACTCTGAACTTGTCTGATGGTCTGATGTGCGTACACACCATCGGACCAAAATCCGATCAGACCAGAACGCGGTGACGTAGAACACAACGACTTGCTGAAAAAACGAAGTTCAATGCTTCCAAGCATGCGTCGACTTGATTCTGAGCATGCACAGGTTTTTGGTCCGATGCTTTTGTGTACTAACCATCGAATCTGTCCGACGAACAGGTGTCCATCAGACAGGTTTTAAAGCATGTTTTAAAACTTTGGTCTGATGGACAACGGTCTGATGGGCCGTACACACCATCAAACTGATCCGATGAAACTGGTCTGCAGACCAGTTTCATCAGACATGTCTGATCGTGTGTACAGGGCCTACATTGCTACCTGAACTACTAAAATAATAACTATAAATGAAACGCCAAAAACTCCAACTTGTAAATGTTCCAACTTCTATACAAGCTCTCTTATCAAAACAGTTTCCCTTTGTTTGGTGCCCTCATTCCTTAACACTTTCTAGGAATTCAACTGTCTCCACATAGCTCACAGCTCTATAGAATTTTTTTTAGGCCCTTCTTGGAATCACTTTCCCAACAACTATCCCACCTGAGGACTATAGCAGTATAGCAGCCTTAAAAATGTTGCTCCTCCCCAAACTCCTTTATCTATTGCGCACCCTAATAATACCCTTACCAAGGACTTTCCTCCTTCCAAAAACGTTTTACTCAGTACGAATGGAAGTGCAAATCCCCCAGATGTTCACTTAAAGGGGTTGTAAACCCTCATGTTTTTTCACCTTAAAGCATCCTATGCATTAAGGTAAAAAAACTTCTGACACTGAATGGCCCCCCAGCCCCCCTATTTTACTCATCTGCACCCTTTGTTCCCTTGGTGGAGATGCACTGTACCTCTCTGCCTTGGGTTCTCGGCTCTTGATTGGATAGATTGATAGCAGCGCAGCCATTGGCTCCTGCTGCTGTCAATCAAATCCAATGACTCGGGAGCAAGGGGCAGGGCATTTACAGACCCTTTAATACTATGATGAGACACAGAAATAATTGTGGCATGGGGGTGCCTAATATTACGGCCTATTATAAAGCATGCATCCTGGATCAAATTCCACATTGGTGAAACCCCTGAAAACATTCACATTCATGGAATCCACCTCTATCCCATAAAAAGATTTTAAATCAACTCTCATTGCTATTAAGTTGGGAGCTCCATGCTACCATGCCCAAGACTCCTTCTCAAAGCAATTACCATTATCAAATGGGAAGAAATACTGGATACCAGATGCCTGTTAAAAGAAAGCTTTCTCCACAACGTACACCTCATCCAGATGTGTAAACCACTGGGAACACTTCAAAAAAGGTAGTGCACTCTTGGTACCTTCTGTTTTTCAGAATCCTCCAGCCCTCTGGTGTCACATTTGGCACCTTTCAGGGGGGAGGAGGGAGCAGGTACCTGTGTAATACAAATATTTGCTCCCACTTCCAGGCGTAGGTCATGCCCAGCACCTTCTCTGTCCCCCCGCTGTCTTTTAGGAGACACACAGGTCCCAGAAGACAGCAGGGACTAGTGGGATCACGCAGTGGTTGTAAAGCCTAAACATTTTTTTACTTTAATGCATTCCTTGCTTAAGAAAAAAAATACTTAGGTGCCAGCATCCACACTCACCCCTCCCCCTTCTACTTACCTGAGCCCTCATTCGCCTTTCGTGTGTCACTGGCTTTGGTGGGGCACCAGGAACCATTGGCTCCCAGTGCTACCAATCAAAGCCAGTAACGAGGGAGCTAGGGGCAAGGTGGAGTCCCGGTGTCTGCGTCAATGGACGCATCAGCAGTGCTTGGGTGCGAGCACGCACGAGTAACCCCATGGGAAGCCGCTTTCCATGGGGACATTGGACAGAGGGGAGGGGCCAAGAGTGCTGGTGGGGGACCCCCAAAAAGAGGAGGTTCACGGCCACTCATTGCAATTCCATTGCACAGAGCAGGTAAGTATAGACATGTTTGTTTTTATTTTTTATTTTACCTTTATATTCACTTTTTGTTCATTAAGAAAAGAAATTCGACACATCATTGTTTCAACATCTTTTCATTTCTATCAAATTTTGCTGCGTTCTAATGCATTAAAGGTAAATCCTTCAGTAAGGTAAATCCTTCAGTAATACAAATCTTTAGGTTGATTGAGTCACTAGGCAGAACCAACTGGGCCGAACATGTCAGCTGTGAATTCCAGTAATAGTTCTAATTTTCCTACTATCTATCATCGCATAAATATGGCAGAAAAAAAGAAATATAAAACAATTATGTTTTAGTTTAAAATAAAATGTAAATATTGTATATCTAAGGCTATTAAATGGGTTGTAAAGTCGGAGGTGTTTTATCTTAATGCATTTTAAGCATTAAGATAAAAATCCTTCTGTGTGCAGCAGCCCCTCTAATTCTTACCTGAGCACTAACCCTGTCCAGCGATGTCCACAGAGGCCTCAGCCTTTCGGAAAACTCTCTCCTGATTGGCTGAGACACCATTGGGTCCCGCTGCTGTCAATCAAACTTAGTTAGCCAATCAGGAGAGAGGGGGCAGGGCTGAATAGCAGCTCTGGGTCTGATTGGATCAGGTGCCTCCATAGCAAGCCGCTTGCTGTAGTAGGCACTCAACAGAAGGGAGAGACCAGGAGCTACAGCCAGGGACCTAAGAGGAGGATCTGGACTTTCCTTTGCAAAACCACCTCACAGAGGAGGTAAGTATAATATGCTTGTCATTTTAATAGAGAAAAACATTTGCAATCATTTTAACCACTTAAAGACCCCCGCACACACATATACGGCCACAGAATGGCACGTACAGGCACAAGGGCGTAAATTTACGTCCCCGTCTGAGTGCGGTTCGGGGGTCCCATCGGGACCCCCTCCGCGGCGTGCGGGGGTCCCCCTACCTCTGGGAGCGATCCGGGATCTGCGGGCGGATGTCCGTGATATCCGCCCCCCCCCGCGATCGCTCCCAGCCAATGGGAGCGCGCTCCCAGCCTGTCACTTCCTCCTCCTGTGTTTACACAGGAAGGAGGAAATGATGTATTCTCTCATCGCAGCGCTGTTTCCCAGCGCTGCTGATGAGAGAAGACATCACAAGTAAGTGTGCACCAACACAACACTGACACACACTCACATAGGCATATTAACCCCTTGTGATCGCCCCCCCCCCCCACCCCCCTGTCACAGTGTCACTGAATGCAGTGATTTAATCACTGCATTTAGTGTCAGTGTGACAGGCACTGTAAAAAACAGTTAGTGTTAGGTTCAGGATAGCCCCCCCACCCCCCCTAATAAAGTTTTAACCCCCTGATCACCGCCCTAGTTAACCCTTTCACTCCCTATTGCCAGCGTCACTAAGCGATCATTTTTCTGATCGCTGTATTAGTGCCGCTGTTCCCGCTAGGTAGCTATTTTTTTTTATTGCGATTTTTTTTTTACTAAAGACATGTGGCTAAATAAATTTTGGCCTAAATGTTTGACTAAAATTTAGTTTATTTGATTTTTTTTAACAAAAAGTAAAAAATAGTGTTTTTTATTCAAAAATGTCGCTCTATTTTTGTATATGGCGCAAAAAATAAAAATCGCAGAGGTGATAAAATACCACCAAAAGAAAGCTCTATTTGTGGGAAGAAAAGGACGCAAATTTTGTTTGGGAGCCACGTCGCACGACCGCGCAATTGTCTGTTAAAGCGACGCAGTGCCGAATCGCAAAAACACCTTGGGTCATTTACCAGCGTATTGGTCCGGGTCTTAAGTGGTTAAGGTAGCACACTAGGGCACCATAATTCCAAAAACCAAAATCTGTAATTTATCTTAACTTAATCTTGTACTGCCTTTTGTCTATTTATCTATTTTTCTACAATTATAACATTGTATTCTATTTTGTTCATACTCCTCTGTGGCACAATCAAAGTCCTACCCCGTTCTACCTGTTTTAGAAATGTGGCTGTATATATTTGAGGGATGGTGCCTTTGTAGGAGTATTGGTGATTCCACGTCCACCCCAACCCCTACACATGAGTCTTTAAAGAGTGACTCCACTTTCATTGAGGAAAAAACATTCCCCTCTGGGTAATCTATGTACATTGCAAGGATTTTAACAAACTTTATTGGAGATTCCTTCTTTTTGTTACTCTGAAAAAGTAGCTGTTTGTTTATGTCCATGTGAATAAGAGTGCCTTTTTTATTATTGATCAGCTGCTGTACTTGCAGGGTTCTAGTTAGGAAAGTGGAAGGATCTAAATCCCTTTAGACGTGATTAACCTTTGGGAGTATCTCACCAAAACTGAAATATTTGTTGCATAGCATGCAAGGATATCCAAGATCTGAATTGTAGTGCAAACTTCTGGGAACATTGGTGAGCCAATAACACAAGTAGGAACGTAATGTCTCCAGGTTGCCATATAGCACTGAATTCTACAGAAAATTACAACGCTGCAGATTGAAAAGGAAAGGTACATTTTCATAACGTTATATTACAATATGGCTTGCGTTGCAACTGTATATGCTATATTATTTTATTTGATTTGCAATATTTTTTTTCACACAAAACTGGATTTACCTTTTAAAACAGTTCTGACCATTTCAAAGGTTAAAGCCTCGTACACACGATCAGATTTCAATCGGACAAAACCTCGGAATTTTGTGCGAAGGGCGTTGGCCGTGATCATGATTTGCATACAAACGGCAAAGAATTGTTGGCCATGAAACACAAAACAATGTGTTTTTTCAGCTCTTTAGCGCCACCCTTTGGGCAACTTCTGTTAATGTTGTCTTATGGTTAGCATTGGTTCGTAGCATGCGTGTTAGTACTTTTTAGATTTTTTCAGAGAGACTTGTGTACACACGATTGGATAATCCGACAACACACATTTGTTGTTGGAAAATTTGACAATTGTCCAATGGAGCATACAAACAGTCGGATTTTCCCGACAACATCCTGCCATCACACAATTCCTGTCAGAAAGTCTGATCGTGTGTATGAGGCTTAATAGCCAAAAGGTTGTCAGACGAATGACATGGGTGCTGGTCACTGCCTTGTGGAACATATACTAATATTTTTTTAGATGCAATTTTAATATTGCTTGAAGTGAAACATTAAAAATGTCCAACTCCTTTAAATATGGGGGGATGCCCTAAACCTGTACCTGTCGAATGTATACAATGTACAAGAATTACATTTACAATGAAAACAACTACTATTAAATTGCAGATAAATAACATTTCCCTGCTGGCTTGGTTTTCTTTTTCTAAATAAAAAACAGCATGGGCTCCCTTTTTTAACCTTTAAGGGTCTGGTATTGGGGACCTTTGTGAAAGAATAGACAGGTGGGGATGCATCACTGTTTGCTGGGAAGTACTAATATTACTGCGGAATATATCACTTCACACTGCAGCTGTAGGTTTAGTTTGGTCGGTGGGCAGGTGAACATCCTACTTTTTTCCCTATTGGCTAAACTCTGAACAGGCAAAGTTTGGACCAAATTCTACATCAGTTAGGACCTTAAAGGAACACTGAAGTCTCATTTTTTATTAGATCAAGTGATTGCTGTAAGCTAGAGCATTTAAATATCACTTACCTCATTTTTCCTTTTGACCTCCAAAATACAGTAATCCAAGTTTGAAAATGCCATTTCCTGTCTCTCCTCTTCTTGCTTTCCACCAACATCTGAGCCGTTTTGCATGGTGGAAAGCAGAATGTGCTCACCCCCTCCCTATGACTACAGCCCTGCGTGAAGATGCTCTCTTATCCCTCACAGGCATGGAAGCTAAGCCTAATGGGAACCATGGTGCCCATTAGGCCTTGATGTAGCAAGAATGAATGCGCAACGCAAACCAGGAAGTCAGTGAGAATAACGATTCGGAGTGACGGAGGTGAATAAAACAGCTCGATTTCAACAGGTATCAAACTAGTTATATTGCAAAACATTACTTTTTACTTTATCAGCTACTGTCAGATTTCAATTTAAGAGGAAAATATTTCCTAGAGATAAAGGTATATAAAGATGCCTGCTTTCGCTAATCTGGCATCTATTTTATATACACATATGCCCCAACGTCTAATTTTCTGTTGTTGCTGATGTTTAACAACGTTTGGTGGATCTATATACATTTTATATACTTTGTATTGTTTCTGCACCAGTTTTTCATTTAATGAATACTCCCTGTGTCAATTACTATGAGATTCTCACAAGGCACTCTTACCAATGCTTGGTCTACTTTAGGGAAAAAAAGGCAATTTTATTTTTTTCCTAAATCAATACCTTTCAACTCCGGTACATGACACATTGAGATATTGTTCCAGTTTTGTCTTTACACTCAATTCTATTTGCCATCTCCAAGGGGAAGAAAGGTATGTCTAAAACTTCAGATAACTTAGAGCGAGCCTTTGAACTGAAACACGACAGTAATGAAGCTCTATCACTTGTGATGAATGAGAGTGGCCTAAAATTATAGTGCTGTCAATCTCGCTGTGTATTTTCTTATTGAGTCAGGCTGTTCACTACAATGTAGAACCTGACCTCTTGATTCATCCCCCAAGATATGAATTTTGAGTTCTTACTGTGTAAGTTAATCCACAGAGGCATGAAGGAGCCGGATTCTTAAGGCTCATTGCTGAGGCACCAAGTGAATTTATGAACAGTAGTGTGTAAGAGCTTGAACATTTGTCAGTCATTGGAAAATTCACAATATACAGCGAAGCATTTTGAGAGTTATTTAACAGAAGATTTTTCGGAAATACTGTTGTGCGTTAGAGCCACTGTACCAAATGCAAACGTTTTTAATTACTACTGAATATTATATACAACCCACATGTTCTCCAAATTGTTACAAATACCACCAGGAATGTCAGAATAGAGAAGTGAGCAGGATTGAAATCATATATCATTGTCTGACAGAGACTGCAGAGACCTTCGAGATTGCAGGCTAATAAACCAAGCAACATGTTACATAATAGTTTAGGAGTTTTATGCTACAATAACATGCAGTGCTCTAGGATTTGACAGTTTACCCAAAACATTTGATGTATTTTATGGTTTGCTACCCATTTGCAACTTTAGATTAATTAAATCACGTATATTCTGTTTCAGGATTGTAATTTAAACAAGTAAGTAAGTTAAACAAGCGCCTTTTATAAAATTTTGCATTTTAGTAAAGATTAAATTATATTAGAATTGTTCACTGTATGTGGCTTATTTTACACATTTTTAAGCCCAACTCCAGGAATTAGAAAATAAATGTATCCTTTCAGTGAGTCCCCCCACATACACTGCAGAAGGTTTTAAACACACATTATACCTAGGGTTGCCAGATTAAAGAGTAAATACTTACCTTAAAGGGGTTGTAAAGGTTTGTCTTTTATTTACTAAATAGGTTCCTTTAAGCTAGTGCATTGTTGGTTCACTTGCCTTTTCCTTCAATTTCCCTTCTAAATGTTTTTTTCCTTTGTTTGAATTTCTCAATTCCTGTTTCTCCTCAGTAAGCTTTCCACCATCATCCGAGCGGTGGAAAGTCATTTAGAACAGCTTACTGAACACCTTACTGAGGAGGAACAGGAAGTGAGAAATTCAGACAAAGAAAACAAAGAAAAAAAACATTTAGAAGGGAAATTGAAGGAAAAGGTAAGTGAACCAACAGTGCCCTAGCTTAACCACTTGCCTACGGGGCACATATACCCCCTTCCTGCCCAGACAACATTTTAGCTTCCGGCACTGCGTCGCTTTAACTGACAATTGCGCGGTCGTGCGACGTGGCTCCCAAACAAAATTGATGTCCTTTTTTTCCCCCGCAAATAGAGCTTTTATTTGGTGGTATTTAATCGCCCGTGCAATTTTGAAAAAAGACACAATATTTTTTGATTTTTGCTATAATAAATATCCCATTTAAAAAAAAAAAAAACATTTTTTATCTCAGTTTAGGCCGATACGGATTCTTCTACATATTTTTGGTAAAAAAATGTAAAAAATAAAATCGCAATAACCGTATAGTGACTGGTTTGCGCAAAAGTTATATTGCCTACAAAATAGGGGACATAATTATGATTTTTAAATTTTTTATTTTTTACTAGGAATGGCGGCGATCTGCGATTTTTTGTGGGACTGGGACATTATAGCGGACACATCGGACACTTTTGACACATTTTTGGGACCATTTACAGTTACACAGTGAACAATGTTATAAATATGCATTGATAACTGTATAAATGTAACTGGCAGGGAAGGGGTTAACCACTAGGGGGCGGGGAAGGGGTTAAATGTTTCTTCTAGTTTGTGTTCTAACTGTGGGGGGAGGGGGGGTGACTGTGGAGGTGAGCGATTGTGTCCCTATGTACAAGGGACACAGATCGGTCTCCTCTCTCCCTGACGGGGACGTGCAGCTCTGTGTTTACACACAGAGCTGCACGTCCCAGCTCAGTTACTCGGCAATCGCATGTGCCCGGCGGCCATCGCGACCGCCGGGCACACGCACAGGGTTCTCAGTGATGCGCTCGCGCGCCCCTGGCAGCTTTTTATGACAGCACGCCATATGACGTGCAGTCAGGACAATACAGTTACCCGCCCGCCGTCATTTGACGGTGGGCGGGTATCAAGTGGTTAAAGGACCATTTTACAAAATAAAAAACAAACGTTTACAACCCCTTTAATCTGAGCTCCAGCAGGGCTCCTCTTGCATTGCAACTGGTCTCCCACATACTCCTTTCTAAGACTTTCCTGTCGGCAACCACATTATATGTGATGATGCTGAGGGGCCATCCGCAAACCTTAGCAGTGTGTCTGTGTGTGTGTGGAGGAGGGGGGGCACTGCAAGGTTACATTTCTTCAAACTCCCTGGAGTTAGCTTTAAGAGCATGCATATACAATGATATCAAATGACCATATACACATTGAAATACAATTTTGACTGTCAGATTTAAAATGTACAGTATATGACGAGCGAGACATTTCTCATGCTTTGTTGGCTTTATTCGCTGGCAATAGATCGGCAGATATCTATCTGAAAATGACAGGTGGAGAAACAACTCTATTTCAAACAGTGCAGCGGATTTCAATGCACATAGTGTGACTCACAAAAGAAAATAGAGCATGTGCATCACTTTATCACTCAGTAATATTAGAGAAGGATGAGATCAAGCAAAACTCTGTAGTAATAACAAGAATTACAGAGAGTCCAGTTAGTCCTGTAGCTCTAATCAGCGAACTTAGGGACACAAACTGAATACGCCAGCATGGCGTGTATCCTATTGTGTACTCTATTGAGTATTCTAATGGGTAAAAGGTCAGGCTATTAACAGGTGACAATAAACAAAGAATGCCAACATATGCCAAGCACCTCAGGGCTGCTGGACAGCAAATCAAGATGGGGCAGGAGGATTTTGGCCAAAGTTACTATATGCCATTTATTGTCTCAGTGGTTAGTTCTGTCACTATGTGACTATGTTGATCAAGGTGTTGCCCTGCCTGTGCAGAGTTTGATGTACAAGTTATTTTAGTTTGAAATCACAGTGTTGGGTTTTTAAGTGTACAGACAATTGTCTTTCAAATACGCATTTGGAGGTAGATGGCACGCTATAGACATCCAAATAATGGTATAATAGGCAGCTAACCACATTTGTTTGAAGGGCTCAGATAGAAATGGTACTGTGAGTTCTATTTGGAAATAAACAGATAGGGATACATAACAAAGGCCCACAAAGTAGAAATAATCCCAAAATCAGAAACAATTATTCAGCGTTTGAACTGACCAAATCCTCAGACAACATTCAATCCATTTGAGCCATTATAGGTCATATGACATTTTACTACATAAAAACAAAACACTTCACTGACCTCTTCTTTTTTTGTGATGTCACTTGTCTTCGGTAACACTTTTGGCTGTCAAATAAAAAACAAACATGTAATTATTAAATTGTGAGAAAAACAATCAGCGCCACAATACTAATAAATTACTCCTATAAATGACGTGAAAAAAAAACACACAACAAAAATAACCCACTAAGTGTCTACACAGCTGCTGAACACTTATAGTGATACACCACACCTACGACAATATTAATTTTATGAAAATAGTGCAGAGCTGCGTATCTATAAATCTTATATAAACAAGTAATTAAACATTCCTTAAAAAAATTCTGATTTTTACGTTTTTTTATAAAAAAACAGTTCATATGTAGGTTTCCAAAGCTGTCACCGCTGTGAACAATCCTATTTAAATGGATCCAATATTCAGTGCACACCACCACCTGCTAAAATGCCTGCTCACCTCAAGGATGAGTATAAAACTCATATACAGATCACTTCTTGTGTCCACCACAATCAGTCCACTTCCTATAATGGTAGCAATTCCTACAGTCTCCAGACTGCACCTCTGTGTGGGTAATCAACGTATAAATTATCTCCAAACACCACCTTCCTCCATTCGCTTTTTAATAATCAATTCCACTTATCCAGGGGTTAAGGACATAAAACAAAAAGCACAAGAACCATAGTGTTCTCTGATTTTGAATTTATAAAAAAAAAAAATAATACCTTGATGAAGGCCAATGAGAGGCTGACACACGTTTAGAAGGGAGGAGTCTTATCTGTGATGAGCTGGTGATTTGATACATGCTGTTTTATTGTTATTTCTTGTAAGTGTAACTTTTTAGGGGGGCTTTTTTAATAAATTCAAAAGCAGAGAACACTATGGTTCTTGCGTTTTTTGCTTCATGTCATTAACCCCTGGATGAGTGGAATTGATTATTGAAAAGCGAATGGAGGAAGGTGGTGTTTGGAGACTATTTATACGTTGATTACTAGACATGTGCAGACTGGAATATTTTGTTTCGTTTTTTCGTATTCGTTTGGAAAATAAATTTATTTAGTTACTCCTGAAAATCATTTTGATTTATTTCGTTTTTTGTTGGGGAATAGCTTTCGTCTGAAAATCCAATAATACGGGTTTCTGTCGAATGGTCAAAAGAATATTCGACGGAACGTCGAATCATACATTTCCGTTCGAATATTCCGCCTACAAGAATTCTAATGTTGTATGACTAGTAATAATGTCAAATCTATTTTCTCATAAATCGAAATCTAATCTCTGTAATGTCGAATCTATTATTTCTATAGTGTTGAATCTTTTCTCTATAATGTCAAATCTTTTCCCTATAATGTCAAATCTTTTCCCTATAATGTCGAATCTCTCTATATCGAATTTTTACCGAAATCGAAAATAAAGCATTTTTTATGTCGGATCTTTCGGTTTTCGTCTCTTGCGCTTTTGTTATCGTTTGTTAAAACGATAACGAAAAAAACAGATTTTCGGACGAAAATGCATTCTAACGAAAACGAATGCACATGTCTATTGATTACCCACACAGAGGTGCAGTCTGGAGACTGTAGGAATTGCTACCATTGGTAAAGTGGACTGATCATGGTAGACACAAGGAGTGATCTGTATATGAGTTTTATACTCATCCTTGAGGTGAGCAGGCATTTTAGCAGGTGGGAGTGTGCACTGAATATTGGATCCATTTAAATAGGATTTTTCACAGCGGTGACAGCTTTGGAAACCTACACATGAACTGTTTTTTATAATTTATTTACTTTCTTTTTTCAGATTTTTTTTAAGGAATGTTTAATTACTTGTTTATATAAGATTTATAGATAAGCAGCGCTGCACTATTTTCACAAAATGTCATTATCAAAGGAATGAGAAATGGCTTTAATTAGAACTTTTGTCACAAATATTTTCAAATATTGTAGTCCAGAAAATATATAAATCAACTTTTTGTGTACCAAATATATTTTGAAAACCCTGATAAGAGTTGTAATGTGCAAAAAATAGAGCTGTGGGTGAGAACCACAGAAATCTACAGGAGGTGGTGGATACAAGACCAGTCACTCTGCACAATGAGGCCGCGTACACACGATCAGACATGTCCGATGAAACATGTCCGACGGACCGTTTTTATCGGACCAGGCTGAAGTGGTCTGTTGGTCTGTTGTGCGTACACACCATCTGACCAAAATCCCCTCGGACCAGAACGCAGTGACGTAGAACACAACGACGTGATGAAAAAACGAAGTTCAATGCTTCCAAGCATGCGTCGACTTGATTCTAAGCATGCGCGGGATTTTGGTCTGATGATTTTGTGTACTAACCATTTTGTGTACGGACAGGTTTCCAGGTTTCCAGCGGACAAGTTTCTAAGCATGTTTGGAAACTTTTGTCCGCTGGAAAATGGTCTGATAGGCCGTACATACGATCGAACATGTCCGCTGAAACTGGTCTGCGGACCAGTTTCAGCGGATATGTTCGATCGTGTGTACGCGGCCTGAGAGAAAGCAGCAGTGAATGGTCTTTAGTACAGGAGGTTACTGCATAGAAGCAAAGTACTAGAGTTGTTTTATGTAGGATTATTGCACAGATCTGGAAGAAATACACAAAGAAAATGAAGAGTCAGGTAACCAAGAACAGTCAGGTCAGGCCAACTTCAAATCAGAGATCAGAGATTTAGAAAATATTTTTGGCAATAACTAATTGACAAAGACAGCTTGATAGCCTAGAGTTTCTCAGCATAGGCTTTATTTAATTTTAACAGTTTCTTCAGTTCAAATACTTGCTAAACTCACCATCTTTGGATCTGTAATGTATTGTCTTTTTTCATGTCAAATCACTTCATTTGACTTCACTCAACCTTAAAACATTTATCAGTGTTTCCTCAGGAAGTTCAGTGTCCTAACCTGATTTTTCATTTATTACTAAGAATGTGAAACGATTCAGATGTTTAAGGAAGTAACTAAAATTAAATAACTACATGGAATGCCTTTAACTGAACTTATTACCAACATGTACATATGCACTATACCCTATATGAGATAAAACAAGGTGCCCACATTGGATGTGTTTGAAATACCTTGTCTACATTATTAGTAGGTAAACAATGAGGCATACACAAGATGAGAACGTTCTGATGGACCGTTTTCATTGGTCCAAACCGATCGTGTGTGGGCGCCATCGGTTATTTATCCATCGGTTAAAAAAAAGCAAACTTGTTTTAAATTTAACCGATGGATACCTAACCGATAGCAAAAAAACGATCGTTTGTAGGCAAGACCATCGGTTTAAAACCCATACATGCTCAGAATCAAGTCGACGCATGCTTGGAAGCATTGAACTTCATTTTATTCTGCACGCCGTTGTGTTTTACGTCACCGCGTTCTAACACGATCAGTTTTTTAACCAATTGTGTGTAGGCGCGACTGACCATCAGTCAGCTTCATTGGTTAACCCAGTGTTTTTCAACTCCAATCCTCAAGGCACACCAACAGGTCAAGTTTTAAGGATTTCCCTCAGATGAAATGGCTGTGGTGATTACTAAGGCAGTGAAACTGATCAAATCACCTGTGCAAAATAATGGAAAGCCTGACAACATGACCTGTTGGTGTGCCTTGAGAACTGGAGTTGAAAAACACTGGGTTGACCGAATAGACCGATCATGTGTACAGGGCTTATGAGTTCCTAGGTCACCCAGACTACAGAAAAAATGAAATGGGATGGATTGATACAGCAATGCCTGGACAAAAAAAAACTGCTAGGCACTATTCTTTGTACTGTATGTATTTCAAAGCATAGCTATCAGTGTAGACAGGAATTACACTTACCCTCCCTGTAACACTATCCCTCCTAATTAATACTTCCTGTAATACTAACAGTAAACCTCCATGTAACCCTGACGCTAATTAAAAGTAACCCCTTCTTGGCATACTCTGCTTTTCTGTACTAATATCTTCCATGCCAAAGGCTAACTTTCTTGCACCCAAATATACCAGCGCTAAAATCCTAGCTTCAGAGACTTTTACCTCAGTAAATGCAACCATTTTTATAATTGTGAAGTTGAAATGTTAACATTATGAAATCATAGATATGCTAAAATCAAAAGCAACTGTCTTTAAAGTATTGTAATTCATTTGTGGGATCTGCCGTTAGTAAAATAATTAGGTTGTCTGTATAATAGTGCTGTACATCTGTCCCTAAGTTTATCTCTGTCCCTAAGTTGTCTGTCCCTAAGTTGTAGTAGTCAGCATTACAGTAAAGATCAGTATTGTCAGTAACCAGAAACCAGTAACCAGAAAAAAATTGTCTTTGAAAAATGGCATTTATTCAAGTGATATAATGCATGTCTGATGAATGGAGCAAATCAACGAATGAAAACTGCAGATGAGCATACACTGAAACAGAATTCTTTCTTGATCATGACAGTGCTGACATAATGATCAAGATAGACGGCTGATCAAATTGCTGCTGATATAAACTTGGTGTTATTGTTATTTTTGGTGCCAATTAACAACATTATTTTAAATGTGATTTTGTAAAAAATTGAAAGAACACTTTTAACTCAAAGCTAAAATGACAGCATTTCAGTTTTTTTCTTACTGTGTAATTTAAAATAGTCTGGAAAAACCAGCAAAGTAGATTACAAGAGTGTAAAAATATATTTTCTTACAAAACGCATAAAATTGTTTAAATACTTAGGGGTAGATTCACATACATCGGCGCATATTTATGCCGCTGTAGCGTATCACTTTTACGCTACGCCGATGCATCGCGGAGAGGCAAGCATGGAATTCAAAAAGCAAATGCTCCCAACGTTGCGCCGGCGTAGCGTATATTCGTAGGCGTAAGGCAGCGTAAGTGGAAGTGGGCTGGAAGTGGGCGTGATACATTTAAATGAAGCGTGACCCCATGCAAATGATGGGCCGAGCTTCAGACAAGTACTTAAAATAAAGGGCGCATGCGCCGTCCCGTGGCCGCATCCCAGTGTGCATGTTCACAATCACGTCAAAACAACTGGCTAAGATACGTCGAATCACTGCCTACGGTGTGAACGTAACCTACGCCCAGCCCTATTCACGTACTACGTAAACGACGTAAAATACGAAGGCTGTGTTCCCTGGTCCATACCTTTGCATGAGTTGCACTTCCAATATGGGGAATAACTTTACGCTGGACGTAGGACTTACGCAAACCGCTTAAATCATGCGACGGGCGCAAGTAGGTTCGTGAATCGGCAAATCTCCCTCATTTGCATATTTGAATAGAGAATCAATGGGAGCGACACATGAGTCCAGCGTAAATATGCGCCCCCTATACGCCGGCGTAGGAAAGTTACGTTGGGCGGTTGAAGCCTATTTTTCGACGTATCTAGCTTTGGGGATCGGCGCATAGATACGACGGCGCACATTTGTACTTACGTTGGCGTATTTGGAGATACATCGGCGTAAGTGCTTTGTGAATCCGGGCCTTGGTGTTTATTTCTCTTGACCTGTGAAAGACCACAAATCTCAACGCTTGAGACTTCTTTAGCATGGTAGGTTATGTGTAACCTAAGAACACTGAAATGTTATTTAACTCATGTGGGCAAAATGCTCTGCTCCTACTTAAATTTGGGTATTTGTAGAAGGATACAAATGGTGCATCCTTGTGCTGTTTTTCAAGTGTCTATACTGGCAACAAGATGGCTTGGAACTTTGTATGAGAAAATCACTCTGCCAAGTTGGGGATTAAACAGTGAGTAGGCTGATAAACAGAATCAGTCAATCACTCATGCCTGGATCACACCTTTTAGCTAATTTTCAGTTTTGCAGAAACATACTACAGTCCATTTAACATGGTTTCCTATGGATGTAGTTCACATCTGTACATTTTATGGAAAGGGCCAGGGACTTTATTCTGTTTTTTTAACTGCAACCTGCATACTGTAAGTGTGAACCAGGCCTCAGAGCTGATCCACATGGCTTTTATCTATAATATTTTTGGAGTAACTAAAGTCAAACTCCACAATAAGTAACAAGATAAAACCAAATAACCCCTTACATAACATAAAATAATACCAGCATAAAATATGCCTTTTTTTGCGGACAGTGTCCTGCTGTTATTTCCGGATAAACTTATATACACTCAACGAATTAGCATCAAGTTTATATGGCATAATTCAAGACCCTGGGTTTCAAAGAGGATTCTGTTTTGCTTATGACTCAGTGGGGGCCATCTGTAACACTATTATTGGGAAACACAATTTCCTCCCCTGGTTGCTTAACATGTGACTACTAATACTTCTTTATGGGTGAGTATAAAAGTGTTGTTGGTTGCCACAAGTTTATGGATTACTCCTGAAACGTATTAACCTATCATAAATCTTGTCCTCAAACTCTTTAAAAACATGACTTGGTAAGATATCTGGGCAGATTGATATCTCCTCAATATGCCATTCGACACTTTTCTTTCTAACCCTTCTTTTGAGCCAGGACATGAAGAACCTGGAAGATTTTAGTGGTGGGATATTTCAGGCTTCCATTGGATCTTTTAACATTGAAGAACACAATGAGCTTCAATGCTTTGAAAATATGCATACATATTTACTTTTTTTTTAAATCAACCCTGAAGCATGTGGACTTGCCACTCAGCCTTATGCCTTTTGAACATGTATGTTATAGTGACCTTACACCAAGGGCACACTGTCCCAAGTCTATAAATTCAGCTTGTCAAGTGATACATCAGATCTTCCTTCTTATACTGCACATTGGAAAAGAGACCTAGGGAGTCAGTTGGAGGTGCATCAATGATCCCAAATATGGGATAACATTGTGCATGGGCCCATAAATTCCTCTTTTCTGGAGGGCAACTATAAGTTTAAACTTTGGTGGTGCATGGTACCTTCCCGAATAATGAAATTTGTACAGTGTGTCTCAGTTGCTATTAGGACTGTTGTATGGCTGGTGCTTTGGTTCATGTGTGAAGGGACTGCCTAAAAATCAGACAATTTTGGATAAGGGTACATAAATTGATATAAACAATATCCTTTGAGGTCTTGCTTATTCTTAAGCCCCATTCATGTACATCTAGCCAATTTAAATGTATATATTTTATTTTCATGACAGCCAAAAAAAAATTTGTTGAGAGCTTGGAAATCAGGGGTTCCAACTAAAGTGCAAGTCAAACTAAAAATGTTGTGGTATTTAAGTAATGAAAAACTGACCGCTGTCCTATGTGACAAAACAAAAAATTAAGAAAATATGTAATTCCTGGATTATTCCTGGTGGCACCGCCCCCCTTTGTGACATCACGGACCAGTGCATGCTGAGTCAGTTATGTCACAAGGGGCAGTGCCACCAGGTGATATCGCCAGGTGGCCCTGTCCTTACCGATAAAAGAACTGTCAAACAGTGGAGGAAGCATTCTGCGGTCGGTCCTCTATGAAGGCAGCATTTTCTTTGTTCATTTTCGGGTGCAGTGGGCAGAGTGAGTGACAATAGATCTACATCGAGGGACACAGTTTTTTTTACTAAAGGATTTGTCAAGAACAGTGTTTTTTTTACTTGGCGGGAGGGGTGGAATCTGGGTGCCGCCTTGCTAAAGTGGCTTCCAGATTTTGATAAGCACCCAGTCCAGGGTTGTGTGGAAGAGGCCCTTGTCACCAACATGGGGACAAGGTGCTGCCCCAAAGCACCCACCATGTTCAAAGCATGTGGACTGGTATGGTTCAGGAGGGGGGCTCTTACTCGCCCCCATCTTTCATAATTTGCCAGGCTGTATGTTCGCGTAAGGGTCTGGTATAGATTTTGGGGGGACCCCACACCATTTTTTTTAGTTATGGTGTGGGGTTCCCCTGATAATACATACCAGACCCATTTTTTTTTTACCGGAAAATATTTTTATTATTCAGCTGTCAGCGGGGAAGCCCATTGACAGCTGATGACTCATCGGTTGTTAAGGACGAGCTGCCCCAAAGCACCCACCATGTTGAAAGCATGTGGGAAAGAAAAAAAAATACTGCTCCAAATAAAAAATGCTTGACTGATCAATCGCCTCCTGGAGACCATGGGTGCTGGCAATGCATATAGCAGAAAACAAAAAAGAGAAAGATTTGGACAGCCGCACTCCTGGAAAAGGTTCCTAAAATGTCATACACTACAATCCACAGCAAAAAATTTAAATGGGATACATAGCTGACGTTTCGCACTGGTGATCAGTGCTTACTCATAGCTTTGAGTAAGCACTGAGCACAAGTGCGAAATGTTAGCTGTGTATCCTGTTTTAATTTTTTGCTGTGGATTGTAGTGTCTTGCATTTTTTACCATTAAAGGACATTTTAGGAACCTTTTCCAGGAGTGCGGCTGTCCAAATCATTGTCTTTTTTGTTTTTTGAAACTATGTGGACTGGTATGGTTCAGGAGGGGGGCTCTCGCTCGTCCCCCTCTTTCATAACTTGCCAGGCTGCATGTTCGCGTAAGAGTCTGGTATGGATTTTGAGAGGGACCCCACACCATTTTTTTAAATTATGGTGTGGGGTTCCCCTGACAATCCATACCAGACCCGTTTTTTTACTGGCAAATATTTTTATTATTCAGCTGTCAGCGGGGAAGCCCATTGACAGCTAATGACTCATGGCCCACTCCTTAACAACCAGCTTAATGCTCGAGGTGAACCATTCATCCAACACTATAAATAATTAATTCTCAGTATTTGCTGATGATTCAAATCTAAGCAGGCTTATAAGCTCACAACAGGATATAGCAAGTTTACAGAAAGGCTTTGTAAATAGAGGGGTGGGCAACTACATGGAAACCAAGGTTTAATATTATTAAATATAAAGTAATGCACTTAGGGGCTAAAATATGGAGGGGAACCTCTGGAGGAATCAAGGATGGAAAAGGATCTGAGGGTCCTACTAGATGCAATGCAAAGTGGCTAGCAGGCTAACATGCTTTAACCACTTTAGCCCCGGACCATATTGCTGTCCAAAGACCAGAGCACTTTTTGTGATTCGGCACTGCGTCGCTTTAACTGACAATTGCGCGGTCATGCGATGTGGCTTCCAAACAAAATTGGCGTCCTTTTTTTCCCACAAATAGAGCTTTCTTTTGGTGGTATTTGATCATCTCTGCGGTTTTTATTTTTTGCGCTATAAACAAAAATAGAGCAACTATTTTGAAAAAAATGCAATATTTTTTACATTTTGCTATAATAAATATCCCCAAAAAAGATATAAAAAAACATTTTTTTTCCTCAATTTAGGCCGATACGTATTCTTCTACATATTTTTCGTAAAAAAAAATCGCAATTAGCGTTTATTGATTGGTTTGCCCAAAATGTATAGCGTTTACAAAAAAGGGGGTAGTTTTATGGCATTTTTATTAATATTTTTTTTTTACTAGGAATGGCGGCGATCCGTGTTTTTTTTCGGTACTGCGATATTATGGCGGACACATCGGACACTTTTGACACATTTTTGGGACCATTGGCATTTTTATAGCGATCAATGCTATAAAAATGCATTGTATTACTATAAAAATGCCATTGGCAGTGAAAGGGTTAACACTAGGGGGCAGGGAAGGGGTTAAGTGTGTTCCTGTTTGTGTTCTAACTGTATGGGGGGTGGACTGACTAGGGGAAATCACTGATCTTCTGTTCATACATTGTATGAGCAGAAAACCAGCGTTTCCCCCGCTGACAGGAACGAGAGCTTTGTAACGAGCGATCGCGTGTGCCCGGCGGCGATTGTACCCGCCGGGCACGCGCGTAGGACTCGGGGGGCGCTAAAGAGAGGACATAGAGCTACGTGCTCTGGCGGAACAGTGCCACTGTCCCGCAGTAATATGACAGCGGGTGGTCGGCAAGTAGTTAAAAAGGGTATCTACTCCAGAGATAAACTATAATTCTACCAGTTTAAAAAACTCTGGTTTGGCTACATTTTGAATATGCCGTCCAGTTCTGGTCACAAGTTCTCAGAAAGGATATGTTGGAACTGGAGGGAGTCCAGAGAAGGACAAGAGAGCTAATAAGAGGACTAAAGGAACTCAGTTATGAGGAGTGGCTACAAACATTAAACATATTCTCCCTGGAGAAGGGGCACTTAAGAAGGGAGTGTTTATAGTATACAAATATCGAAATGGTAATTCTAGCATAGGGAGAAAATGATTCATCTTAGGTTGCTTATTAAGACACGTGAACAATTAATGAAGTTGGACAAGAAGCCGCTTAACCTTAAACTTGGTAAAGGGTTCTTTACTGTCATAGTGGTAAAGACCTTCCACAATTGGTTGTGTCAGTGGGGAGTGTCAACAATTTAAAACAACTGTTAGATGGGCATCTTAGTGAACATAATATACAAGGATATGACAAATGGTAGAGACATAGATACATACACACACCCCCACATAGGTTGAGTGGAATGGACTGGAGTTTTCAACCTTACCAACTACCGTATTTACCATTGTATAAGGCGACTGTGCGTATAAGACCACCCCCTATTTTTCAGGTGAAAACATAGCTTTTGGGCTATACTCACTGTATAAGACTACCCCCTTCAAAGACAACACCATTTAAAAAAAAACATGGATTCCACCACATATTCACCACCAACCCAAAACACATGGGCATACTTTACATCCGCCACAATAATCACTATTCCAACAGGTGTTAAAGTCACCTGTGCCACCATTACAGCCTAAGCTCACCGGTGCCACTATTACAGCCTCCGCTCACCTGTGCAGAGGATCATCAAGAAGAAGAGAAAAGTCGCGGGATTATAGAGCGGATAGTCGGCTATTACAGCAGAGTTTATCCCTGATGTGCAGACTGCTGGCATCCATTGTTCAAAAGCTGCGCCTCCTCCTCGTTCTGCCGAGGACGAGAGGATGTCCGTTATATTGGTGGAAACTGAGTGTTCCGCCTATTACGGAACAGGATGAGGAGGAGGCGTGGCTTTTGTACAACCGACGCCCGCAGTCTGACTCTGCATACAGAGTCTAATACTGGCGTATAAGACGACCCCCGATTTTAGGGGGATATTTTTAAGCATAAAAGGTCGTCTTATACGTCAGGAAATACGGTATGTAATTTTGTAACTGACCTCCTGTTAGAGGGTTTCTTCATTCCCCATATTCCCATTCTATAGAGTGGAACATAGCCACCATCTCCTGCTCAGTCCAGAGTTGGACTAAGGACTACAGGTAACGGGATGTGTGATGTGCCTAGAGCAGAGTACATGACCACAACTGACTTCAATGCTCCTTTCAAACAACCAGAAGTGAGGGGGGAAGAAGAGGATTGAGAGCCCACAGAGGATGTTAGAAGGAGGTAGAAAAACACAGTAAGGAACAATTTCATGAAAAATATATTATAGGGCTATTAAAGAGGAGGTCCAGGAAAAACATAATATTAAAAAGCCAGCAGCTACACTTGCTGCAGCTGCTGGCTTTAAATAAATGGATACTAATAAATGGACACTTACCTGTCCTGGAGTCCAGCGGCAGTAAGGTTCCCGGCGTGAAGCTGAAAGGCTACACTGGCGCCGCCATTGCGGTGTAGCCTTTCAGCTTCACGCCGGGAACCCTATTGCGCATGCGTGAGGCCTGCTCCTCTCTCCTATTAGCCCGGTGGCCAGAGGAGGAGGAGGAGGGAGCCCCATGGTGACCTCACGGCCGTGACCGGACTCCCGGAAGTGGGAAAGGATACCTGTCTTTGACGGGTATCCTGTCCCCCTGAAAGGTGCCAATTGTGGCACCGGAGGGGGGGGGGGAATCCAATGAGCGGAAGTTCCAATTTAGGGTGGAGCTCCGCTTTAAGTAGTAGATGTGTATGATGTTGTTTAGTGTTATTTTAAGCTGCTTATAAAATTAAATATCGAATATTAAGTTAAGCTTTGAAGCTTCTAGTATTTGTATGTATGCTTAACTTTCATCTTGTTAACATAATTAAAAGCTAAAAAAATATGGCAAGTTCTACAGAACAAGACAAAGAGATAACAAATCACTCAGTTAAAGTCTACCTACGAGACATGATGGTACCATCAAGATGTTAGTTTTGCCATCGCAGTTTGCTTTCACCATATGCAAGCATGTTTATATGCAAATTTAGTGTCAGAGGATTGTGGATAATTGTAGCAATTAGAGCACAGATTAGCAACAGAGGGTCTGAGTGGAAAGCCAATCATCTGTCATGTAGTGAATACCTAACACTAGCAACACTTGTAAACGATGTTTAAGACAGCAGGGAATGTCCCCCATGATCCTAAACCCACTCCAGAAGAGTAATCAACACGAGCAATTCTAACATTGTTCTGGTTACCTCCCTGATTTAAAACTGATACGTTCGTGCTTTGTATTTAGACACATGCAAAAGCCAAGGCAATTACCTTGCAAAATGCATCATCAGAAAAAGAAAAAAACTCTGGCATTTACTAAGCAATTCAATCAAATATACAGTGATTATTTCCAATTATAGTTTGCTCAATTAGGAAATGCATGGTGTTCGACAGGTAAACAGTAACTCAAAAAGGTAAGTTTAAGCCAAGTTTATGCAATAAATACTGCAAAACAGAATCCTTTCACAAAGAAAATGCTTAATTGACAATTGTTTTCAATATATCTTTGAATCTAAAATCAGTAAAGCAAAAAATAACTTTCAGTGAGCCTTTGTGTTCCTTTTTAAGTGAATAATCAAATTTGTTTTATTATATATCTAAATTTGACATTCTCCAATCCTAGTTTTTAAACCCCTAGTAGTTTTGTCAATGTGCTCTTTTCTACTTTTATAAGCTATGAGTTAATGTATCTTGTTGTATTACTTATTAACTACATGTTAGAAGCTTAAAGTGGATGTAAACCCTATTCTATAACCAGTGAAGTGAACAGCCTCAGATGATATACAGAGATGAAACAAATCTCCCTACATAAGTATATCTGCCGTCTTCAACTTTTTTCAATTCTTTAGAATTGTAACTTTGTGTTAGAATTTTTACTTCCTCATTCATCAGTAGGAGTGGGATTTTGGCATACACTGTGAGAGCTGATTGGAGGAAAGGCACACCCCCCCCTCCACATAGGCAGAGGAAAGGAAGGGATGTGGAGAGTTGTGCTGTGACAAGACAAGCTCTCTGCTAATCTATTTATAGCACCCACCCTGACACAAATTTCAGGCTGGTTTTATATTGGTTGTCGGAAAACTTGTCAGAAGTTATCATGCTGATAACAGAGGAACAAAACAGAATAGAGAGATGAGACTCATGGCTTTGGAGAGAGATAGGAAAACACTGCAGATATATGTGCCTAGGTCTTAAATACATTTAAATAAAGTTCTGTTTCATACTTTAATACTGCAGGCTACATACAAGCATCTTCCCCAAATTCTCTGTCCAAATGTCTGCATTTGAGTGAGGTGGGGGTCTATGGTCATAAGATTATTCATTTAATTTTAGCTGCTGTCTACCCTTTCCCTTTGGCTGTATAATTTGCAGCCTTCTTTTCATGCTGCAAGCCGTTCCTCATGCTCTGTGTAAGGGTTAACAATTTTGACTACACTCCTCCCCTTAATGCTAGAACACTATACCTCCTTTTCACTGTTTGCCCCTGACCAATTTGTATGAAGTTTAGAGCTTTCACTACATTTCCTATAGCTTTTAAATCTGTTGTGGCTTCTACTTCCATCTTTAGGTTGCATAAACAGACAAAACTACCTGCAAAGTGATTATTATTTTTTTGAAGTTGTAATAAATCAGGTTGGGCTGCTGCTGCTGTATTTAGGCCAAGCAATGATGCAAATGCAAAAAGAAAAAATGGAAATCTAAAAATATGCAATGCTAGAATACAATGTCACTGGCCCTCTCCGTGAGATTCATCGCTCTGCAACACCATATACAACCTAAAGCTATTGCTCAAGCAGGTAAATAAAAAGATTGGTGTTTTTCCCCATGTTGCCCTCCAAGTTATAAAAAAAAAGAGGACCCTCTTCCAGCTGTACAAACATATATTTCTTTGCATTTTTACTTGTTCCTCATTTCAGTGCATAGCTCTCCATGCCCTTTGTTTAAAAATCCGTTGCCTATTAGCCTTGAAAATGGTTAGAATTGACTTTCCACATTTTCTCCTACAGACTTTAGTGGGGTTTAGATTAAAGTTCACAGTTTTTGACTTTATAATACGTTTTACAAATTGCCTGCCAACTTGCTCATCCCTAGTTGGTTGAAACAGTCTTTGCTATGCAGACCTCGCTCTCCCCCATCTCCCAATTTCACTGCTTGATTTCTGCATATATGTCCAGCAGAAAAAAGTGGGAGGTTGGAGGAAACAAAATTATTGTTAAAAAGAAAATGTAACTTGTGTAGCATGGGCCCCTAATCTGCTACCCATGGCATAATCACATGGGCGCCATTATGGTTGTTCTTAAATATTATATGTGCTGAATAATATCCTAAGTAAGTCTACAGGGAACTTGTACAGTTGCAAAAAGAATATCTACCGTATCTTTTTAAAATAAACAACTGTAATTTTCACTACTAAGGCTACATTTGCTTTTGACAATGCTGTTTTTCTCAATTACTTCTTTATCCTTACCCCATTTCTTTCAATTATAAACAAATGGAAAAAAAGTAAAAAAAAAAAAAAAATGCAATTAGAAATAAATTAGAAAAGGACGTTGAAAAGAGTACCAGCCCCATGTCATGAAAATGTTAAAAAATTATTTGTTTTGCTCTGAGAATCAGATTGCATCAATGCAATGGGTGCTAAATGAAATCAACCCCCCTTGACATTTTATCTTAGTACAAAATATATTTTGTTATATGCTCTGGTTCACCGGAGTTCTTTCTTCATTGTTTTCTTGTTTAGTTTTGTCTTCAGGGAAAGCAAATAAAGTTGGTCCTTTTGACTGAATTGAGAATATACATTGAACAGCGCTTAGTAAAAATAGATTTTTCACTTACTGCATGCTTTCAGGTAGATTTATGGTGTGTGACACATCATAAAGGTAATGCTGTAGTATAGATAAATTAAGGTTAACCAGTGCCGTAACAGCTAAACTTTTGCTTTTTCTACATATGCAAACCAGACAGAAAATAATGCTGAATATTTTGCTACTTTTACATTCATTAATACTCTGTTCTACTGCCACCATTCCATAAATTTACCCCTTTCTTCTAGATAATTATTATTTTTACTGATTCAGACTATATCATTAATTTCCCCTAAGTCTGTTGTGCTTTTTCTACTTCCCTTCCCTTTCAGCAATCACGTGGCCAACAATCATGAGTGGTAGTTGAGGAAATGCATTGCTAATGGCCGGTACACAAGATCCGAATATCTGACGGAAATGATTGTCCGAGGAAGAATCGTACGATTTTCCGACCGTATGTACACGACTTTCAAAAGCTGATCACAACAGTTCATCCGATATTATTCGATCGGACAAGCACGAAAATTTTCCTTGTACGATGCCAGATCGGTCGATTTTCGTTTAGTCAGTACAATTGTCGTCCGAAAATACAATACAAATACATTACAACACATGACATCACTTCCGATTTTTTTTTTCTGTCGTACAAGAATTTTCGTGACTTTAATAACCTATTCAATTTCTACTTGCGACTATTAAGCGCAAAAAATCGTATGATCTGTCGTACGATAGTCGGATCGTGGGTACGGGGCATAAACCTTCCGAAGTGGAAATTGTTTTGAGTCAATGCCCAGATAAATTTGCTTCCCAGTGTGTAAAGGTGGTGAGGCTTACCTCACTGCCACATTTACATGTCAGTAATCAGTAGTGATTGAAGTGACAAGAGGTAACTCTTTCTCTACTATTCAATCAGAAGATTTCGTCAATTTCTGTGCCACATCCCTAGGTATGGTGCATCAAAACTATAATTATAATAAAAAGTGTGGGCCTTTTGAGGCCCATCATTTTAGTAAAAAATATAAAATTTTATTTAATTTTCTTAACCTCTTCAGGTCCGCACTATTAACAGAATACGTGAACAGCGCGGACCTGAGGCGCCGGGGTCACGTCTTTGGACGTGATTTGCTTGTAATTCCCAGGGTGGCGCGCGGCGGGGAAAAACAGTCCCGACGCATCACCGAGGATCCGATGCGTGTACACGGCGGCCGCGATGTCCGTCAGGTACACGCGATCGTCGGTGAGAGAGCAGGGACGTGGAGCTCTGAGTGTAAACACAGAGCTTCACGTCCTGTCAGTGAGGTGACAGATGCTGTTTCTCTTGTACATAGGGAGACAGCATCGGTCACCTCCCCCAGTCAACCCCCTCCCCCCACACAGTTAGAACACACCCAGGCAATACCTTTAACCCCTTCCTCACCCCCTAGTGTTAACCCCTTCAATGCCAGTCACATTTATACAGTAATTAGTGCATTTTTATAGCACTGGTCGCTGTATAAATGTGAATGGCGCCAAAAATGTGTCAAAAGTGTCCGATGTGTCCGTCGCAAAATCGCAGTCCCAATAAAAATCGCAGATCGCCGCCATTACTAGTAAAAAAAAAATATAAAAAAAAAAATCATAATTATGTCCCCTATTTTGTAGGTGCTATAACTTTTGCGCAAACAGTCACTTATTGTGATTTTTTTTTTTTTTTTACAAAAATACGTAGAAGAATACGTATCGGCCTTAACTGAAAAAAAAAATATAAAAAAATAAATAAAAAATGGGATATTTATTATAGCAACAAGTAAAAAATATATATATATTTTTAAATTGTCGTTCTTTTTTTCATTATAACGCAAAAAATAAAAACCGCACGGGCGATCAAATACCACCAAAAGAAAGCTCTATTTGTGGGGAAAAAAAGGACGCCAATTTTGTTTGGGTGCCACGTCGCACGACCGCGCAATTGTCAGTTAAAGCGATGCAGTGCCGGAAGCTGAAATTTCGCCTGGGCACGAAGGGGGTTTATGTGCCCAGTAAGCAAGTGGTTAAAATGTAAACATATAATAATTATAATCTACCGATGAAGGCCAATGAGAGGCTGACATGTGTTTAGAGGGGAGGAGTCAAATCTGTGATGTCAGGCGAAGCACCGTGAGTCTAAATCTGTGGTGAATGAGCTGGTGATTTGATAAATGCTGTTTTTATTGTTATTTCTTGTAAGTGTAACTTTTTAGGGGGGCTTTTTAAATAAATTTAAAAGCAGAGAACACTATGGTACTTGTGTTTTTTGTTTCAGGTCCTTAACCCCTGGAAATATAAGTGGAATTGATTATTAAAAAGCGAATGGAGGAAGGTGGTGTTTGGAGACAATTCAAACGTTGATTACTCACACAGAGGTGCAGTCTGGGGGCTGAAGGAATTACTACCATTGGTAAAGTGGATTGATCGTGGTGGACACAAGGAGTGATCTGTCTATGAGTTTTATACTTACCTTTGGGGTGAGCAGGCATTTTAGCAGGTGGGAGTGTGCACTGAATATTGGATCCATTTAAATAGGATTTTGCACAGCGGTGACAGCTTTGGAAACCTACATATGAACTGTTTTTTTTATAAAAAAAATATCATAAATTGTTTTATGGAATGTATAATTATTTGTTTATATAACATTTATAGATACGCAGCACTGCACAATTTTCCCCCAAATTAATATAATAACAGACTTAAAAAAAAAATTGGGGAAAAATTTTAAAACAGTAAATTCTAACCACTTCAGTGGTTTATACAACATAGTCTTTCTGCTCAACACGTTTCTTGGATATGGTCCTCTTCCTCAGGAGCTAACAGACTTTTGTTACTGTCATCTAAGTAGAGTAAAAATAAAGGTTTTTAAATACATAGTCATATCAATAGTAACATACTTCCAAATATCATCCCAAGACCTCTCCCAGGGAATGTGTCGTACACCCAGGTAATTCCCTCAGGGTTCGGCTGTGTATAGCATGTACATGTACTTTAAGTGCTGCCTAAGGATTTAAGGAAATTAATTTGTTTATAATGCATTAACTTTTGGTTATTTGACATGTTTACAGAGACAAATATATATTGATGGGTACTACTAGCCTATGTGTAGAAGGTTTGGGGGGTGGCCACTATTGATGGTCATACTCCCTCCCCCCTTTCTTCCTTCCCCACCCCTATATATAAAACATCCATAGGATATACTCACTGATAACCAAAGATACATATATTTCCCTTCACAGGGGTTACAACAAGAGCTAGAATACAAATACATTGGTTACAAAGATGGATCATAGTTTGCATATGATATTTACCTTCTATATTGCAGCCATAACAATTGGTTAAACATTTAAGTTATTCCTGCTATCATGCTGAAACAGGGATGTGATCCATTAGGCAGATTGTTTTTTATTAAAAAAGAAGAGAAAGACTCATGGGTATAGTTTGGGTTCCTCACATTGGGTCTATATAATAATAAAAATTTAGGTTTACGTTCTTAAATTTGAGTCTATTAAAAAAAAAACAATGATGGTGATGGTAGTGCTATAATAATAATAATAATAATAATAATAATAATAATAATAATAATGGTATTTATAATAATGTTGGTAAGAGTCGGTTCACACAGGGGCAACACAACTTTCAGCGCGACTTTGGGAGGCAACTTGAACACGGCTTGAGTATGAATCACAACGCGACTTTGGGGGGAGTTCAGCGCGACTTACAATGCAACTTGGAGTTGCCTCCGGGAGGTGGAACTCCACGCCAAATTTTAAATAAAAAACAGGCATGGGTTCCCTCTCCAAGAGCATACCAGGCCCTTAGGTCTGGTATGGATTTCAAGGGGAACCCACTATGCCAAAAAATCGGCATGGGGTTCCCTCCCAAATCCATACCAGACCCTTATCCGAGCACGCAGACCGGCCGGTCAGGAAAGGGGGTGGGGACGAGTGAGTGCCCCCCCTCCTGAACTGTACCAGACAGGATGTCCTTAACATGGGGGGGTGGGTGCTTTGGGGCAGGGGGGCGCCCTGCGGATCCCCCACCCCAAAGCACCTTGTCCCCATGTTGATGGGGACAAGGGCCTCTTCCTGACAACCCTGGCTGCTGGTTGTCGGGGTCTGTGGGCGGAGGGCTTATAGAAATCTGGGAGCCAGTATAATCATCAATAGTGATCACCCACTATACCTTCTACACATAGGATAGTAGTACCCATCAATATCAATTAGTCTCTGTAAACATGCCAAATAACCAAAAGTTAGTGCATTATAAATAAATAAATTATGCTAAAATCCTTATACCCCATACACACGATCGGAATTTCCAATGGACTTTTTCCATCAGATTTTCCGATCGTGTGTAGCATCGTGAGTTTTTTCATTGGAAATTCCAATGAATTACATCGGACTTTAGATATAGAATATGTTCTATATTTTTTCCGATAGAATTCCGATGTGATTTGGCCAGGCAAAAGCCTGATCGCGTGTAAGCGGCATTAGGCAGCACTTATACTACATATGAGCTAAGGAATTTTGTCACTCTATTTAGATGGCAGTAACCAAAACCTGTTATCTCCTGATGAAGAGGACCATATCCAAGAAATCTGTTGAGCAAAAAGACTATGGGCCAGATTCAGGTAGAAGAGCGAATCTTTATTTTGGAGTAACGTTTCTCATTTACGTTACTCCACCGAAACTTTAGGAGCAAGTACTGTTATTCACATAGCACTTGCTCCTAAAGTTGCGATGGCGTAGTGAAAATGAGCCAGCGGAATTCAAATTTGGCGGGTAGGGGGCGTGTATTATTTAAACTAGACGCGATCTCGCGGCGAACGTACTGCGCATGCGTCGACTGTCAGTGTGCATGCTCCAAATTCTGTCAGTGAACGTCAATGACGTCAATCCCCATTCACGGACGTTTTACGCAAACAACGCAAACATTTTTAAATTCGACACGATGACGATGGCCATACTTAACATAGGAAACTCCACCTAGGGGGCATGTTTTTCTTTACGCCGCGTATCGCTTACGGAAACGTCGGAAAGTCACTGCGTCGGGCCCGAGTACGATCGTGAATTGCCGATTCTCGCTGATTAACATATTCTCGGCGTTAATCAGCGGGAACGCCCCGAGCGCCATTTTTAAAATTGCAGTTCCGATACGACGGCGAAATACAATTACGCCGCTCGTATAGGAACTCCAACCCGGCGTTTCTTGTTTTCTGCTTACAGAAAACAGATAAGCCGGCTCAAAGTGAGAGTTATGCTGGCGTATCACTGATACTCCAGCCTAACTCTACCTGAATCTGGCCCTATGTTGTATAAACCACTGCAGTGGTTAAAATTGACCGTTTTAAAATTGCCCAAAAATGTATTTGTTTAAGTCTGTTATTATTATATGTTTAAATTTTAAGGAAATTAAATGTTTTACTAAAATGTTGTGCCTCAAAAGTCCCACACTTTTTACTATAATTATAGCCTTGATGCATTTTTCTCTACTATGTCCTTTCCAGTGGCGGACCGTCTATTAGGGGCACCCAGGCACCGCCCCCTATATCTACGGCCGCCACCCCTTTTTCATGCGTAGGGCCCCTTTTAAGATTTCCGGGTGCATGAATTACAGCGGCAGTTTTTTTTAAAGCACCTGATTAGAGCCAGAGACTGGAATAGGCTTCAAAAACAAATTCATATTTGCTATTAAAACACTGATCCTCAATCCGGCCAATTTAGAAGCAGGACTGAGACCAGTTTTCTGATTGGCGGAAAGGAGAAGAGTCCCGATTGGCCACAAGGAGTAGGGAGGAAACGGAAGCTTCCGCTGCCGTTGTAAATCCAGTGGAGAGCAGGGGAAGGGGAAGCTTCTGCCAAGCAGGAGAAGCCACAGGTGAAGCCTAGGAGAAGTGCTGCCCACCATAGATGGGGTAAGTGCTCCAGACCTGACTGACTAACCGACTGGGGGATGAGAGTGGTACTGTAGTACTGTTTGCAGAAACCTACAAATATACATTTAGTAGGAACAGAGTTACTGGCTAGGTCAGCTTTCTAACCACCTGCTCTCGCTCAACACTCCCTTTATGCTAGGTATGCTCCAGATACAGATGGTATGGAGGTTAATGCAGTTCTTTTTTAAAACATTCAAATCACTTTAGCACTATGGATTCCTTAGGCTGTACATGGACCCTTGATATCAGCCAAAATGTATATTAAATCTGCCCTATCCTGCAGCTATGCCTTGTCATCAGTTATTTAAATGCCCAATATGAAGCATTATTTTCATTTGTTAGTTTTGATATTTGACAGTTGAATAACAGAAGGCAGGTTTATCTTAACTTAATTATAAGCCCAGGTCCATTGGACAACCAAGGTTTAGGATTCTACAAGGAGACACTGGAAGATCAATCTGTAAATTAGCCTCTTAACTAAGTGCATATGTTCATCAGCAAAGAGGGCGAGTTTTAATGCCTACAAGCCACACATATCCATCCATGAGTTGCAGAAGTTTCTGTGCTGGGAATGCAATGGTTTTTCTTATTTGGGAGAGATGTCCTCTCACTTCCTGTTTGGCAATGGGACAGGAAATTAAGGTTAGACTTCACAATGGGATAGAAATTGTTAAAAAAAATTCTGACAGGGGTTATGACCTTCCCTTACTCTATCCAAAAAGAAAAAAAAAAGTTTTGCCTATACTGTAAATCTACTTTAAATCTAAATGTAGACAATGCATATTGTCTCAGTATCCAGCTTTGAATGTTTAGTTATGCATTATGAACACATGTCCCTACCTACAGTGTTTATGTAGCGAAAAATATATTTTAGTACTAAATAAAGCAGTAAAATGCTATCATAAAAAATGTGTTTACTACTACCAAAAATCCCTCATTGCAATACAAACTGTCTAGCTATAACAGAACATGCCACTTTAAATATTAAAATATAAAAACAAATGCATGATGCTTAATGCACCTTGTGTCCCTCGTGGCTGTGTTATTGAAAATACTGGAATAGTGTAATATTGCATAAGCTATTAGTACTTACATGTTTAAAAATCATTAAATCACTGATAACTTTTATGTGAATTTATTACACATTTAAAGCATTGATCTTTCAAGAATGCCTCAAGCAAGCTAATTTTCTCTTGCTGATGTTCTGTTGCAAATCAGTTGGTTGTGCTGGAAATATAAAGTAACAGAAGCAAACTACACAAGAGCACTGGTATTGATCAGATACAAAGAGGAAGCGTCAATGTGTAACAATTATTAATTGTACTTGCTATCCTTTAAATGTGTTCCCTTCTGAAGCTGCATGCATATATTCTGAAGAGGTGAAATGAAGCTAAGCTGCATGTATGACTGCCTGTTCAAGGTTGAGTAATTCGTCATAGGCAGCCCATTTATCAGCTCGTGGGTCTTACCTGGCTCTGACAGCAGGAATGGCACTATTCATACAGTCTGCCCTGCCATCACAATTGAATTTGTAACCTAAGTGCGCAGCTGTCAGCTTCACTTGGATACACATTTTATTCTAATAAAAACCCGGGATGTGATATGGACTCTTTGTTCAGCAAACAGTAGTGTGGCCAGGAAAAATCCATCAAGCCCCTATTAATAATCCAATTTTAGAAGCTACTTAAATGTGTAAGAAAATATAAGCTGATTGGTCTTTGAGTGATGTTACAAATTCAATTGGCTTTTTTTATTTTCTCCATTGTAAGGGTCAGAGATTTAACAAAGCAGGTAGCAGTGAAAAAAAGAACAGAGGCCCAGATTCACGTAGATCGGCGCATTATCATTCCGGCGTAGCGCACCACTTTTCCGTTAGACTTGCGCAATCTAGCCGCGTAATCCGGCGATTCACGTAGCTTTTACGCAAGAGATTGCGCAAGCGTAAGGTTTTTTCCTGAGGCGTAAGGAGGAGTAATACAAATTGGGAGGGACGTGGGCGTGTTACATTGAAATGAGCCGTGACCCCATGCAAATGAAGGGCCGGCCGACTCGCGCATGCGCGCGTGAAGGAAACCATGTCAGCTCCGTTGTGCGCATGCTCACAACTCGGGAGCGGCGCAATCAGTGAAATTGGAAATGGACTAGGGCAATGTTGTGAACTACGCAGACAGCATAAATAGACACACACAAACGCCCTTCCATTGCAAAAGTACATCCCTTTGTGTCCCTTCCCATTGAATCAAGTGCTTTTGCTCTGTTGTTCGTTAGAGTGTGTTTTGTAGTTGTCAGATTAGTGTTCTGTGTGATCTAGTGCTTGTTGGTAGTTTTGTGAAAGTGTGTTTTGATAAGTGTTTTTTGACTGTTTGTTTGATTGATAGATTTCTGAGCGTTTGTTTTCTTGCTTTATTTTTTCATCTGATTTTTTTGTGACTGTTTCTTGCTGAGTGCTAGTGTGATTTTTGGCTGTTCTTTTTCTCTTTGTGTGTGTTCTTGTCTGATTGGTTGTGCTTGTATTTGTGACAGATTTTTGGTGACTGCTAGTGAGTTTGTTTGGAAGTATGACTGAGAGAAAAAGAAAGCTCAATTTTACTGTGGGGGAAAAAATAATTCTTGCCCGGGCCATTACCGACTATGGGCGTTTTCTCCACGGCCCGCAGAGTGCCACCACCACCCCGGCCAGGAGGAGGGAGATATTGGATATGATCACGGAGCAGGTCAATTCATCGGGGGAGGGGGAGACACGGACCCGCTCTGGGATTGAAAAGAAAATAAATGACCTCCGGCGTGAGGTTAAAAAAAAACTGGCCGCAATAAATGCCCATGCCAGGGGCACAGGAGGGGGCCCACCATGCCGGGTTAGATTTACAGCGACGGAGCGTGTGGTGGCCCTGACCTTTCACCGGCATGAAGTGGAGGGCCTGCCAGGCTTTGACACAAGTCCGGTCCCCGCGGTGCCAGGTAAGGTTTTTATTTCTCTCAGGTGTGTAGCATGTGTGGGGGAGAGGGTGAAAGGGAATATGTGGCAAGTGTGTGGATCCTCCAACCTGTGAATGGTTTGTGTCATCCACAGATGTGCAGGAGGGTGCAGGGCCATCTGGCCTGACCGCTCCAACGCCAGGACAGCAGCCTAATGAGGCCCCCCCAACAAGGCCAGAGTCCGCGGAGGAGGAACAAGAGGAGGAGGAGGATCATGCGGAGGACGATCATGAGGAGGAGGAGAATCATGAGGAGGAGGAGTCCATGGCAGGCACTGGACGTTTGGTTTCTGCGGACTCTTCCCCTCTGGCTGCAAGAAGCCTGCCCTCCCTAAGGGTGAGCCCCCCCCCCTCCTCCCCCAACATGGCTCCCCTCACAAGGGCCTCCCCTTCTCCCCGGCCACAACCATCAGCTGGAGCCAGGAGGTCATCCCAGAGCACCAGGGGGGCGCCCAATCTCCTGCCCGCCTGTCTGAGAAGGAACCTGGCCACCCAGACCCGCCTTCTGAGACAGCTCTGCCAGACTATGGGGCGGGTGGATCAGAGCCTGTCCTCCATTAACGATAGCCTGGGTAACCTGGACTCCCACTCCCGGGCCTCCACAACCTGCCTAAATGACCTGCAAACTACAGCAGCAGGCGTTGGGCAGGATGTGAGGGCCCTTACCCAGGCTATCCAGGGCAACACGGCAACACTTGGTGCTGCCCTGGACAGAATAGCCGTGGCCTTGGAGGGCAGGCCGCCAGGTGGGCAAATCTCAGGGGCTGCTCCTCCTTCCCCGGCTTTTCCCCTCCCCCATGCGTCTCCCCTGAGGGTCCGGGGCCGTGGCCGGGGGCGCCCCAGGCGTGGCTCAGGCAGAGGGCATTAATTATTTTTTCCCCTTTTGTTTGTTTTGAAAGCATTTTTATTTTTGTTCTCTGGTTATTTATTTTTTTCGATGCATTTTTTGTTTCTATGCATTTTTTTTTTCCTGACATTTTTGGCATATTTTGGGTTGTGAATGATGTTTGAATGTGGGGGTGACATTCCTGCTGGAAAAGGGGTGTCATCCTCAATTTCCTCAATTGGTGGAGAAGGGTTCCCCAGGACCAGGGAGAAGTGATCTCCAGGTCCGTGTGAATGGTGTATGAATGTACAGTGACATAATTGGAGCCTTGACGTGGCGTTACTGCTCACCAGTCTAGCATGGTGGACTGGTGCCAATCCAATTTGATGAGGATGTGGGGTGTGTGTGCTAGGGACCATAGTGGTGTGCATGCATGCATTCTCATTGTGCCATGATTCATGTGTGTGTTTAACGTGCAAAGATGCCCAATATGAGCTGTCTCCTGACTGCTCTTCCCTCAGAAGACGGGGTATCCTCGGTTAGGGGTTGATTGTCTGGTTGGGGGGTTAGGTCATCACGTTCCTCTATCTGCAGGCCCTTCCTCACTGCGAGATTGTGCAGCATGCAACATGCAACGATGATATGGCACACGAAGTTTGGGGAATACAACAGTGTACCCCCAGACTTATCCAGGCATCGGAAACGTGACTTCAGGAGGCCAAAGGTGCGCTCCACCACTGCACGGGTTTTGATGTGTGCTTCATTGTATCGTTCCTCTCCTGGGGTTTGGGGGTTCCGGATAGGAGTCATGAGATGGGGTCCCAGGGCATATGCAGAGTCACCTGTAAAGGAAAAGACAGGAGAATGTTAGTCATGCATGTGCCACTTCTGTTGTGCATCACGGGAGGGGATAGTCATGCCTGACTCCCATGTCACTCACCAACCAGCCAGGTGTTCCCATACACGTTCTGTTCGAATTCCGTTCGGATGTGGCATTGATTGTAGATGTAGCTGTCATGGGTGGATCCGGGGTGTTTGGCACGAACGTGCCATATGAGGCCTTGGGCATCGACTATCACCTGTACGTTGATGGAGTGCCAATTCTTCCGATTGCGGTACATGTGCTCGGTCTCATGGGGGGGCTGGAGTGCCACATGTGTGCAATCTATGGCCCCGATGGTGCGTGGGAATCTGGCAATTCGGTAGAAATCTGCCATTGCCTTGATTCGCAGCTCCTCAGTGGTTGGTTTTATGATTTGGTTGGCCAAGCGTGTGAGGATTGCAGGGACAACCTGGTGCACACATCTGCTCATGGAGGACTGTGACATCCCAGCCACCACTCCACTTGTACGCTGAAAAGAGCCACTGGCAAGGAAATGGAGTGTTGCCAGTACCTTGACCAGTGGCTGCACTGCATGTGAGCGTTGTGTTGGGCTGGTGATGTCCTCCTGCAAGGTTGTGGTTAATTCCAGGATGGCATGAGGGGGGAATCTGAAGATGCGAAAGACCTCTGAATCATTCATGCCAAACAGGTGTATGCGGGTGCGGTATACCCTCTCCCGTGCCCTCTCCCGTGCCATCCTCCGTGCCCTCCTCCTTCTTTGGTCATCTATATTCACTAGTGCAGCTATGAGCGACGATGCCCCTAGCATGTTGGCAGTCAAATTGTAGTGCAACACGTGTGTGTGGTCTGCTCCTCAGTAACGGTGTTGCTTTCTGTGAGATGTAGACGTTTTTTCAAAAGTTAGACCAGCTTTTAGGTGCTCTAACTTTAGACAGGACATTTTGCAGTTGCGCACATCGCGTAGCCTGCGCAGCAACTGCGTTTTTTTGTGGATCCCCGTAAGTCCCTCATTAGCATATTTGACTAGCAAATCAATGGTGTGTCTAGCGCAGTTTTGCGCGAAGGGAAGCGCATGTCTAACTCAATTACGCCGGACAAAAAAACGTAGATTTCTGGTGTATATTGTTTTGTGAATCGCGTCCAACTATACGCACGCGCACATTTAGACTTACGCACGCGCAACAGCAGTTGCGCACGCGTAATCGCTCTGTGAATCTGGGCCAGAGTATTTACTGAGTTCAAATACTTCAAACCTTATACACAACAAAATAAATATATGCAACTTCTGTTGGGATAATATCCTAATGCAGTACAACCTAACTCTTATCCACTGAGTATGATGGCATGATATTTTCAATCCTTTCATTTGGTCACAAGTGAAATAATGAATGTGGTTCTTTCAACGTTCTTAATACCATTACATTCTTTGTGTCTTGTGCTTATTTAACTTTTTTTTTCTTACTTTTAGATACAATGAGGACATTTTTTTTATTGCCACCAGTTTTCCTTTGGGTAAAGTCACTCTCTATTTCCTCTAATGACCATTGCTACTAAGACTAAAAGAGAGGGAAAATACAAAATGTTGAGTTGAAGGGAGAACACTTATAGCAGGGACGGCTGTCTAAGAGAGGATTTCCTTCACATTGGAGATATGCCTTCTCACCTCCTGTAGTGCCTGCGGAAATGCCCACATGCCACAGTGCAATTTAGAATGCACTCAAATAGGAATAATTATCACTCCAGCACACCATACTGAATAGGGGGTTCGCATCTGTGTATTGTGGTGTGCTGAAACACATGTGTATTGAGGTGCGCTGGCTAGGTGCACTGAGGCTCCAGCAAAATGTATGAATTCATTGTGTCATGTGTTTTACAGTGTGTTACCATAACATACATGTGAATCTGGCCTTACAGTTTGACTTAAAACAGTATCAATGATATGTGAATAAACAAGCTTTAATAGTTTCTCTAAACTATAATTGAACATTGAAAATGTTATGCCATCAATCTCTAAGGCATAGTTTACACAACCACTCCCCTAAAGCTTTAAAGTGACTAAAAAAGCTTTATTTTATTTCACAATAAAATAACAAACATGTAAAGAGCATCCCTGATCCCTCCTCTTTCACTGGCACTGCTGGACCCCCCTCACTCCCCACCGAGTGCCTCCACAGCAAGCGGCTTGCTATGGGGGCACTTGTGTATGCTCGTCCCCGAGTCCCACTCTGTTAGTCTACAAGAAACGCAGAGCAGGGCTCAGCCCAGTCCTCCACTCCCTTATCACTGACTTTATTTGACAGCAGTGGGAACTAATGGTTCCTGCTGCTGAATGTGAGCCAATGAGGAGCGAGAGAGTCAAGAGAACCTCAGCTCTTGTGCGCGCCATTGGATCTAAATTGGGCTCAGGTATGTATTTAATGGGGGGCTTTAGGGGTATCTGTATGCAGGAGATTGTTTACCTTACTGCATAGAATGCAGTAAGGAAAAAAAAAAACACTTTAGACCCCTTTCACACTGAGGGCGTTTTGCAGGCGCTATAACGTTAAAAATAGTACCTGCAAAAGAAAAAGTCCTGCCAGCATCTGCTTTGGAGCGCATTAGGAGAACTCACCACTGCTAAAGCGCTCCTGCCCAGCACTCCTGCGGCGCATTGTGGGCGTTTTTAACCCTTTCGCGGTGGCCGAAATAGTGGCCGACAGCATTTTACCGCTATTTTACTGCTGACGCTCAAGGCGGCATATTGTGAAAGCAGTCTTAAATTCAGCCATACATGGGGAATACACATGCTTCTGCAATTTTTTTCCCCAGTATTCAACTTTATTGTGCTACACTGCAACTACCCCCTGGCATGGTAATACAGGCTTTTAGGAAGTAAAAAGACTGTGAGGAGGTGACATAATGCCTCCTCAAGGCCTGTGAAATGCCCTGTGAAAATCATTCCATTGCAGATCGCTCTACAGAGGGTGAAGCTAATGTAAACAAGCTCTTAGGCCACGTACACACGATAGGTTAAACCGATGAGAATGGTCTGATGGACCGTTTTCATCGGACCAAACCGATTGTGTGTGGGCACCATCGGTTAGTTATCCATCGGTTAAAAAAAAGCCACCTTGTTTTAAATCGGTTAAAAAACGCATTCTGACCCGATCGTTTTTTTAACCGATGGTGTGTAGGCGCGACGGACCATCAGTCAGCTTCATCGGGTTAACCAATTAAAACGGTCCATAAGACCGTTCTCATCGGATGGACTGATCGTGTGTACGCGGCTTAACTCTTCTAGGTTACATTTGTATGTACAAATCTCTGAAAAGACTCATCCAACGTGTATTTATGTTTATTGGGGGTAGATGCATCTTCAGCAGCTTTTACTTCAACAACTATTTGATGGTGTACACATCCATCAGACCCTGGGGCACAATGGAATCTAACACTTGACATTACTAAAACACATTTTCTTTTATACAATTAAGGCCAACATAAGCACATCTTCACAGTAACTCTCTGCATTCTTCAACTTATGTGTGTGTGGTAGGCAGCCAACTTAAAACATTATTACATATATCACTACACCGGAATGACCTGAAAATCCTGGGTGGATTGCTATATTCAATGCAGGTAATTCTTATTTCATCATGCAAACTGGACATCCATGTATTTAACCAGAGATGAGTGAAACTAATAATTTCATTAACATAAAATGTTACATACAATGTTGCTGAAATTTAGGAGGTTTTGGTTTATTGAGGAATGCAAAATGATGATGTCCTTTATCAACCTTATTATTTTTTATAGTTTATCACAGAAAAAACTGTAAAAATAGTGTAGCGCCCCCTTACTTTCTGTAGGGGCGTTACGCTAAAGTTAGTGGGGAATGGGAGACTCACGCAGCTCCCATTCACAATTTGTCAAATTGTGTCTGCTGTCATTCCCAGAACTGTCTTGTAGGTCGGCCTGCGTTCGAGGGGTGTATTCCCACCCCTGGGCGGCAGCTGGCGCTATAGGGGTTCTGGCAGACTCGTTTTCCTCAGCAGCCAATCAGAGGGGTTGGCGCCCTCGCTAAGGCATGCTGAGGGAGGCTATATCTGGGACAACCGCCTTGGCCTGAAGGGTAGTTTTTGCTTTCTGCAGGGTCTGAGTTCCAGGTGCGGCACCCACCTTCAGGGTGTACGCATCCATGGACACCGCCGCTGTGGCCTACCTGACCGAAGTTGCACACCATGCGGAGCTTCACTCTAATACGAAGAGGGATCCCAGTAGCTGCTGGGTCCCAAACCTTTTCTGAAAGGATCCCAAGCTGGGAGCTGTATGGTGGGGGATCGGCTTGAGTAGAACCCAGAGGCAGGTGATCCACTAGGGCTTGAACGAACCATCGGGGATCCAGTGACTCTGACTAAATTCATTGGGAGGACTCGCTCAATTCAAATCACGCTCATTCAAGTATTTGGCCTGTGGCAGAGCCCCGAGCCAGGCCTGTGGCAGAGGCCTGGTCCTCCCAACATTTGTAAGTGACGTTCCGGCTGTCAGGCCTGTGTCAAGGGTCAGTCCGGGACACTTTACCCATTCCGACTGGAGTGGTGACGAACTGAGTTCATCATTGCGGAGAGCAAGACTGCTCCCTTCTTCTTCATATCCAAGGCCTGATACTCAAGCTCTCTCTCTGCTCATGGGAAAGGAAAGTGAGTAGCCATTTAGGCTCTCCTTTGCGTATGGGTCCACGGCATGGGCAGCAGGTTTTATTTAGTTAAAAGTAAGGGTCATTGAGGGGTCAGGCTTCAGGTCAGAAAGTCAGTCAGTTTAAATGGGTGAAGGAAATTAGGGGTTAATGTTGATTAATAAGTGAGATCAGCTGGATCAGTGGGTTCTGGAGGTTAGGGTAGACTAGGTCAGTGGTTGGCTAGCAGTAGTCAGGTGGTTCAGGGAAGGTTCTGGAACCCAGTTTTGGGCCTATATAGGGGCCTGGTTCCGTTTGGACCGGCTGCCTTTTTTATCACAGGACCCAGCCGGAGGAGCTCCCCGCCTACATCATCACAATGGAAGCCCTGCTACACCAACTGTTGACCAGAGCAGAACATGCGGGGGGAGAAGAGTGGATACGCCACTTTTTGTCCCTACCTATGGATCCCCAGCAAACCATCATCAGCAATCAGGTCCTGGAGTCGGCAGCAGGTCCCAGCGGAGCGGTCTCACCCCAGCAGCAGCCATGTCAGCTAGACGGAGCAGCGTGCTCAGCGGATGCCTTCCCTGAAATCGCGAGGTCGGATGACGTCTATGAGGAGGACAACGCAGAAACGAGATCCAGCAAACGGAGGCGATGCCTTTGGAGAAGCACGAGTCCCGCTCCACCCAGGCCCAGCAATGGTAGCCTGGATGGGTTTTCTTTTTCTTACAGTGAACAGAGCCAGAGTCCAGCAGCGCCCCGTTGGGGCGCGGACAGAAAGGCAGGAGCGCGGCAACGACAGCCAGGGAGATGTCACCGCAGCCTAAGACATCTGGGAGCAGCCGAACAGCCCGCAAAGGCGGCAGAGGTGGTCGCAGGGTGACAAACCTGCCTGCACAGCGCAAGGAGCAGCAAGCCGACAGTATACCTGTGCGGTGTGAGGTGCCAGCAGCCCCTGGAGTTCGTCCTGCTCAGGGAGCAGGGGGTGAGTGCTTTACAGTATCCCAATTGTCTAATCTTTCTGCATAAATTGAGCAATTATTAACTGTTGTGAGAGCAAAGTTTGCTTCAGAGGTTTAAGGAAGCTGGAGGCTGGTTAGCTGATCTCCTTCCTGTGTCGCAGCCTGTCTGTGTGATGCCTAAGGATTGTACAGCTAAGAGCATGACAGAAGGCAGTGTAAAAAAAATGCATGCTTTGTCTCCTGTTACCTCTGGGTTTCCATTTAAATTTAAGCATGAAGAAAAAAATCTGGAAGGAGGAATTTATTGATTTGTGCACAATTCTTCCTCCTGCTTTCAGGGATAATCCAAGGTTTGATAGGAGGGAGGAGTAGTCGGAGGGCAGAAACCAGTGATTAAATCATTCTATGTTTGGTTACAGGCTTTTGTCATTTATGCCAGCATTTCATGTGAGAGGTATCCTGAGAAAAGCCCCCTATTATTCCAGCACATTGACATAATCTTAGAACCTTATTGGAGCTTCAGTGGTTTAGCATGGTTAACATATGATGAGGTTTTCAGACAAAAGCGGGCAGTCCAACCATCATTACAATGGGGATCTAAGGATGTTGGTCTCTGGCTTAATTTATTTTTGCCTCAGAAACAGTTTTTTATCCCGGCCAGGTGCAGCCGCAGCTCCACAGCCGTTGGCCAATAGTGCATATAAGAAAGGCCTATGCTACGCCTTCAATGACTCCCACTGTAAATGGTTAAATGCATGCAAATACAAACATGAATGCTCTTTTTGTACAAGGAATCACCCAATTTCAAAATGTTTTCGGAAACTACAGGCAAACACAGGAGAAGGTAGGGTTTTTTCAGAGGGTTTTCCTTTTGCCGCAGTTTTGAAGGGAATGATTGCACGATAGTAAAAAAAAAAATTAATCTGTCAATAATGCACCCTGGTTGGTAAGAACAAAGCTTTTAAAAGAGGTAAAGCAGGTAGGATGGAAAGCCCCCTTTTGACCATTCCCCTTTATGAACTTTAGAATTTCTCCATTAGGTTTGGTTCCTAGGAAAGAGCTATTTGAGTTCCGTTTGATCCACCACCTATCATTTCCATTTGGCAGTTCCCTCAATGATCAAATTGATTCAGATGACATATCTGTGTCATATTCTTCATTCGACCTGGCGATCGGCAAGCTTCGCATTTTAAGGAAGAACGCATTGATGTCCAAAGCGGACATACATTCAGGATTTTGTTTACTCCCGTTGCACCCAGAGGGTTTTTATTTCCTTGGGTATTTATTTTGAAGAAAAATTTTATTTCGATAAAGCATTACATATGGGATGTTCAATTTCCTGTTTTTATTTTGAAGCATTCCCAACTTTTTGGGATTGGGTGGTCGGCACGGTAGCAGGTTCCGATCAGTTGATTCATTTTTGTTTTTGTTTAGATGACTTTTTTATTCTTGGGTCCAGGGGGTTCAGCGGATTGCTCAACCCTGCTGGCAGCATTTATACAGGTAAGCAGCTATTTCGGGGTCCCTCTGGCCCAGGATAAGACTGTTCTCCCCACAACAGGCATACATTTTTAGGAATAACTATAGATTCTGCCAACATGGAATTCAGGTTGCCAGATGACAAAATCTATAAGTTATCACAGCTGCTGAATTTATTTCTGAGGAAGAGATAAGTGACGCTAAAAGAGCTGCAATCCCTCCTAGGTCAGTTAGCCTTTGCTTCCAGAGTCTTACCCATAGGTAGAGTGTTTTCTCATGAGCTTTACACTGCCATGTCAGGTCTAAAGAACCCAACGGCACACATTAGGCTTACAACTGAAATCAAACAAGACCTTTCAGTATGGTTGAAGTTCTTGGAGAATTTTAATGGTGAGACATTATGGCAGCAAGTATTTAATTCTGGACAGCAATTTTCTCCTAGAAACTGATGCAGCAGGTTCGGTTGGTTTCGGGGCAGCTTGGGGGAACCACTGGTGTGCAGAATCGTGGCCCGACAGGTGGGTTACGCAGGGTTTCTCCGAAAACATTGTTCTGTTAGAATTATTTCCGGTGATCGTAGCACTAGAATTATGGGGGAAATCTTTCTGGAATAGAAGAATATTGGTGAGTACAGACAACAAAGGAGTTTTGTTCGCAGTGAACACATTATCATCTAAATCTCCGCCGGTAGTTTCTTACTTGCGTTATTTGGTTTTTCTTTGTTTGAAATGGAACATCTGGTTGAAAGCTAAATACATTCCTGGCAAGACTAATAACACTACTGATGCTCTTTCTCCCCTACCGATGGACCGGGTTTTCGAGTTGCTCCCAGGGGCAGATCCAATGGGTTTGGGTTGTCCTCCCCATCTATGGGCTCTAATTTAATGTTACAGTGCTTTAAAATCTCTGTGGTTCTCTCTGCATGGGAAAGCTATGTTTCATCTTGGTTTTTACGGTCAGCCTTTTTTACCTTTACAATAGTTTTTTCTCAATTTTTAACTTCTTTACAGCTTTCTGTGTCAGACTACTCAGAAGATTTAATATTATTATTTCTGGGTTTCTCTGATTCAGAGGCGCCTCTCGTGGTCCCACATTAGTAAGACACTCTCTGGAGTTTCCTTTTTCTTGCGTCTTTTCCATCTCCTCCTTGCCATAGTTTTTTCTCAATCAGGCAGGTTTTGAAGGGGTATAGGAAGGGTTCTTTTAGGAAGGATGCAAGGTCACCAGTTACCCCAGCTTTTTTATCACAGCTTTGTGCGGCTGCTTCAGCGGTTTGTTTTTCAGAGTATGAAGCTATTTTGTTCAGTGCTATTTTTGTTATCACATTTTTGGTGCCTTTAGAATTTCCGAATTACTTCCGTCATCCAAGAATGACTCGTCAGGAATCTTATTGTCCGGGGTATCCTTTATGGAGGTTAATTTAAGGTTGTTTATAAGGTACAGCAAAACAGATTCATTGGGAGTAGGAGCATGGATTTCGTTGATGAGGTATGTAATGGTGGAGATTTGCCCAATAGTTAGGCTACAGGAGTATTTGCGGGTCCGCCCACCTAATAATGTTTTATTGATTATTCACAGGGACGGTTCCCCGGTATCTGTTTACCAATTCTCATCCGTCTTAAAAAAGTGTATTTCACGCAGTCATCTTGGTGAGGTCAAGATTACATCTCATTCGTTTCGAATGGGAGCGGCCACTGAGGCCACTAGGATTGGTCTTTAAAAGAGTGCCATTAAGAAAATTGGGAGGTGGAAATCAGATGCTTTTAAGCTTCACATTCATCCCTATTAATGTGTTAATTTATTTCAGGTTTACAACGGTCTGTTTGTGTGCAGCAAGCAGGACATACTCTGAAAACCTGGGTTTGGACCCTTCTACTTTCAGCATCAATTGGTATGGTCGCAGAGGAATGGTATGGGATGATTTGTTTTTTGAGTTGGGCAGGTTATACGCACATTTGTCTCCTCCAGACATACTGGTTCTTTACATTGGGGGTAATGATATTGGATGGTCGAGAACGTTTGATCTAATTAACAATTTGAAAGATGCCTTTAAGTTTTTGAAATTGGTTTCCCCGAATACAGTTTTGATTTTTCCGAGATAATTCTACGTTTGCGTTGGTTGGAATCTGCAGTTTTCAGACCTTTAAAGAAAGTGAGTAAGCAAATTAATAAAGCTATTGAGAAGTTCTTGGCCTCCGGGTTGGGTTTTTTCCTTTAGGCATTTTGTATTAGAGGGCGGTTGTCAGGGCCTTTATAGGACAGATGGGGTACATCTGTCAGATATTGGCCTTGATATTTTTAATATGAATCTTCAAACATGCATAGAGGCGGCCGCGGTCTGGGGTGTTGGGGATAGAAGGGGGGGCTGAATGCCCCTCCCCTTCTGTCGTTTGGGAGAGCTGGAAATAAATTTCAAGTGTGATGTTAAAACGTCTCGAGTCTCAGTGGCTTGGCTGTGGATGGTGATGGAAAGTTAATCGATGGACTTATATACATTTATGAGTATGTTATATGATTTTATGAATTATTACCTTTTTATTAAAACCATTGAATCAGGCCGTGGCCAAATAAATTCCAAAGTATACATATGAATTTAATATATGGAATGTTGTGTTTAATCTTCATTAAATATTTGAATGATTTCCGTTGTAGTTTGTTTTATTCCTCTTTGCATGTTTGTTTTCGGGGTGTATGCATAATGTCTGTGGTCCCATGGGAAAGGAAAGTGAGTAGTCATTTAGGCTCTCCTTTCCTTATGGGTCCACTGCATGGGCAGCAGGTTTTATTTAGTTAAAAGTAAAGGTCATTGAGGGGTCAGGCTTCAGGTCAGAAAGTCAGTCAGCTTAAATGGGTGAAGGAAATTAGGGGTTAATGTTGATTAATAAGTGAGATCAGCTGGATCAGTGGGTTCTGGAGGTTAGGGTAGACTAGGTCAGTGGTTGGCTAGCAGTAGTCAGGTGGTTCAGGGAAGGTTCTGGAACCCAGTTTTGGTCCTATATAGGGGCCTGGTTCCGTTTGGACCGGCTGCCTTTTTTATCACAGGACCCAGCCGGAGGAGCTCCCCACCCTAGCACCATCCCCCCCCCCCCCCCCCCGTCATGGCTGGATTCACGTGATGGCTCCGTCAGACAAGTTGCTTGATGGGAGAGTTGGAAATAAATTTCAAATGTGATGTTAAAACGGCTCGAGTCTCAGTGGCTGGGCTGTGGATGGTGATGGAAAGTTAATCGATGGACTTATATACATTTATGAGTATGTTATATGATTTTATGAATTATTACCTTTTTATTAAAACCAGTGAATCAGGCCGTGGCCAAATAAATTCCAAAGTATATATATAAATTTAATATATGGAATTGTGTTTAATCTTCATTAAATATTTGAATTATTTCCGTTGCAGTTTGTTTTATTCCTCTTTACATGTTTGTTTTCGGGGTGTATGCATAATGCCTGTGGTCCCATCAACCTTTCCTGTTCTGTACCATGTTGATGTAAGCCATGTTGGGCCTTGGAATAAAGCATTGAAGAAAACCCAACTAAAGACTGGACATTCTCTCTCTGTTTCAAATCACAAGTATCACCCCTAGACATCTGCTAGGTAACACAACACGCCGATCCCGCTTATACTCAGCGGCTCCGGGAATGGGGTAGCGCTACAATAGTATACAAATAAGAATCGCAAATAAAAAAATAAATAAAAAAAACACAAATGCAAAAACACTAACCAAAATAAACTGAACTACCCTAAATACACTTCCTAAAAAAATACACTATCTTAAAAAAGGGGCAGAGATAATTTGCCTAAGCAGCTTTTGTTATTAAACAACAGTATTCTCTGAAGCATTCAAGAAATGGTCACCACCAAGGATAGATGAGGAGACAGAAACCCCATGACATCACCAGACTAGACCAAAAAAAGAGTGTAAAAAAGGTATGCAAATAAAGAATGATAGAGGGCGCTGATATAGCTATATGTGGTTGCTAGCTAGCATATCATAGTGTGGGTATGCGTGAATGGACAGTGAAATCTCTGGAAACCAACAGTAGCTAGTGAAATACTGTGATAATGGTGAATACAACAACAACAAATACTAATGAAATATATGATTAACCTCAGTGAAGTGATACAAAAATTTATTCTGGTGAATTAATTAACAAACATAAGTTAGTCCAACTGGTAAACTAAAAATGCAAGGATCTTCTTTGTGTAGAGTGCAATCTTGGTTAAGCAAAGTCTGTGAACAGATCTGTGACAAGATTGTAGTAGGTTGGTTCTTCAGTGTGAGAGAATCCTTCACCAATATATTCAGTGCTCCACCCAAAGTGCTGAAGAGATGCTAGATTCTTACCAGATAATAAGACCTCTTTGTTACAAGTAGGTCAGATGAGCAGGACAAGATGAGTGCCTGTTACACTTGGGGCATGCTGGATCACGCTGGGACCACAGTAGCAATAGGTATGCTCATATATGGACAGAAAAATATATGGAAAAAATCATGGTGCAGTACCGTTTATTAAAATAAATAAAATTTGCACACAAACAGCCAAATGGCCTCTTACTCTGGCTGGTGCCTGCCTGGCACTGGGACTATAGCGTGTCAATGCTCTCCACTAGGGTGTCTCACCGATGGTTCGCGGAGTGGCAGAAAGTCAGAGTTGGGTAGGCTTTGTTTGGGTTTGTAGGCGTGCAGGGAGCCAGATGGAGCCGCCGACATATGTTTCGTACGTGTGTACGTCTTCAGGGGGGCGTCAAAAAAACCACGGTGGCAGGGTCCTGCTGCAAGGTACAGGGGCAATGAAAATGGGAAGCCATAAACTGAAGTTTGGCTTTTACCAAGAAAGTGGCATGTCTAAAATATTAGAAAGGTATGACTGATGGACAGAGACCATTATAATAATGCATAAAGAAATATGAAGCAGAAAATCATTTGAATTAGATAAACATTAACAAACAAGATAATGCAACGTGTAAAAACTTGAGAAATATTACCGTAAGTAATTTGAATGTCAGAGAAAAACATGGGGACGCAGGCTGAACATATTAACCAAATGTATAACCCCCAGAGACAACTATTTGAATAATAATAAAGAAAAACACTCCACACTATAGTTGGCGTAAGCATTTTGGCAGCGGCACTTTATTTTGGTTTTAGACAACATTTAAAATAAAAATGCTTTAAACCAAAAACAACAGTACACAATAGTAAGTGCTTAGTTATAATTAAACTCAAGCAAATTCACATATTCTACAATACCAAAGTCCCCCCCCCCCCGATCCGGGGGTGACATACCACAAACAAGTACCCGCGATGGGAGGGGTGGGGGAGGGGTAGCTCACTTGCTGATTGATGACACTGTCTACTGACGCGTGACAGACAGGTGAATCTTTCAAAAGAATGAAGCCTAGTGAAGAGTCCCAGGATTTAAGAGCCCCGATTTGTCTACAGGTTGCCACGGTGACGGGTGAATCATTGGTTCATCTTACCCTGATGAATGTAACATTCCCATCAGGGTTAAACATTTAAAAGCATAGGCTTACGCTTAAGCAATCTCCACTATTCAATCACATACATAACACTACTATTAAGATTAACAACATATGATTCACAGCCTGCAGGATGACTATACCTTTATCAATTACACCATTACTAATTCAGACTGGGATGGCAATATGTACAGGGAAGATTCATATAAAAAATATATAATAAAAATTACTAAGTGTAAAGAAATTACCCATATTTATTGGTGTATAACACGCACAGGCGTATAACACGCACCCTAACTTTCAGGCCTCGTACACACGAGCAGACAGATTTGTTCAAATCTGTCTGTCCGACAGATTTGAACAAATCTGTCTGTTGGGATTTTGGTTTGCTCGCGTGTACACACGAGCAAACCAAAATCCCCGCCAGCAGACGGCGCGCTGACGTGTCGGTGACGTGGCGGTGACGTTGATGCCGCCACGTCACCGCACCAGGAAGTAAAACACTTCCGCGCATGCGCCGAATCCATTCGGCGGCGGTGCGGGGCGACATGTCTGCTGGTAAGTGTACTAACCAGCAGACATGTCGGGCGGACGGATTCCCACCCGATAGATTTCAAAGCATGCTTTGAAATCTGTCGGGTGGCCAAATCCGTCGGCTCGGCCGTACACACGATCGAATCTGTCTGCTGAAACGGTCCAGCAGACCGTTTCCAGCGGACAGATTTGATCGTGTGTACGAGGCCTAAGAGGAAAGTTTCAGGGAAAAAACTTTCCTCAGCCCCCTGTGTATAACACGCAGACCCAGTTTACCCTCTATTTTCAGGGTAAAAAAGTGAGTGTTATACACCAATAAATACGGTAACTATTGGGGAATATGAGAATGGGGATTTTCTGAAACAAATACTTCATGAGCCTAAATAAAGTACATTAGAATCTGGCATAAGGCCATGTTTTTTTTCCGATGGACTTGTGTACACACGATCGGATAATCTAACAAGACTCATTTGTTGTCGGAAAATTTTAAAGCATGCTATCCCACATTTGCTGTCGGAAATTTGACAACAATTGACCGATGGAGCATACAAACGGTCTGATTATCCGACAAAACCCTGCCATCACGCATCTGTTGTTGGAAAATCAGATCGTGTGTACGGGCCTTAACCCTGACCACACATAATGCAATCTGATTGTAAAATCTCTGTATGATCTCCTTTAGATGTACTATCACTATGTATCCAGTCAAGTATAAATAAGAACATATTGTATATGGACATTATATCTTAATAAATTATTGTTTTTTGACCATTATACATGTTTTTTGACCATTATACGTATTTCTCCAAGTGTAGGGAAAGGTCTGTTTTAAATGAAACAATCAATGGTGGTTCAACCACATGAAAGACCTTTCTCATTAAGGCGCACATTAATTAGGTTTCGGCACATTCTGGCCTTGATTAACAGCATTTTTGTCTGTCATAACAACACAAAAACTATACGAATATTATGCTTATAAGAATATAAGAATATTTCTCTCTGAAACCTCCTAAAATAAAAATAATACATTGTGACTTAAAACTTACTGGTACAGCTGAATCATTTTGATTCAGCTGTTTAAGTGCTGCACTAAAACTAAGTCTGACTGTTTTTCTGAAGTTGAATTTTGCTTTATGAATCAAATAGTTTCCTGGCATTTATATATTGCTGCTGAAGTTCTTTGCACACCTGTGGCTTCTTCTGATGAGGGCAGGTAGAAAATGATGACTCTTTCACCAAGACGACTTTTCAGCAGATAAGGAGATGGGGTGCAGTTATTGTTGATGCTGTTCTGGATATAAATACGGCATAGCATCTTCATTTTTACACATCAATTGTCTGTATTCCTCAATCACTACTGAAGGAAGTCTGGGAGTAAAAACCCAGACATAGGAATGAACTGAGCATTTAACTGTACTCCATTATTTAAACTCTAATATTATAGTAAGGACTACTATGTTGTAGTATTTCATTACTGATAATGAAAGGTTAACAGAAATTAATAGTCAACATTTATGTTATATATAAACTCGGGTACTAAATTCTCATAAAGTTTTAACATGATCATGTAATTTTAAAATTAATTTTCAATATTGTTAACAACTACAGCTTTCATACCATTGTATCCCTTAAAAACCAGAGCAGTTCTAACATTTGCATGGGCCTGTTTATTTGGCGATAACATTGTCATTGCCTAAAATATTTGTGAAGGCATACCATAATGTATATTCCAATTTTAAAAAGTACACATTTACTAAACATGCCTTATAGCCAAAGAGCACTGTAATACCTCTCATATATTTTTGATTAGTGGTCACATGACTGCTCATTGACCTCTTCTCCCTAATTTTACAAGGGCTGAGACAAGCAATGAGAGGAGAATTCACAACCTTTCACGTCATAAATCTACCCCCCACCCACCTCATGAATCTATACCTTCCAAACTCATACATTTCCACCTCCATAAATCCCCAGAACTGTTGCATAAATCCACACCCCCAATCTCATAAATCTACACCCCCACTTTATAAGTCTCCACTCCCATCTCATAAATCCACACCACCTTCACCTCATAAATTCACTCCCCCCACCCACCCCATGAGTTTATACCTTCCAAACTCATACATTTCCACCTCCACCTCATAAATCCCCACAACTGTTACATGACTCCACACCCCCACCTCATAAATATACACCCCCACCTTATAAATCCCCACTCCCATCTCATAAATCTACACCATTCTACCTCATAAATCCACACCTACCAAACTCATAAATCCCCCATCCCATCTCATAAATCCAAACCCCACCTCATAGATCTACACCCCCACATTATAAATCCCCACTCCCATGTCATAAATCCACACCATTCAATCTTCTAAATCCACAACACCTTAATCTCATAAATCCACACCTCCCAAACTCATAAATTCACACACACTACCTCATAAATCCACATCCCCACTTCATAAATGTCCTCGCAGCCATAACCACCTGCACACACTGGAAATCACAGCAGCCGCATCCTGAACTGGGAACTGCACTGCACTTGCGGTTTCCGCGCAGGCTGCAATTTCCAATATGCGTCAAGGATTTTGTCCCTGTGTTTTCTGGAGGCCCAAAACATGGCTCAGAGAGCCATACAAGTTTGATCCAGGCCTAAGAGCAGGGAGAAGAAGTATTTTATGAGGGATAATTATGTATAATACAATTTTAATAAAGGGTGAAATGGAAAGACTTTTATTTAGAAGCAGAACTAAACATTTATTTCCACTTTCACGGATCCTTTAGCAACTCTTTAGCTGTATTCATGTAGAATGCTATACAGCAGGTAGGATTGGGCCAAGAAGAAAACACACTCTGGGGGGCAACTATGTAAGTATGCTCTTGGGCCTTAACTGGTTAAATGAGCTCTTCAATGTTGGTTGCTGACCTTACGTACCTGCTTTTGACAATGCTACTTGCATGCATAGTCTAGACCACGTGTGTCAAACACAAGGCCCGGGTCTGGCCAGCCAGGGAAATTAATGTGTCTCTCCCATCTCTCCTGCAGCTATGGCCCCCCTAATCTCTGCCCCCTCCTTATCTCAGCAGTCGGCAACAGAGACGAAGGCAGAACTCTTACACATCTCATGGCTCTTTGTGGAGTCGCAGCACCCCTCTCTGCCTCCCTGGACTTAGCATTCAGCAGATTCCAGCAGCTGACTCCTCGGGTCCACCTCCAGAAAAACGTAAGGGGAGTGCACTGTGATATAAGGGAGAGTGGGGGGCTCTTAGCTTCTGATGGTGAAGTGCTCTGGACATCTAGTCTTACAGATACTGCCAGGCCTTCTGAGGGCAACCAAAATGCCAATGCAGCCTATGATAAAATAGAATTTTACATTATTTGTCTAGACCAGTGACCCAGATAAAAATGAAGATGGTAGATCAGAGTGACAGCTAGGCAACTACAATGCTCAGTAGTTAGCAGTGGCATTGTACAGGTTTCTGACAACACAGGTTTCCTTTAAGGATGGAAGTGAGGATATATAAAAACAAACTTTAATACAGTTTTAATTGGCTGCTATCTCTTTACAAGAGTCAGCACAGGGTGGGTCTTCGTGCCATTTGCAGCTACTGGGAATAAAGCATTTTCCAATTAATTAGCAAAATTCTATAGAATTATGCTCCTAACTAACGTCTGTTTTTGTGTGTCTTGCAAAAACGCCAGCTCAAACATTGCTATAAGCTAAGTGTAACAATGAAAGTTTCTGAATCCAGTGACGATTGTTATAGAGCATTACGAAGCCGTAAGATTCTGTAAATTGCAAATTAGGCTAGCCACACTTTTTTTTTTTTCACATCAGACTTTACAATCTCCAGAGAATCACTCGTGTTTTTACAAGTAGAGAGGGACCGTTATCTCCACTTCGGTAATGCATCATTTGTGAATTTCTATTTTATTTGTTTCTTATTTAATTTTTATTTTGTTTTTTCTTTCCCTTTTTTTTTTTTTGAGTATCGCTACTCGTTATAGATAATCCTCTATTTATTATTATTTGATACAAAATACCCTTGTCGTTCTGCACTTCTTCCCTTTCATCCTCTCTTTTCCTACTCTCCAGCCTATCTTCTCTGTGTCCACCCTCCCCTCTAGGCTAGCGACACTTTTAATTGATTTCTAAGGATGAAATCCACACTTCTCCATCGCCTGGCTGAGGTAGAGGTAACAGAGAGCGTCCAGTATCACCCCTATGGCACTCCCCAAGAGCCACTAGAAGCCGCTCCCACCACTCCAAAACAGGCCAACTTGACAGGCGTGATAAGAAGATTGGAACATTTACCAGAGGAAAGGCTCTGAATACCTTACCCTGGGTCTCCCAATGATAGTTGGTGAACTTGTCCCACACGCTAGTTACACTAACTGTTTTTTTTCTAGCTTGGGTTATGCTTAGAGACTTCACAACCTCTTGTACCATAAACTTATCAAACCACAGTTTATATTTCTCTCTACAAGAGGGCAGGGGCGCACAAGGTTTGCTGGGGTCTTACCCTTGCACACCATCTAACCATAAGCACTTATTCACCCACCAAAGATTTAATGGCAAAACCGTCCCAGGTCAGGTCTTTGTGTCTTGCACCTTGCACCCACTCCAACCCCCCTCCTCCTGCTGAAAAAGTGGAGCTTTGGAAGTTTCAGGCCCTATTTTTGGCCTGTCCTACTCATTGTTAGCGAGACCAATCAGCTAAATTATTGGTAGTATTGTCCTTATTTCTTGTTTGTTGTTTTTCTTTCTATGTTTTTTATTTGTTTGAAATGCATACATTAGTGACTATGTTTCTCAATAATGATAATCTCCCTCGGGTCCCCTTTCCAGACCTCTACCCTGTTTAACTTTCTGCTTCTTCTTTGCCTCCTCTCTCTACCTTCTGTGCTCCATCTGGGAATCATGAACACTTGACCTTTAGAGGATCGATTGATCAATGAATTCCAGTCTGACAAGGTAAGCGATCCTTACTCCACCACACGCGCCATGGCTGATCAGTGACCTCCGAAACCCATAATATTTTTAACACCTCTTTCCTCTCTGCATTGTCCTACAGCCTCCTATACCTGGCGCTTAAATGAGTCTCATCTCAGCAATCCGGCCACATGCTCGGATATTGAAATTGCATTAAAATAATTTTTTATCTTAAATAACACATCGCACACTTCTTCAATGTGCACTTGGGCAGCTCACAAAGCTACGATTAGAGGCATTCTGATCCTGATCCAGATGGCTGCCAAGTGTAGAATGAATTGCAAAGCCCTGCTGAAGCACAAAGAGGACAAATTAGCCGCCCTACTCAAAGAACACAAACATAATCCCTATCTCGACTTAAGGGATTTAATCAAGTCCGCCCGTCTGTAAGTAAACATCTGCCTTACCACGAAGGCAGAAAAACAATTGCGCTGGACTCAGGCAAGGTTTTATTCCCAATTAGATAAACCAGGTAAACTACTATCAACAAGATTAGCCCCCAGACGCCCCCCCCCCCCATTGCCCTAAGATCAGAAAATCTGATGGTTCCTTTACTCAGAATCCTAAAGCGGTACTGCAGGAATTCCAAACTTTTTATAATAAGCTGTATAACTATGTTTAGGTCACAGGTCAGCGGGAATATGATGCATTTATTAAACACTTGCCTATCCTGTCCTTACAAGATGAACATAGAACCTTCCTAGATATCAGAGTTGAAGAGGTTCTGGCTGCTATAAACCAGGCCCCAAAGGGCAAAGCACCGGGCCCGGAGGGGTTTACAACCCTATATTACAAAACATTCTCCGCCTTGCTGGCCCCCTCCTTAACACGCCTTTTCAGGGACATAGAGAAGGGCGGTCCAATAGACACTGATTCCAACAGAGCCTTTATAACTCTTATTCCCAAGCCCCATAAGGATCTAAAGCTATTCACAAAAATCTTGGCAAACAGGATGTTGATGTTTTTGGCTGACTACATTCATCATGAGCAGGTGGGTTTTCTGCCCCACAGACAGGCTGCTGACCAGATCAGGAGGGAGATTAATCTCATATCCCTATGACGTTTATCGTGGGATGGGGTACCACACCGAAAGGGGATGCTGCTATCTATAGATAACCCCAAAGCATTTAATTCATTGCACAGCTTCATTCCTGCAGCCCAGTGTGAACCTGGGCTCTACCATAGCTTTATCTCATGCTTACCTCCAGCACCATGCCTCCACAATTTTTCAGTTTCCCCCTTTTTTTGGTTAACTTAGACTTCTCCAGGAATATTGTTCATCATAGGTTCCCCTATAGGGGGCAGTTAGATTAAACAATTGTTGAATGAATCTTACCCGCCATGGTATCAAGCTACCTAGACTATCTTGGTGTGATGTTACTCTAGCTGGAATGTCTCGAAGAGACAAAGTTATCCTATATACACACAACGTAGGGGATGGTTAATAAAATGACTCTACCACAGAGTACAGATAGATTCCGTGTTACTCCAATATCTCTACACTAGATACTGTCCTGCCTCCTGTACTAGCTAATCTATGAGGGGGGGGGGGCCTGCAATACAGGACCTAACCCACGAGTCTGGTCCATATTTGTCTGTATTAAGCTTAGCATTCAATTGTTGAATTGTTGTACTGTTTTCATGCTTGGATGCTTGTTTTCATGTTCAACATAATTTTTTTTTTCGATACACGTGGAGCAAGCGAGGACTGCTCACTGTTCTACTGGCGGTTCTTTAATGATCTACGTAAATGATTAATAAAAACCATTAAAACAGAAATGATGGAAATATTGGAGTCAAGATATAAAAGATAACTAAGATATGTTCCATTTTATTAAATTAGAAACTCTTATTTAAATCTTAATTTTTATTAACATATACCCAAAAATCCAATCCAATGAAAAATCCAATGAAAATGTTATCCTAATTTTTTTTATATGTTTAAGCTTTATAAAAATTATAGGTCTTATATTAAAAATATCTTTAAAATATAAAAAAAATCTTCAAATGTCTGCTGTGACAAATTATGACTGTATAGAAAAAAAGAAAAGAAAAGAAAGATTAATGATATTCAAATGGAAACATATTTGAGGCAAAATAGGGCCTGAGATTGTGTCATCGTCATCATCGTATGGAACTATAACATACTTCTTAGGCCCTGTACACACGATCAGACATGTCTGATGAGACTTGTCTGACGGACCGTTTTCATCAGACAACTCTGAATTTGTCTGATGGTCTGATGTGCGTACACACCATCGGACCAAAATCCGATCAGACCAGAACGCGGTGACTTAGAACACAACGACGTGATGAAAAAACGAAGTTCAATGCTTCCAAGCATGCGTCGACTTGATTCTGAGCATGCGCGGGTTTTTGGTCCAATGCTTTTGTGTACTAACCATTGAACCTGTCCGACGGACAGGTTCTATCAGACAGGTTTTAAAGCATGTTTTAAAACTTTGGTCTGACGGACAACGGTCTGATGGGCCGTACACACCATCAAACTGGTCCGATGAAACTGGTCTGCAGACCAGTTTCATCAGACACGTCTGATCGTGTGTACAGGGCCTAACAGCTAAGGTGTTTACATCTTACGTGGGAAACCCTTAAGAAAAAAGGAAACTGAATTTGTTTGCAACCCCTAACTTTTTATTTCACAGCTGATTTTGATTTCAAAGTTAAAAGCCTACAGCAGAGTGTTTATATGAATACGCCTGCTGTTTATCCTTATTTCCCTCTCTCCATGAGGCATATCTCATTTCTATGCAGGCATCAAAAGCTCTAATCAGAAAATATGCTTTATAATAATCTTTTAATGTACGCTTTTTATACTATACCAATGTCGTTAATGAGAGCTGGTTATCAATTGTGTTATTTTTACAGGTACATTACTGTACTTTGTTTAGCACTCCAACAAGAGTTACAATAGATTAATCTCCAGTAAAGAGCCTAATGTCAATTAAAATGCTTTGACATGAAATCTTTGTAATCTCTGTCATTTGCTGCCATTTTGTGAAGCACCATGTAAGGAATATCATACAAAGCTGATTCAAATTGATCTTTAACACACACAGACAAGAGAATAACACAGATGATTCCACAAGAGATATATTCTCTCTTCTAAACCATTATGCAAAATTATGATAAACTAAGACAAACATAAATGTGTATAAGCTGTCATTAAAATGAATATATTTCTAGTATTAGTGGAGTATTTATGTGTCTGTTGTGCATACATGCCCTCCCTAAAGACTGCTCCACTGGAAAGAGTGTTAGAAGTAAAAAGGAATAATTATATATTTTTGCAGCTAGGACAGAGATGCAATACATTTGCTTGCACAATACTCTGATGCCTAGTACACACGATCGTTTTTCCCGTCGGGAAAACTGTCATGTTTTCCTTTGGCCAGGAAAACCAGCCGTGTGTAAGCCCCCAAGCAGTTTTTTCCGACAGCTTTCTCGCCGTGAATCGCAACGGTTTTTCCCCGCAGTTTTCCTATGGGAAACACTGCAAGGGAGCATACACACGGATGGTTTTACCGACCAAAGTTCTCCTGGCAATTTTCCTGTCGGGAAAACCGGCCATGTGTACAGGGGAAAAGGGACCATACCGGTTCCCAGTTTTTTGGTTTTCCCAGCGGTCTTTTGACCATCGGGAAAACTGATCGTGTGTACTAGGCATAAGTCCTTGTCATTCATGTTGGCCTAAATCATAACTAGCACTTCATTTTCAAAGCTATTATATTTTCTTGTTCATACATCACGGGACACAGAGCCTTAATTACTTAATGGGTTATGTAGTCACCACAGGTGATTGGACACAGGCAAACCCAATTGAATGGAGATCCTCTCCTATATAACCCCTCCCAAATAGAGAGTACCTCTGTTTTTTCGCCAGTGTTTAAGGTGGTTGGTCACGTTGTGCTAAGAAGAAAAGTGCTCTTTTGATTGTCTGTCTCCGGAGGCCTAGGAGCTATAACCGGATCCATACCTCAGACCGATATCAAAAGCCTAAGATGGGTGGTACCCAGGCCTCGTGTAATGAAGAACTAATCCGCCTCAATGCGCTTTTTCTGGGCTCTGGGATCCAGACTTTGGTGTACTAATGCAACTGTGGCACGAAAAGTTTCTGGCAGAGTCTTTTACAGAAATGGTATGAAAGGCAATCAGCGTACACAAAAAGCAATTTAAACTATGCAAGCAGGACACCAAAAGGTAAATCACAAGACCTCAAGTAAATGTAAATAACAGTATGAAGGTGCAGCGCAGTAATATATATAATAAAGTCCGTAAGATGAGTAATCACAATGGTAAACACCCCGTGACACAGGAAATCTTTAAACTATACTCTCAATGTGACAGATCCTCCACTAGTAGAAATGAACACTCTTACCAAATAAGGTGGACCATTGAATAAACAATAGGTCAAACACGCTTGTTCCCACACTCAGGAGGTGATGATGATGCATTCCACAAGGTGGCAGTCAAGAGTCAGTTGATGGAAGGGTCCAAATGGAGGAAAAAACATGAAGACACTCTCAGTGCAGACTGATTTTTATTCCAAGGCAGGATACAAATCGATAAAAAGCCAAATAAAGGTAAAAAAGCATACAGGCTAATTTCACCAGGTAAAAGCTGCATATAAACAGCAATGCAAAAAACACTGGTATAGTGGTAGACAGGGGTACATAAACTGCAAGTGGAGACAGAAGGGCACGGGCGACGTCACGAATGGTAACTCCTCCCCTGTACGTACGCTACGTACGTACGCTACGGTATGTACGTTACGTCCAGAACAGATTTTGTCAGCGGTGGGTGGCTTCTACAGGCTCAGGTATGAGGTTTCTCTAATGGAACCCTTGATAAACCTGAAGGTTGGCACAACTTGCCGGTCGTGATGGGTGAAAACTGGAACTACTTTTTAGTAGCATTTCTTGTGGCGTGAATAAGGTAAGAAGAGGATAATTTATTTTATATTTATCTTCTTTGAGTAGGAGGTCTTTCCTGTTTTTCACCACTGGAGGGAGTAAGTACATACCTGGTGTATTCTTGCATAGCCATCCAGGAAGAAGCTCAGTGAAGTTGGTCAGTTTAAACGCCACTTACCTCCTCCGCTGCAGGCTCTGCCACAAAACGCATACAGAGGTTCCCCAATTATGCCCCCAGTAATCTCTCCCCCTTCTCCTCATCGCTCTGGGCGCCGCCATGACAGCGGCATGCACGTGCGCATGGTGAGAGCGCGCTTTAAGCTGTCTAAATGAGAGATGGAGAATGGGAGGGCCTTGGTTGATAGTGCCCGTGCGCAGAGACAAAAGAGACAGATTTAAAAGCCCAGCACGCCAGAAGCCTTCTGTAAAGCGGCATTGGACACAGAGCTGTGGGCTGTAAGCATCCCTGAACCAGGCAAACCTAAGACTCCTACTACATCAGGTTGTGCAGTGAGCTGATATATGTGTATTGTTAGACTATAACAAAGCAGTTATTGCATTTTTTTTGTGGATAGTACCTTTGCTTTGCAGTAAGGACTATGTAACCAAAGAAGAGGTTCAAGGGCTAGTAAAAGAGACACCAGAAAATCCCCGCTAAGGCTAAGGATTCTGAGCTTACCTGTTGTTTACCATCCCCCTCTATTAGCCTGATAGAGCAGCCTCACAGGATGAGCCCCTGTCTGGTTCTGCAGCTTCTCCTATGGCAGCTCCTGTATACGTCACTGAGGACGCTTTAGAAGTTGCTTTGGATGGCTTAGAAGGAAGGATTGCTACTATTATCACAACCTGCTTAAAACATAGCAGAAAACGGGGTATATTCCCTTCATCTGCTCTGGCTCACTCATCAGATGAGCCTTCTGAGGGTGAAAAATCCCTCTCTGGAGATGAGGATCATGTGCAGTCTGAGGACTCAGAGGATGAGAGAATTCCTGCTACCTCTCAGTCTCTAAAAATACAGGTGCAATATTATGCAGAGATGGTGTGTTTCACTTACAAATTGCCTCCTGTTGAAGTTTCTATGACCTCTGTTTCCTCCTTGGGATCTCGCAAATCCCTGCAGGCTGCACACTCCTTTCCAGTTCATCCCGTGCTGGATAAACTGATGTATGATGACTGGGTTCACCCAGATAAACTGTTTTCTCCTCCTAAGCAGTTTTCCCTCCTTTATCCTATGGAGGAAGGTTTCACTAAGAAATGGGGGGGACCTGCTATTGATGCAGCTATTTCTTGTGCAAACAAAAGCCTGACCTGTCCTATAGACAATGCTCAGTGTTTTAAGGATCCAACTGATAAAAAGCTGATAAAAAGTCCCTATTGAAAGCCTCCTCCTCCATGTCTGGGGCTATAGTACAACCTGCAGTTGCAGCTATTGGTGTATGTCAGTTGCTCAAGGAACAAATTAAGTATATGTTTAACCTCCTCCCTACAGAGGAGATTGAGGTTTCTGAATACCTTCCTAAGGCCTTGTGTTTTGAGATTGATGCGATTATGGACTCAGCAAGCATCCCGCTTGAATCTCCTGCAGGTACACATGAGTAGGTCCCTTTGGTTAAAACATTGGGAGGCCGAGGTTTCTTGCAAAAAATACTTGGCAGCATTCCCCTTTGGGGGAGGATGCCTGTTTGGGGATGCCTGTTTGGGGATGACATGGATAAATACATCCAAAAGATTACCGGGGGCAAGTCTACTATTGCTGGTTAAAAAGAAGAGTAAACGTCCTTCATTTAAGCGTTCTCTTTTTCCAGCCCCTGGAACCTCATTCTCCAGGCAGTGGCGAAAGTCCCAGAGCCAAGCCCAAAGGCAGAAAAGGACTTGGGGTTCAAAGTCTAAGCAGAACCCCAAAACTTCCCTATGAAGGGATGCCCCCACTCGGCCGAGTGAGGGGAAGGCTGCTGCAATTTGCAAACCACCGGTGGAATGTAGTTCAGGACAAGTGGGTCATCTCCACAGTGTCCTCAGGCTACAAGCTGGAATTCAGAGAACTTCCGCCACCCCGTTTTCTGAGGTCAAGAGTTGCCAAAGGGTTTTATTCAAACCTTTTCACGGTTCCAAAACCAAACAGGGATGTCAGACCTATCCTAGATCTGAAAAGCCTGAATCAGTTTCTGAACATTCACTCCTTTTGCATGGAGTCTGTCCGTTCAGTTGTTTCCACCCTGCAGGGAGGAAAATTCCTGGCATCAATAAACATCAGAGATGCATATCTGTGCCAATATTCCCCGCTCACCAAAGGTTTCTAAGGTTTGCGGTGGATTAGAGCAACTTTCAGTTTATGGCCCTTCCTTTCGGGGTGGCTACAGCACCTCGAATGTTTACAAAAATACTGGCCCAGCCCTGGCAAGGCTAAGGGCATGGGGAATAGCAGTAACAGCCTATCTGGACGATCTGTTGATCATAGATCTGTCCGCTGCACACTTGGGCCACAATGTGCACAGCACAGTGGAATATTTAGAGTCCTAGGCTGGGTCCTCAATCTGTTTAGGTGACAGTTGGTATTAAATTCTATAGAGTGCCTTGAAGATAGCCCATTCAGCTCACACCAATAATAGGCAAGCTATAATCTTTACAAGGAAAATCAGAGAGAAATACTTCAAGGTTCAGTATATATTTGATGAAAATTGCTATTTACTAAGCCAGTCTGACTCCAAAACTTTTTATTCATCTTGTGGATTTGACCTAAATAGGGGAACCTTATTATTGTAGCTTTGAAAATGTGGTGTTTTCCTCACTTACCTTTGTTAGTTATACCTGATCACATATTACTGTATTATTGATCTACTGAATTATTTTCAATAATTAGATATGCAAAGCAAATGGCATACGTTTTTACTAAGAACATTTATTCTTTTAAAATATACATTTTAAACTTTTTATTTTTAGGTTTAAATGCTGTTAGGTTAAAATGTTAAATAGCTGTTATAAAAATATTAAATAGCACCATTTTTATATATTTTTTTTTCAAGTAGATATATTGTGTAACGCAGGGGTGTCCAAAAACTTTTTTCAAAGAGGGTCAGATTTGATGAAGTGAACATGCATGAGGGTGACCATTTTACCTGACATTCTTTGAACCATTAAAATGCAGTCTAAGGCCGCGTACACACGATCAAATCTGTCTGCTGGAAACGGTCAGCCTGACCGTCCCAGCAGACAGATTCGATCGTGTGTACGGGCGAGCCGACGGATTTGGCCAGCAGACAGATTTGAAAGCATGCTTTCAAATCTGTAGGCTGGGAACCCGTCCGCCTGACATGTCTGCTGGTTCGACGCATGTGTGGAAGTGTTTTACTTCCTGGTGCGGTGACGTGGCGGCGTCAACGTCACCGCCACGTCACCGCCACGTCAGCACGCCGTCTGCCGGCGGGGATTTTGGTTTGATCGTGTGTACAGGATCAAACCAATATGTCCCCAGCAGACAGATTTGTTCAAATTGGTCTGTCCGACCGATTTGAACAAATGTGTCTGCTCGTGTGTATGGGGCCTAAGTGTGTTCGTCCGAGCACTAATACACTGCCCAACAAGAATTCCCCTGCTTTTGTGACTGTGTTGGTGAAGAGATGAGCTTGGGTGTGTTATTTGAATATACCGTATTTATCTGCTTATAACACGCACCTTCACTTTAAGAGGGAGGTTTCAGGAAAAAAATTACATTTTAAATAAAGAACTGTGAAGCAAAATACGGGTCAGTGCCCATCTGCAGCCTCACCATTGCCCTGAATGCAGCCTCACCATTGCCATGAATGCATCCTCACCATTGCCATCAGTGCAGCCTGATTGATGCCCATCTGCAGCCTCAGAGGGGACAGGCAGGGTGGTGGGGCGACCACCGACAGAATGCATGCAGGAGAATCTCCTGTTTAAATGGCGGACTCTTTAATACAATGTCCTGCCTCTTATGATAGATAGAACAGTCATCCAATGGCAGCCCAGGAGACAGGACTTCAAATTACAGATTCTGCCAAGTAAACAGGAGATTCTCCTGTATGTAATCTGATGGCACTCATCCCGCCCCCTCCCTGTCCCCTCCGAGGCAGTGCTGGGGGCCACAAAAGATATGTATATCCAAATTACAAAGGAGGCCACATTAAACCAATATGAAGGCCGCAATTGGCCTGCGGGCTAGACTTTTGACATGCCGGTGTAACCGAACGTCCCACACTCTGCATATTACAACCAAGAACTAGGCAGAACTGGATGCAAAGCGGGAACATGAACTGTTTATTTGAAGAGAGGCACACATAGATATACACTCAGGGGACAATCCCCCCTCCTTTGCATAATGACACAGGGCGGCAACAAGAGACACACAGGTGTATTCAAATTTTCAGCAGTAGACTGTCAACAGGGAGAGCTGTTGGAGGAAATCCACATACACATATACATACACATAATACTTTTCTCCCAAGACAGACAGGCACAATAGAACAATGGGATACAGACACACCTCAAATGATCTAGGAAAGAGTATACAACAGTATATGAGACAATATATATATATATATATATATATATATATATATATACAGTATATACAATATTCCATTGTGATTGTGTCCCTATTAGACATACATGACTTACACATGAGGGAGGCAAGGAGATTCCAGTGCTTTCCAAGATAAGCTGGGTTCCACAAGCCCCCCACCCAAAGTGATTCCTGTCACATATTGGAAAGAAAAGATAATAGTTATGCTGGTTCTATATCCTGAGGTTTCATACAGTAGCCCATACTCACTTCTACGGAAATCCACAAGACAGTCAATAATATTGGTTTCCATTTTGACTTACGCATCAGCTAAAGCACTGTAGTCCTTCAATTTGCCATTAAAGGGGTTGTGAAGGTAAATTTTTTTTCCTAAATAGCTTCCTTAACCTTAGTGCAATCCTCCTTCACTTACATCATGCTTCAATTTTGCTTTTAAATGTCCTTATTTCTTCTGAGAAATCCTCACTTCCTCACTTCCTGTTGTTCTGTCTGTAACACCACACAGTAATGCAAGGCTTTCTCCCTGGTGTGGAGTGTCATGCTCGCCCCCTCCCTTGGACTACTGGAGAGTCAGGACGCTCTCTACATTGCAGATAGAGAAAGAAGCTGTGTGTTAGTGGGCGTCCTGACTCTCCAGTAGTCCAAGGGAGGGGGCGAGCATGACACTCCACACCTAGGAGAAAGCCTCGCATTACTGTGTCTGGAGTTACAGACAGAAGAACAGGAAGTGAGGATTTCTCAGAAGAAATAAGGACATTTAAAAGCAAAATCGATGACTTGATGGGCGCGGCTTGGGATTTCACATTGCTTCTCCATGATTACGGGTCTCTATATCTTGGGTGTTTGTCCGTTCATCCCTACATTCCGCTGAAGAAGTACTGTCCTAGGGATGCAACGTTCGGAGGGAAGGATGTGACGGCACCCGCAGCCACTGCAACACAAGCAACACATGTTTTTTATTGCTGTTTACCCTGGCACTGGATCAGTGCCTTGAAAATGTGAGTTTTATACATTTGTTTTATTAAACCTTGTGCGCATACAGAGTACACTATGTTATCTCCTTTTTTTATATGAATGAATCATCATCTGGTCGGAGTGTATCTGTTTTGGCTTCATGCTTGTCAGCTGGCAACTTCATCCCCTGGATTTATCCCTTATGGGAAAGCGCTATTGACCCTGATCTCATTATAGGGTCTGATCTGGGAGGTGAGAGGCCATTTTTACTACTGGTGGAGGTGTTTTTCTTCTATCCACGATTCATCACCTTCATGTGTGTGAATTTTACCACTATTGGATTATCACAAGGAGGATCTTTGGATGGACTTTTATATAGCGCTGCGCTACTATTTGTTTATATCTTTCCAGGAACTTATCTAATTGATTCCTAGTGTTCAGCTGCTCACTATTATATTATTTTGTGTTTTTATTGCGCTGATTGATTTTCTTTTATACTTCCTGTTGTTCTGTCTGTAACACCACACAGTAATGCAAGGCTTTCTCCCTGGTGTGGAGTGTCAGGCTCGCCCCCTCCCTTGGACTACTGGAGAGTCAGGACGCTCTCTACATTGCAGATAGAGAAAGGAGCTGTGTGTTAGTGGGCGTCCTGACTCTCCAGTAGTCCAAGGGAGGGGGCGAGCATGACACTCCACACCAGGGAGAAAGCCTCGCATTACTGTGTCTGGAGTTACAGACAGAAGAACAGGAAGTGAGGATTTCTCAGAAGAAATAAGGACATTTAAAAGCAAAATCGAAGGATGAGGTAAGTGAAGAAGGACTGCACTAAGGTAAAGAAAGCTATTCAGGAAAAAAAAATTAACCTTTATAACCCCTTTAGTTACTGGAACAAGCAAGTCTGAAACTAGTGGTGATCTTGCTGGCTACCAAGCATTACTTTGGTCAGCAGTGTTTATGGTATAATGAACATATAGTAAACATTATAAACATATCCCTAAGCATCACAAATTGGGTCCATTAGGTGAGCCTTCAACAAAAAAACACTAAGCGTGACAAAAGAGGCCAACAATTATTCCTTTGTAAGAAAGCTAAACTACTTTCAAGAATAGTCTATATTTATTTAATGCAAAAAAAAATAACTCTCCTAAATCTATTCTATATCTGTGACTTTTTTGTTTAAAAAAGGTATTAAACATGCACTTCATCTGCATTTTGTTTGCTAAAATGCATTATTATATACTGCAATTGTTTTTACAATGAAGGAATGCAATAAATGTTTATTTCAATTATGTCATTATAAATGTTATATATAATTGATTTCCATACAGTATTAATGTACAGTAGAGCTCAGTGAGCTAGGTTAAGCTCTGCAGGTCTCCACCATCCAATCATTTCCTCGGAAATTCCGACCGTGTGTATGCCCCAACGGAGTAATTCCATTGGAAATTCCGATTAATTAACACGTTCTCTTTTACTCCGATGAAATTCCGTCAGAATTCCAATGTGATTTTGGTCAGACAAAGGTCCGATTGTGTATATGGGGCTTAAATGGGTTTTAACGGAAAAGCATTTTTTTCATAATAAGCATCCTTTACCTGCAGACATTCCTCTTTTCACTTCCTCATTGTTCGTTTTTGCTCAGAAGTTGCTCTATTTCTTCTCTGTTCTGTTCACTTCCTGCTTGTCTGATTTTACTGACCACCGTGAAGGAAGGCTTTACTTTACAGTAATGTGCTCTCCCCCTCCTGGGAACTACATCTGTGCGGCACAACGCTCTCTACGTTTTAGAGACTTCACGGAGGTGTGAATTACTGGGCGTGCCGCAATTCATACTGGGAAATGTAGTTCTTACATGAACAAAGGATGCAAACCAAGAAGTGAATGAGAGAACAGAAACTAGAATGCCGGAGATTATATAGATGAAGGAATTTAATAGGTATTTACTTGTTTGATAACAGAATCATTACACTATTTTGTCTGTCTACCTTGCAGACATTCATTTTAGGTAAAATATTTTTTTCCTTTACAACTCCTTTAAGTACTCTATTGAGAATTGTGAAAACATTTATTTTTGCAACATTTAAAGCACATACTTTAGAGAATGGTCATCTGGATTTATATTCTACCTAGCTGATGGATGGCTTTTATTTAAAGACACTAATAAGAGGTAAAACTCTTAACTTCATAGGTTCTTAGAGAAGAAAGCATTTTTCTGACATACATGCCACCTAGCATTTATAGACCAGTGGATTGGTTCACTTCCTAACTAGCATGGATAAAATGAGTCAGGGCATCCTTGCATCCATAGCTTTTGTGCTTTGTGACAGATTTCTTTTCAAAATAGAATAGACTATGGGAAAAAGAAAAGTTACATCAGTATTAGATTTCTTCTCTTTCATAGAACTTAAACATATAGAACAAAAATAGGGCATGGTCTGGGTTTCACTAACCAGTATAAGTTGAATTTGAAAAGGCTATGGAATTCTACATAATATTTCATTCAGTTAGACCATTTCAAAGGACTCAAGAAGAGAATCACCTGTGTGACTATCTTCTGATGGAAGAACAGTTCCATGATCTATGTGCTACATTTTACTTCAAGGACAGTGGCTTATTCAGTGGGTTTAATTTATCTGCCCAGATCTACTGTTGATCCACAGAGTACCAGTAGTAATATACTTATACTCAGACACTAACTCTAAAAGGACAGTCAAGTATTCAAAGTAGATATGTGCATTCCCGTTCGTACGAATATTATTTTCCTACGAAAATTTTCATTTTCGTACCCGCAGGATAATGTGTACATACGAAAAAATTAAAGCACCAAAATACGAAAACTACGAGATTACGAATGAGCCGCATAACGAACAACCGCAAATACGAACGAATGATCCGACGAAAAAAAACGACTAAACGAAAACGGCAAAAGAACAAAAATGACATCTATAACAAAAGATTTACATGCTGTGTTTTGTTTCAATCCTTTTTCTGTTTGTTTTCAGTCCTATGTTCATTGTTCATATGACATCTATAACAAAAGATTTGCATGCTGTATTTTGTTTCAATCCTTTTTCTGTTTGTTTTCAGTCCTATGTTCATTGTTCATATGACATCTATAACAAAAGATTTGCATGCTGTATTTTGAATCCAAAATACGAACAGAAAAAAGGAATTTAAAATACAGAATGCAAATCTTTTGTTATAGATGTCATATGAACATACGACTGAAAATAGCAAAAGAAAAGGGTTTCAAGATACTGCAAATCATTGACGAAAATTCACGAAAATTATTGTCTAACAAGTAACGAACATGAATTAAACAGAATAACGAACCATAACGCATGTACGAAAATAAAACAGTAATGAAAATACGAAACGATCGGAATACGAAAAAATCGCGTCATACGAAAAATGAACGGGAACAAACAGGAAAACGGGCGTCTTACGAAAAACGAACGAAAACGAAAAAACGGAACGATACGAAACAGAACAAAAAAAAAACGATTTTTTTTTTCTGTGCACATGTCTAATTCAAAGACGAAATGTTAAGAAACTACCACCAACATAAGGGGTTTCTAGAATTAAGCTGCACAACCTAGACAACAGATATAATTCCAACTACTGCCTTGTTTTAATCTGAATTGACTTTTATATGAGTTAAAACATTTTTAATGATCAAGACAACTAACCAAATAAAAGTAACATATATCGGTATAAAGCTTGATTTTTGTTGGAACTTAAATGGCTTATTTTAGAGGTTAGATTTTTAGTTACGTTAACCCCTTGGAGCTAGAGCCTCCATGCCCTTTAAAGAGGTTGTAAACCCACTTTTTTGACTTTTACCTACAGGTAAGCCTATAATAAGGCTTACCTGTAGGTATAAAAAATATCTCCTAAACCTGTACGATTTAGGAGATATTACCCCCGCAATGCGCCGCTGATTGCAGCGGCGCATGCGCAGGGGGAATACACGGCAAAAGGACCGGCATCCGCCGCACCCTGGCCGGATTTAAATCTCCCGCGCGCACGCGCGGGAGTGACGTCATCGCCGCTCCAGCCAATCACAGCGCTGGAGCGGCGTTACCCAGAAGACACGCCGAGTCAAGATGAGATCTCGCTCGGCGTGCACCAGGTAAGTTCACTACACCTTGTTCCGAGGTAAGTATTTCATAATGAGCTAATATGCGGTGCATATTAGCTCATTATGGCTTTTCCCTTGCAGGTCCAAAAAAAATAAAACATTTTACAACCGCTTTAAGGGATTTATGATGCCAGGAGGCGTTTTTTTTTTTTGGATCATGTGACCGTCATGATTGGCGGTCACGGCTGTCACGTAATTGAATAGCTCCTGATTGATGCTTGCTTTCTGTTAAATGTAAATGTACCGGAAGAGCGCAGGGCGTGCGCTCCTTGTACAGCTGTATTTCCACTAATTCATACAAATATGTGGCCGCTCTGCGCCAAGGCCCTCCTGATTAAGGACTCCAGCTAGTGGATGTATACAAAAAAGTTGTAAAAACTGATGTAAACTGATTAAAAACTTTAAAGAAAACATAACGAAACAGGTGGACCGCCTGTGTGAAAGGGGTCGCAGTCTACCAATTTTCAACCCAACAAGCTGTCCTGCAGATGTACCAGTTTGAGGGTTGAGACAAAGCATTTAACACTGACAGTATACAATGTTCAGCTTTTATCTATTTATTTATGGAAAACGTTATCCCAAAAGGCACAACACTGTTGCTGTACCCGCTTTTAAAGTGGTAGCTGGAGTTTAGCTTCAATGTGTTAGGGTATCTAAATCTGCTAGTGCATTTGACACTCCCCTCCCTCTGTCAATGCTTCTGTTCAAAGGTGTCTCTGTTTCCCCGTCATCCAGAGTGAAAACAGAGGTAAAAAAGCTAAAAAAAAAAAAAAAAAAAACGAATGCAGCCATGATTGGTAAGCCGCAATATATTACATTTTGGGTTTTGGGTTTAATATAGCTTTTAGGATAAATAGCTTGTTTTAAAGTGGTTTTACACTCAGTACAACCACTTTTACCTACAGGTAAGCCTATATTAAAGCTTACCTGTAGGTGCTAGAAATATCTCCTAAACCTGTATGGTTTAGGAGATATTTACAATGTACGAGTGTGACGATCTAATCGGCGCATGCGCACTTTAGAAAGGGCCGTCTCTAAAGGAATCATGCCATGACTGGCAGCTCCCGTGCGCATGCGCAGGAGTGACATCACGCATCTCCGGCCAGTCACAGAGCCGGAGTTCGTGGCCCCGGAAGAAAGAGGGGTAAAGATGGATGGTTTGTACCAGAGGGGACAGCAGTAACATGGCAGGCTTTGGTTTCAGGTAAGTGACACATAATGGGCTACTATGCGATGCATAGTAGCCCATTATGCCTTACTTTTGCAGGGAAATAAAGAGGAAGTAAAACCCATCAGGGTTAACTTCCTCTTTAAGGGCACATCAGGCCATAAATGTCATGGGACCCCGGGGTTGATTTACAAATGGGGCACATATTTTGATTAGGGAAAAAATATGTGCGCTACCTAAAAACAAAAATAAGTGTAACAAAGAATGAACCCTCAACGGGAGTGAAGCAGCTACACAGAAATGTGACAAAACTCAGACAAATGTGGACGGTAATGTAGCGCTACGTGTAAGCCCCTGTAGACGTCCTATTGGATCGAAACGCATCGGGCATTCATTTTGCTCCCCATATTGCTTTTAATACTTATGAATTGTGATCACCTTTTTTTATATTTTATTATGTATATTTTTTTCATTAAAACCTCTTTATGACCTACACTATTGGAGGCCCAATTTTTTCTTCTCTTTACACGTATTTGTTGAAGATAAGTTTTTTTTGAGCCCTCTCCAGTTGGTTTCCAGTACCCATGCCACTTACCTAAACCAGATCATGTTTGGATGCTTGGAGGATCTTTTATGATTGCCATACCCAAGGTTTACTAGGATCTTCAGTATTGGTGTAGTTGTTGACCAATGACCATCTGGTCTTCCTGCCCTTTCCTGGGTTGACGACATCTGACTGCCTAGGAGGTAGACTCCATTTCCTTCTGGACTTTTGGTGACATCTCTGTGGGACATTCCAAGCTATCCACTGTCGTACGACATTTTGGTCCAACGGTTGCGGTTAGCGCATATGCATTCCACCTCATATTTGAAGATTTCTGTTTGGAAGTTCCTCACCATCTCATGACATCTTCATTGTTTTATTGTTTATGGACACTTCATTAAATTTTTGTTTATATTGTTCACTTTATTGATTTGAATTTCACATTTTTTTGTGGTGCAATTTTTGCCATTACATCCTTTGTGTTACAATATATGGTCACACCCCATTAGGTGTATACAGCCATTGCTTTTTGGCTCACACGTAGCGCTACATTACCATCCACATATTTTGATTAGCTCAGTGATGTTGTATATACTTTAATCATCCAAACATGTGCCAAGGAAATCCCTATTTTTTTATTCTACATATTATTGAGCATTTATAGTAAACATATTCACTTGGAAACGTTTACTCATTAATGGCCCATACACACGACCCGAATATCATATGAAAAATGTCGTCCGAAGAAGAATGGTACGATAATCGGATCGTTAGTACAGAGCTTTCAAGAGCCGATCATGCTAGTTCATCAGATATTATTTAATCAGATATTAGCGAAAATTTTCCTTGTACGATACCAGATCGTACAATTTTCATTTAGTCAGTACAGTTGTCATCCGAAAATATAATGCAAATACATTACAACACATGACATCACTTGCGTTTTTTTGTCATACAAGAATTTACGTGGCTTTAACCTCCCTGGCGGTATGATTCTGTCTGGAATTACGTACCAAAAGCGGTACAATTATTTTGCATGGAAATTTGGTGATATGTATTATAGGCCTATAAGGATATGTATTAAACCTGACCAAAACAAGACTCTAGTAGACATTCCAGATGTGATAAATTGGAAACACAAACACATGAATTATAATCTGATAAATAATATAATTTTATTCAATAATGCAAAGAAAAATAAAGAAATTAGTCAAACAAAGAAATTTAATACACATCCTGGGTGTGAAAAAGTTTGAAACATGGAACTAGACAAAGTCCGACGTTGCAATCTGGTCAATAGTACCTGGTTTCCTTTCGGATTTTTTTTCCATTTCCATCCCTCTTGGAACAGCAAACGACGCACATCCTGGTAGGCGCTAACTTTCGTGCGGTTGGCGGTACAAAGTCTAAAAAATGACGACCTGTCGGGCGCTCTGGATTGCCAACGTCAACAGAGCGTCGTCCGGGTCTGTTAGCAGACACTGATGGCGTCGGGTGGTTGATAAAAATTTGCTCAGCCAGCTTCCATATAAAGTCGCAATGAAACAGAGGCGTGTTCGTGTTTGCCTTATAAAGAATATAGGCGTTCCAAAGGCATTGTTCAAGGAGATGTCTGAAAATCTTTTTGTAGTACTTTTTTTGTTGTTTGCGCATCGCCGGGTAAAATGTCATTGCCTGATCGGCTCGGTCGACACCCCCCGATCACTACTTGTGGCTTCAGCACATCTTTTCCCTGTTTTGTGCGGACCATGGTAGTGGAGGTGCTGTGCACGGTGCTCATGACACACACGTCCTTTTTGTCTCTCCATCTCATTGCCATCATTGTTCCCTTTTGGAAGGCAACCATCTCTCCTTTTTTTAATTTCTTCTTGCCAAACGTAGATGGCATGTCACGCCGGTTTGGCCTCACGGTACCATACCCATCCGTTTTGTTGAAGAGCAGAACCTCATAAAGTTCCGGTGATGTATAAAAATTGTCTGTTGTCACGCAATATCCCTGGTTCAGTAATGGGTCCAGCAGTGAAAGGACTGACGATGTGGCCATCCCATAGCGGTTGTACTTGGGATCGAACTTTGTACCTTTCCCGGTGTAAATTACCGCATTCCAAATATATCCCGTGGTAGATTCACATAGCATATAAAACTTTATGCCAAAGCGCGCCCTTTTGGACGCAATAAATTGGATCCAGCTCAGGCGTCCCTTGTAGGCCATCAGACTTTCGTCCACACTGACATCCCTTTCTGGCACGTAGGTCCGCTGGAAGTTGGCGACAATCACCTAGTACACCTCCCAGATTTTTTTGAGCTTGGACGCAGGATGCGTGGCCTCATCAAATTCTTCGTTGTTGGCGAAGTGTAAGTTTTTCATAATCAGTGAAAAACGATACTCAGACATCACAGTCCCAAAAAATGGCGTGGCCAGCATCTTGTTGGTGGTCCAGTACCATTTCTGGAGCGGTTTGCCCACCACCCCTTGAAGGATGACGAGTCCTAGAAAGTTCCAGATGTCCTCTTTAGTGACAGGTTCCCATTTCCTGGATCTCGAAAATCTGGCACGCAGCGTAGCAGATTGCTGATCGTGGTATCGATTGGTCTCTGTCACAATTTTTAAAATTACCTCCTCAGAAAGAAAAAGTTTCAGGTACACCAGAGGGTTGTCCCTCTCCACATCAACCTTCACCCCAGGAGATCCAGTGAATCGGAACCTCGGGGGCGCTGCCTGGTCCGCATCGCTGTCTATAGCGCACCAAGTGCGCACATCACTTATGTCAGGTGCGGGATCATCGGCGTTGTCACTTTCTGCATCAGTGTCGGTGTCAGAGCCGGATGACAAATCGCCACACGACTCACTGTCGCTCTGTTCTGCGATCAACTCCGTTTCGCTGCCGCTGTCGCTGTCGCTCAGCAGATCAAAAAGCGCATTCATAGGACAGCGCTTTTTAGATGCCATTTTCAAAGGGTTTTGAAAGGTTTTATTTGTCACAAATGACAATGGCAAGGGGCACTGAAAGGGCACTGTGTCAGATTCCAAGGTGATACAGTGTAATCCTCTCAGATTACATTGTATCACCTCCTTTTTATGTGTTTGTGTTTGTGCATACATTTGAATTTCCCTCCCAGTTCCGCTCCCATGCACCATTGTGGTGCAGGGAACGGAACCAGGAAGTCAGATGACCGGTGGATGGCGCGGCTGGGATCTCGGCGGCGATCACAGCAATGAGAGATCATCGCTGGATCGCCTGGAGAAGGTAAGGAACTCCGCTGCCGCTGGCGCTGGCTCTGCACATCCACCCCGAGCGTGACTCGCGGATACTGATCGCAACAGAAAAAACCAACCCCGAGTCACGCTCGGGGATACCGTCAAGGGGGTTAATAACCTATTTAATTTCTACTTGCGACTATTAGGCCTTGTACACACGAGCAGACAGATTTGTTCAAATCTGTCCGTCCGACAGATTTGAACAAATCTGTCTGCTGGGATTTTGGTTTGCTCGCGTGTACACACGAGCAAACCAAAATCCCTGCCAGCAGAGAGAGCGCTGACGTGTCGGTGACGTGGCGGTGACGTTGACGCCGTCACGTCACCGCACCAGGAAGTAAAACACTTCCGCGCATGCGCCGAATCCATTCGGCGGCGGTGCGGCGGCGGTGCGGGACGACATGTCTGCTGGTAAGTGTACTAACCAGCAGACATGTCGGGCGGACGGATTCCCACCCGATAGATTTCAAAGCATGCTTTGAAATCTGTCGGGTGGCCAAATCCATCGGCTCGGCCGTACACACGATCGAATCTGTCTGCTGAAACGGTCCAGCGGACCGTTTCCAGCGGACAGATTTGATCGTGTGTACGAGGCCTTAAGCGAAAAAATGTGTACGATCTGTCGTACGATATCCGGTTCGTGTGTACGGGCATTAGTAAATAACCACAACGTAAAAAAAAGTGCCGTCACACATCAGTGATTTACCGCATTAAACAGTAAATAGAATATTTTTGTGTAGCACTTCTCAAAAGAAACATTTAGATGTTAAGATAAGCAAATACTGCCCTTTTTACACTGCCAATTAAACATAGCTGCAGTGTTTAAATTGCCCGTTGTGGCTATGAAATCATTGTGCACTTAGTATAAACATCAGGTGATTAATCTTGTCCATAGAATTTAATGGGATAAGTGATTAATTACTCTTCCTAGAAGATGTTAAGTGATTCTGGCCAGGAAATGGCTGAAATCAGAAAATCTAGATATTTTAACAAAAATGTATTCTTAAAACCTCTAAGGCAACATTAATAAGACATATGGTACAAAGTATTAAGGAAAAAGCAGCAGTTACTTTATTGATCTCAATTTGCCCTTATCATCTTAGATTAATTTGGTTCTCTCCGTAACAAAATATACTTACTGGTGTTTGCTTATTACAAATATAAGAATGGAAGATGTAGATTAACATGGATCAGTGGCGGACGCTCATAAGAAGCGCAGAGCTTAATCCATGCACCCGGCCCGTTATCTTCATGCAGGGCACCAGACGCATGGATTTCAATGTTTTTTTTTTTTTAAGTATATAAATAGAGCCCAGAGCGCTTCTAACCCACCCACTTGTGTGATATTAACAAATTTACAAATACCACACTGGTGACCCCACAATAGGGATAACAATTTTCAGCGGAAGGGAGTTTAATAAGACACGTGGCCACTAATTAACCACTTCGATACCCAGCCATAGAAAATTGACGGCCTGGGATGGGATTTACCATCCTAAGTGGCCGTCAATTGACGGCCTGGGCATTGCAGGCGAATATCTGGATGATGCCTGCAGCCAGAGGCATCATCCAGATATCCTCTTCTTCAGCCGATGATTCTGCACAATGTAAGAACGATCATAGCGGTGGTTCCGCCACTTGATTGTTCTTATAGGCCGCGGGAGGGGACATCCCCCCCTCCCGCCGCCATCCGGTGCTTCTCCGGGCTTACCTGTGCCTTCGGGGGCCCGGAGAACGAATCGTCGGCGGCGGCAGGAAGCATAGAGATGACTGGTGACCAGATGGTCACCAGTCATCTCTATGACCGTCGGAGGACCCGGGCGCGATGTGATGACGTCACGCCCGGGTCCCCGTAAGTAAACAAAGCCGCGATTGCGGCTGTAAGCCCCCATTCATGAGATTGGTGATTTTTTTTCACCGATCTCATGGTTTCCAGCCTGGAGGAGAGATGTGAGGTCTTATTGACCCCACATCTCTCCATAAAGAGGACCTGTCACACACATTTCCTATTACAAGGGATGTTTACATTCCTTGTAATAGGAATAAAAGTGGAAAAAAAAAAAATGAAAAAAAGTGTAAAAATAAATAAAAAATAAGTCAAAAAAATAAATAAAAGATAAAAAAAAAAATTAAAACGCCCCTGTCCCCGAAGCGAACGCACACGCAAGTCCCGCCGACATATGTAAACGCCGTTTAAACCACATAAGTGAGGTATCGCCGCGTGCGTTAGAGTGCCAGCAACAAATCTAGCACTAGATCTCCTCTGTAAATCTAAACTGTAACCTGTAAAAAATAAATAAAGCGTTGCCTATGGAGATTTTTAAGTATCGAAGTTTGGCGCCATTCCATGAGTGTGCGCATAATTAAAGCGTGACATGTTGGGTATCTATTTACTCGGTGTAACATAATCTTTCACATAATACAAAAAAATTGGGCTAACTTTACTGTTTTGTTATTTTTTTAATTCATAAAACAATTTTTTTACAAAAAAAAGGCGTTTGAAAAATAATTGCGTAAATACCGTGCAAGATAAAACTTTGGAATGACCGCCATTTTATTCCCTAGGGTGTCTGCTAAAAAAAACATATATAATGTTTGGGGGTACTGTGTAATTTTCTAGCAAAAAAATGATGATTATTACATGTAGGAGAGAAGTGTCAGAATAGGCCCGGTATGGAGGTGGTATAAAAGCCTGGTATTGAAGCGGTTAAATGAGATTTAACCTTAACCACTTAAGGACCACCTCCTGCACATATACGTCGGCAGAATGGCACGGCTGGGCACAAGCACATACAGGTATGTCCTCTTTAAGTGCCCAGCCATGGGTCCGAAGCTCTGTGACCGTGACCGCGGGACCCGCTGACCCGATCACCGCTGGAGTCCCGCGATCGGTCCCCGGAGCTGAAGAACGGGGAGAGCTGTGTGTACACACAGCTTCCCCATTCTTCACTGTGGCGCTGTCATTGATATAGGGAACCACAATCAATGACGTCACACCAACAGCCACACCCCCCTACAGTTAGAAACAGAGATACGGTCATACATAACCCCTTCAGCGCCCCCTTGTGGTTAACTCCCAAACTGCAATTGTCATTTTCACAGTAAACAATGCATTTTAAATGCATTTTTTGCTGTGAAAATGACAATGGTCCCAAAAATGTGTCAAAATTGTCCGAAGTGTCCGCCATAATGTCACACTCATGAAAAAAATCGATGATCGCCGCCATTAGTAGTAAAAAAAAAAATTGAATATTATATTATTTTATTTTCTGTTATATTCTTTTCTATACTATTCAATTTATTTCTATTGAAAACAATTTAAATTTGATTCGAAAACGTTTTGAATTGATTAAAAAACAAATAAACTAAACTAAGCGGAGGTCCAGCCTAAAAAAAAAAATAGCCACAAAGGGCAAAAAAAATTTGAAAAAAAATAAAAAACTTACCAAATTAGCACTTGAACGACCGCAGCATACAGGGATATACAATGTAATACTGACATATAATCACACACATAGGTTGGACTTGATGGACTTTTGTCTTTTTTCAACCTCACCTACTATGTAATTATGAAAAGAATAGAAAAAACATAGACTAGAAAAGAATATAACAGAAAATAAAATAAATAGAATAGAGTAAAACAGAACACAATAGAATAGAAAGTAAAAGAATATACTAGAATAAAATAGAAACAAATAGAATAGAATAACATAGAAATAATATAACCATCTTCTAAAATTCAAATTTCAAATAGAATACATTTAAATTTGAATACATAAGAAAAGAATAGAATAGAAAAAATTGAATAAAAAATGAATAGAATAGACTATAATAGAATAGAAAAGAATAGAATTAAAAATATAATATAATAGAATAAAAATAAATATAACAATTTTCCAAAATTCAAATAGAATCAATTGGATTTTGATTACAATAGAAAATAATAGATTAGAATAGAATAGAAAATAACAGAAACGTATAGAAAAAAACAACATGATAGAATAGAAAGAATAAAACCATCTGGCGAAATTCGAATTTTGAATAGACTATACTTCAATTTGAATGGAAAGAAATAGAATAGAATAGAATTGAAAAGAATAGCGAATAAAATAATGGAATAGAAAAGAATAGAATAGAATAAACAAATACAAAAAGAATATAATTAAAAAAACAATAGAATAGAGTAGATTAGAATAGAAAGAAAATAACCATTTCACAAAATACAAATATAATCAATTTGAATTTAAATAAAATAGAAAATAATAGATAAGAATAGGAAGATAGTTATATTTATTCTATTCTACTCTTTTCTGTTATTTTCTATTCTACTCTATTTCTTTTGTATTCTATACAAATTCAAATTAATTCTATTTAAATTTTGGAAAATGGTTATATGATTTATATTCTTTTCTATTCTATTCAAATTGCAGATGGTTATAATCTTTCTATTTTATTCTATTGTTTATCCTATTCTATTCCTTTCTATTCTATTATATTCTATTCTATTTTGTTCTTTTATTTTCTATCCTATTTTGTTATGTTTTACTCTATTATATTATATATATTTTTATTTTCTGTTATATTCTTTTCTAAACTATCAATTTTTTTCTATTCTATTCCTTTATTTTCTATTATATTTTATTCTCTGGCGGCCGACATCGCGGGAAACCTGGATAGGTAAGTGTGCTTAATAAATATCAGCAGCTACAGTGTTTGTAGCTGCTGACTTTTACATTATTATTATTATTATTTTTTTACTGCTGCACCTCCGCTTTAATTAAACAAATATATGTAAATAACAAATTAAACCTAAACACATTTTTGCACGTCTAGTCATAATGCAGGAAATATTCATTATGTTCACTAGATGGATCTAATGATCATAGGCAATAAATATATTAGACAAAATATGAAAGTAAATGCTTGAGATATTTGCAGAGCAATTTTTTTTTTATAAATATGCCTCTTTGTAATGTCTCCTAAATCTGCTATTGGAGAGTGCAAAACACAATTTTGCTTATGTAAATATGGGCATTTTCAGCAATGACTGTCAGCATCTAACTATCCCTGGAAAACTCTGAAACCGCATACTGTAAACGGCGCTGTTGCCGTATTGCGTTCCACGTTGGAACGCATAGGGCTATCGCGCGATGTCATCATAGCCCGGCGCCGCGTGCGTTCCAACTTGGAACGCGGAAGTGCCGAGCACAATCAACGCTGTATTCGGCACACGTGTCGCTACGGTATAAACAGAACGTTGTGTATTACACACACCATTTTATTATTGTCAGTCGTAACCGGCCATGCTACAAACTAGCAACAGCATCAATCCTCAAGCTCCAGACCCTGCCTTCACTGGATCCATGCTGCCTTTGCTGGGGACACCCTAAAATATATCTTCCTGCAGGACACCCTACATTACGGAATCCCATTGCTGCCAAGATCATCCTCTGCAAACGGTTAAGCAGCATTAACTTCCACTGTCCTGCTTCATATATTGCTTCTATGTAGTACTATATTTAAATCTGGCTTACTAAGTACTAAGCTACAGTGGGTGACCGCGATATTGTGTCAATCTCACTCCCTTTCTCGGCGAGATTGACCACCTGCGAGCCCTTATCGCGGGAGCCAGCGCCGAGCTGGCTTGCCGCGATGGAGGCAAAGCCGTCATAGAAGCGACGGGTATCCGACGTGGATTCCCGCCAATTCTACACGTGGGCGGCGTTTGTTATGAATCCTGAAGGGGAAGTCCCTGCCGGATTTAAAAAAAAAATCCGGCATGGGTTTCACCCTCAGGAGCATACTGGGCCCTTAGGTCTGTTATGGGTTGTAAGGAGACCCCCCTACGCCGAAAAAACGACGCGGGCAGCCCCCCACCCTAAGTGAATGAGTATGAGGTACATCGTACCCCTATCCATTCACCTTCAAGAAAAGTGTAAACACAAATAAACCACACAGGGTTTTAAAATATTTTATTAGTTGGCCGCCGGGGGGGGGGGGTGTGGTCGCTTTTATAAAAGCGCCCCCCCTCGGTGGGCTTCTTCCGACATCTTCGGCGGGAGGGGTGGGTCTTCTCCGATCTTCGGGGGTCTTCTCCGCTCTCCGGGGGCTCTTCTCCGCTCTCCGGGGTCTTCTCCCGCTCTCCGGGGGTCTTCTCCGCTCTCTGGGGTCTTCTCCCGCTCTCCGGGGGGTCTTCTCCGCTCTCCGGGGGTCTTCTCTGCTCTCTGGGGTCTTCTCCGCTCTCCGGGGTCTTCTCCCGCTCTCCGCTCTTGATTCGGCGCTCTCCGGTGCCTTCTTTCTGTTCAGGACTGGCCGCAGCTTCTGTCAAGTCGTCTTCTTCTTCTTCTTCTCTTCTCTTCTTCAGATGTTGACTCGACGCTTCCTCCCGCTGTTATACAAGGCGCGCGTCTCCCAGTGACTTATATAGGCCTATCTTGTGACGTCGCAGTCCCATCATGCTCTGGTAGGTACCACGTGGTACCTACCCACGTGCTACCTACCCACGTGGTACCTACCGGAGCATGATGGGACTGCGACATCACAAGATAGGCCTATATTAGTCACTGGGAGCCGCGCGTCCGGCATAACAGCGGGAATAAGTGTCGCGTCAACATCTGGAGAAGAGAAAAGAAGAAGAAGAAGATGTGACAGAAGCGGCGGCCAATCCTGAACAGAAAGAAGGCACCGGAGAGCGCTGAATCACGAGCGGAGAGCGGGAGAAGACCCCAGAGAGCGGAGAAGACCCCCCGGAGAGCGCAGAAGACCCCCGGAGATCGGAGAAGACCCACCCCCCCCCGAAGATGTCGGAAGAAGCCCGCCGAGGGGGGCGCTTTTATAAATGCGACCATACACACCCCCCCTCAGGCGGCCAACTAATAAAATATTTTAATTCCCTGTGTGGTTTATTTGTGTTTACACTTTTCTTGCAGGTGAATGGGTAGGGGTACGATGTACCCCATACTTATTCACTTAGGGTGGGGGGCTGGTATCTGGGGGCCCCCCTATTAAAGGGGGCTCCCAGATTCCGATAAGCCTCCCACCCGCATACCCCGACAACCAACGGCCAGGGTTGTCGGGAAGGGGCCCTGTCCTCATCAACAGTGCGCAGTGCGCCCCCCTGCCCCAGAGCACCTGACCCCCCCATGTTGAGGGCATGCTGCCCGGTACGGCTCAGGAGGGGGGGGGCGCTCACTTGCCCCCACTCCCCTCCCGACCAGCCGGCTGGCGTGCTTTGGATACGGGTCTGGCATGGATTGTGGGGGGAACCCCACGCCGTTTTTTCGGCATAGGGGGGTCTCCTTACAACCCATAACAGACCTAAGGGCCCGGTATGCTCCTGAGGGGGGAACACATGCCAGATTTTTTTTTAAATCCGGCGGGGACTTCCCCTTCAGGATTCATAACAAACGCCGCCCACGTGTAGAATTGGCGGGAATCCACGTCGGATCCCCGTCGCTTCTATGACGCGCTCGCTGGAATGTGCTTTTACTATTCCAGCGAGTGAGAGATGTCGACACCCTGTCGCCGAGAATCAGCGCGATGCTGTCACGCTAAAAACACATTCTCGGCGGCAGGCACTGTACTGCATGGGATAAATTACTGTGTCTTCAGTTGTTCGCTGTGGAATATCTTAAAGGGACATATACTCTCAACTCAGCTGAGCTATACTTGCCTCTCTTATGCAAATATTACTTGCTTACAGTATTCTAATTATCTACGTGCTTGACATACATTGTTAAAAGAAACTGGGCCCACGCCCTAAGTTACTGAACATTGAACATGTTCACCTTAAATGTTCTATGCTAAGGCTTAAAGGTATTTCATACTGCAGGTCTTTGCATCCATTTGTATAGATGTGAACTGAGTCTAAAATCTGCCATAATATTCACTGAACAAAAGCTGATGGGAACTAAGACTTTTATATGTAGGGGCGCTGGCACCCTCACAAATTGCACTTTTAGGCCGCCTGACCACATTTTAGAGACCAGTTGTTAGTAACTTTTCGCTTTTTGGCGTGAAGAACCTTATTACATTGCCATATTCTCGCTATTTTCTTGATTCACAAACAACTTAGGTTCGGATGAAAAATGAAGAGCAGGAAAACCCTGTGAAGACAGATCTACTGTCTTTACAAACATAGTCACAAATGCAATAAGCGCAAGAAAATATATAAAGCTATTTAAATTTCTTTAAATTTTTCTTTATTATTTTGATCGTACCAAGTGACATACAGATGGAAACCCATTCCTCTAACCGAGGAGCATTGGAGGAACATTATATACACATATATATATTTTAACAATGAAGTGAAGGAGAAACCCGATAAAAAAAAAAAAAGAATATATAATAAGGAGCACCCACACGAGTCCTGATCATATCTTAAACAACAACAACAAAAGAGAAACGGAAATAGAGGACAGGAGGCACATCCCAGCCCCTCCCCTCACGCTGGTCCCCATCTGGACCTCTGGTGGATCACGACTCCGTGGGTACATTGCCCTTCACCCCCTCACGCCGGCAAGTCCCCTCCTCCCCCCGGGGGGTCACTATGCCCCTCATAGGGAGGGGGGGGGAAACCGGCCCCTCAAATGTCCTCAATGCCCTAGCTTGCTACGCCAACTCCCTCCCTTCCCCCCCCCACCCCCCCGCCCGGTTGACAAAAAAGAAAGACAGAGAAAAAAAAAAAAAAAAAAAAAAAAAAAAAAAACCCATACTGACCCATCTCTCTCACTCATCCCCCCCCTCCCCATCCCATCCCTGAGTCCGATCCCTCCTTATTGTGCATCCAGCAGAGCCCTCCCTTGTTCTGAGTATCTAAACTCGTTCCACTCAGCCCACGTTTCAGTATATACTTTACGTTTCTGTCTGGAGGTCCATACAAGGTCCTCCATTCTGTTCAAATCTTCGACTCTATTGAGCCACATCTTTACCGTTGGTGGTTGTTTATGTTTCCACATCCCTGGGATGCAGGCACGAGCAGCGTTTAAAAGGTGATTAACCAAAGAACTCCTGTATCTCTTTACCGTTAACTCCGAATCCTGTAGTAGGAAAAAGGGCCATTCGTCTGGTAGTTTGTCTTTACTAAATTTCTGCACTATACCCTGAACCTCCGTCCAAAAGTTCAGAATTCCTGGGCATAGCCAGAATATATGTAGCAAGGTTCCCTCTTCCTTGCCACACCTCCAGCATCTATCCGAAGTGTCTGGGTAGCACCTTTTTAATACTACCGGGGTACGATACCATTGAGATAGAATCTTGTAATTCATCTCTTGTGTTTTCGCACTGATTGACGATTCGAATATATTCCGGAGTATTTTACTCTTTTGTTCTTCTGTAAAGGGTCTTCCCAGTTCCATCTCCCACCTGTTAAAAAAAGGAAGCTGAGAGTCCTCCGTCGGTGTGTTCAGTAGTTCACTGATTCTTGAAAGGGTGTGCCGAAGCACTCCCTTACCACTACAGTACCCCTCGAATCTTGTAAGTTTACGTTCGTAACTTCTAGGGGGTTTTAGATTGTCCAAGAAATGCCGCAATTGTAATGCTCTCCAGGTATCCAATCTATAAGGGAGCCCACCTTCCACCATTTCCCGCATACTATGCCATAGACCCTCCCTCAAAAAATGGGATGCTTGTATTAAACCCTGGTCTATTAGTCTATCAAAGGACCCCTTCTTCAGACCTGGTGTAAATTGTGGGTTCCCCAAAATTGGATAGAGTGGTGAGTCCAAAGTGGATAATACCCCTTTCCTAAATAGCCCGTAGGCCACTTTCAATGTTGGGCCTATCAATGGGTGTTTCTTAGTAAGTATCGGCAGGTCTCTATAGCACCACGCAGCCAGATAGAGTATACTACTACATTGGGCCTGCTCCAAGCCCGGCCAAATTTTCTCCCCGCCATGTCTTCCCCAGTCTACCAGTCGGATTAACATGGCTGCCTGGTAGTATCTGAGGATATCTGGTGCCGATACGCCGCCCTCTCGTTTTGATAAACATAATGTATAGTTCTTAATTCTTGGACTTTTGTTGCCCCAAATAAAATTATTAAAGAGAGTTTGCGTCTGTCTAAAAAAAGATTTTGGTATAGCGATTGGGAGCGTTTGGAAGAGGTACAGAAATTTTGGTAATATATTCATTTTAATGATGTTAATTCGTCCAAACCACGAATGGAACCCCTTCCTCCAACCATCCAGGAGGACCCGCGTTTTCGTCAACATTGGCATAAAGTTAAGTCTAAAAACCTGTGTCAGGTCCGCCGGGATGAAGGTACCCAGATAAGAAAGAGATTTATCAGACCATTTGAATCTGTGCTTTGCTTTCAGGAGGCACATCTCTCCCCTCGAAATCCCCACCCCCATTGCTTCAGACTTATCGTAGTTTATTTTAAAATTTGATAAGTCTCCATATACCTTCAGTTCTTGTACCAAATTGGGGAGGGATTCCATCGGGTTCACTAAAGAATACATCATATCGTCCGCGTAGGCTGAGATCTTATATTCGGAGCCTCCAACAGACAATCCTTTAATATCTGGATTCAGTCGAATCCTGCTTAGTAATGGTTCCACTGAGAGAGCAAACAAGAGAGGGGATAGGGGACATCCCTGCCTTGTCCCATTTGACAGTTTAAAGGAGGGTGACAAGATTCCGTTCACTCTAACTTGTGCTGTTGGATAAGTATAGTTACTTCTGATCCATTGTACCATCTTATTGCCGAACCCCATGTGTTCCAGGACCTTGAACATAAATTGCCAATTTATCCGATCAAAAGCTTTCTCGGCGTCTGTACTGAGGAAAACACATGGGGTTCCGCCAGAGGCGGCCCGATGGACCAGGTTCAGAATCTTGATCGTATTGTCCCTGGCTTCACGCATTTGCACAAATCCCACCTGGTCTCTGTGGATGAGTCCAGGTATGTGTTGCTGTATGCGTATTGCCAGGATTTTGGCAAAGAGCTTCAGATCCTCATTCAGTAATGATATAGGTCTGTAACTTCCACATTGAGAGGGGTCTTTGCCTTCCTTAGGTATTACCGCTATTACTGCTTTTAGGGTTTCAGAATGAAAAGAGCATGAGTCACCTAATTCATTAAACATTCTAATCATGAAGGGGCCTAATTCTGGGAGAAAGAGTCTATAATAAAATATGGTAAACCCATCTACTCCTGGTGCTTTCCCTCTTTTCCCCTTTTTCACTGCCTCCTGTAATTCTTCTAAGGTAATGGGTCTTTCCATATCTTGGCTCATCTCTGATGTTAATGTTGAAATACCTGAGGTTTCTATGTACTTTCCCAGTGTCTCATACTGTTGTTGGCTTGTTTGTATATTGTACAGGGTACTATAATAATCGCTAAATGTCCGTGCAATCTCTTTAGGTAATACATGTTCCTCACCTCTCGACCCCTTAATCATTGGGATATAAGTTTTTGCTTGTTGCTCTCTCAGTGAATTTGCCAGGTGTTTCCCACATTTATTTCCGAATTCGTAATTTTGCCTTCTGCCATTCTGTATCGCTCTTTTTGCTCTATGAAAGAGTAGTTCATTAATTTGTCTACGTAACGTCATGAGTTCTCTCTCTACCTTGGGGTTAGGGTTCTGTTTATGCCGACTTTCTAAATTTCTAATTTCCGACATGAGAGTTGTTATTCTCTGTTCCCTATTCCTTTTGATTCTTGCCCCATGTTTCATCAGGACACCCCTAATCACCGCTTTATGGGCCTCCCATATCACCCCCAGGTTACATTCTGGGGTATCATTCATCTGAAAATACCATGTTAGCTCCTTCCGAATTTCTTCCAGAACGTCCTCATCCTGTAGCAGACTCTCGTTCAGTCTCCAGGTACTTGGTCCAGAGGATCTAGGATCCCCTATTTTATATTCTAAGAGGATTGGGGCGTGGTCGGTCCAAGTTATTTCCCCAATTCCAACTTCTATAACTGCGTGAAGCTGGCTGTGGGGTATAAAGAAATAATCGATACGTGAGTATATCTTATGCGGTACTGAGTAGAAGGAGTAGTCTCGCTCTCCTGGATGCATCAATCTCCATGTATCTATTAGGGTCCCTTGTTGTAACATCTGCCGAATCCGCCTCCGGACACCCCCCGTAACTGATGAAGTACCGGATGAGGTGTCCATCGTAGGGTCCAGGGGAACATTTAGGTCACCTCCCATTATCAGCTGGCCTTCCTGGAAACCTGTCAATCTGTCCAAAAGTTCTCTCAGGAACCGATCTTGGTGTACATTAGGGGCATAGAAAGTAACAAATGTGAATGTCACTCCCCCTATCGTCCCCTTTACCGCTAAATACTGCCCCTCTGTGTCTACCAGGGACTCTTTTAGAGACCACGGTATACTAGCTGATATCATTATTGAAACTCCCCCCTTTTTCGCTACCGGATTTGTCGCATGATATACGATCGGGAAGTACTTGCTTTGGAGAAAGGGGAGCCCCCCCTTTCTAAAATGTGTTTCCTGTATCAGAGCTACATTTCTTCCTCTTTTTTTCAGGTCCTCCAATAAGATACGTCTCTTTTCCGGGATGTTTAGTCCCTTAACATTAATTGAGATCACTGATAGACTCTCCATTTCCAATTGCCCCTCGAGTCTCCGGAAATGGGGAGGCAAGAGGGAAGGGAGGGGAGGTAGAGGAGAGAGGAGGTAAAAAACAAAGCAAACAAGAACAAAAAAAAAAAAAAAAAAAAAAAAAAAAAAAAAAAAAAACCCTGGCTTAAACCCACCCACCCACTAACCCCTAATCTAAACCGACCCCCTAAGGGAGAGAGGAAAGGAAATCTTTGTCCTCCTCCCTTCCTAGGGTGTCGCAAAGCACACGCTTTGTTCACTCACAAACCCACCCCTCTGAGTGATAGCCTAATGGGGGTTTAGGAACCCACGCATCTCCCGGTGAGGGGTCCCCCGTCCCCTCCACATGCATCTTTTCTCTCCATATATATGCCATGAGTCCGCTCTGAGGTAAATTAGAAATCGGAAACCCCACAGTCCACCTTTCCTACATTTCATACAGGCCTTTCCCTGGCGTCTCTTTATCGGCTTAAAATGGTGTGACAAAAAAAAAAAAAAAAAAAAAAAAAAAAAAAAAAAAGGGAAACCTTGGGTTTGGATATACTTATATACATACATATACATCCCCCTTCCCCTACCAAATTATAAAACCTCTCCGTATCATTTATTCCATTCATTTAGACATATTATGGTATAATTATGGTTATCATATTCCGTATCATTTGTTCCATGCATTTAATCATATTATGGTACCCATGTATAATAGTACCCGGACACAGTGCTCGCACCGACTCCCATCCCCCCCCCAAAAAAAGGAAAAATAGCAAAAAACTCAGAAAAAACAGCAAACCCACCAAGTCCCTCTCTCTTCCCCCCCTCCCATCCCAGCCCACGGGGAATTGGTTCCCTTCCTACTAACCCTTATGTACGTACCCTAAACCCCTAAAAAAAAAAAAAAAAAATTGTGAAAATTGTGAAAATTGTGGAAAGAAACCCAGCACTGGGTTATTGTAGCAAAAAAAAGAAAAAAGGTATGTGCCCTCCGATGAGCATCCCCCTTTTGTGTGTCCCTGAAGTGCATTGAATATTGTGCCCCTGTTTTTAACTAACCCCTCCCTCCTCTATGTGTCCGTAAGAGCCTGTGGGTTAGGATAGTGGGCCGAGCCCCCCCACCCACAGCCAATCAAGCCATCAACCCGTCCGTGTCCCTCCCCCCCCATCCCTACCCATCCCTACCCTCAAAACCCTAACTGCTGTGTATATACACCCTTCTGTGAACCCCTCACGCTCCCTTAGCTAGCCCCCCTCCCTAGCCCCCCTCTATCTTCCCTCCCCTTCCAGTCAGCGCAGCTCCGGGTGATATCTCAATGTCTAATATTACCCTCCTAGATACACTTTGCCCATCCGTACCCTTACCCCCTGTGGGGGGAACTATACGAGTAGCCAAACCAGGCCAAACCAGGCCGAGCAGAACCTCCTATCTAATCTTGTAATGTAGGATGAGCGAAGAGGGGAAAAAAAAAAAAAAAAAAAAAAAAAAAAAAGGGGACAAAAGAAAATTGAGAATTGATCCCTCTCAGTATCCTCAAAACTACCCATTGGTAATAACCCTTCAATAAACATTCAATGACCCTTACGGGAAGAGAGAAAAAAGAAAATAATAATTTTCCCAAAAAAAAAAAAAAAAAAAAAAAGGTGTCACATTTTCTTAGATTCCAAAAGTCTAGGGTTTAACTGGAGCCAGTCCTGGACTGGGAAAGGTTCTGTCTCCAAAAATAAGAAAAGGTCGGGGAGATCCATTTTAGAGCGTAGCCAGAACGAGAGTGGGCCTTTTTTTATAAGAACAGATATGGGGAACCTCCAACTATAAGTCCCACCCCAGGCCCTCACTCGTTCCAGTATAGGACGGAGCAATGCCCTGCGATGCAGGGTAGCCCCTGACAAATCTGGCAGTATCTTGAGCTGTGTCCCTTCAAACTCTATCACACCCGTTTGCCACGCTTTCCGTAGGATTGCCTCCCTGTGTGAATAGTAATGTAGCCGACAGATCACGTCCCGGGGACGACCACCGTCTCTTGGTTTGGGGCCCAGAGCCCTGTGTATTCTATCCATTTCATAATTTAGCATACTAGTGTCCATCATAACATTTTGGAGGATATTTTTAATTGTAACTTGTAGGTCTTCTTGCCCCTCCGGTTCTGGAAGGCCGCGTATGCGTATATTATTGCGGCGTCCCCGGTCTTGGAGGTCTTCAACCTGTAGTTGCAGAGATATCGCAATATCTAGCTGGTTATGGTGGGCTTTCTCAATCCTCTCCACCCGTTGCTCCAGTGTCTTTAACCCGGTTTCCCCCTCTCCCATTCGGACTTCCAGGCCCTGAATTTCAGATCTCACCATCTCTAGATCCCTGGAATGTGCTTCTTCTACTTTAGAAATTAAGTCGGCTATATCCGACCTTGTGGGGAGTGCTTGTATTAGAACTTTCAGGGTCTCCATCTCGCTTTTAAAATCTTCCCGTAGGGGTGGGGGGGCAGTAGATCCTGCCAAGATGTTAGACATACGCGGGCTCTGTGGGGTGGTTTGTAGAACCTCCACGTCTGCTCGAACTGCCATACAGGGTTGTGATAATTTCCCCAGACTATATTCTATCTCCGGGTCCGGTCCCAGCAGCCCCCCTTTACCTTCCGGGAGCCGACCCACTACCTGCAAAGCCGGAAGGTATCTCGTTATTCCCGTTTGTTCGGTGGGTCTGGTTACAGGTATCTGAGATATCTGTGCCGCTGCGGTAGTTGCGGCTGCTTTACGTGAGGTGCGACTCTCTCTTAATCGCATAGGTTGCATACCTCACATCCCTCATGCAACCTGTACCTATTTAACCGAGAAAGTCTGGGTTACTAGGGCTTACTTCAGATTATCAGTCAGTTTCAGCCCCCTAGAATTGAAAAGTTCATAGACTCTCTCGCACTTATCTTCTAAAATAACTCAGCACACTACAGTCTCTATTAAATTACAGATGCTATTGTACTTGTTGTATTCGCTGCATTTACTGGTCTTTTCACTGACCTCTCATATTAAACAATACCAGAGCCATATGCAGCAGTATGATGGGAGAGAGTGCTTACTGCTTTAAATAATAGCAAAACAGTTCTTACTAGGCAGCATTAGGCAGTGGAAAGAAAAGGCAAGGTACTTGCAGCTTTGAGCGGTGGCAGGACAGTTCTTACGTGGTCCACCCGGGATCTCTCAGGGCTTCCTTCTATCAGTAGGTGGTGCGTAGAGGATCTCTCTGTCTGCTGTGTATGTCCACGGTGTCGGCGTTTCAGTGCCTGTCTCCAACACAGCTCCAACACAGCAATGCGCCGATAGGTGGATGCAGTCACCACGTGAGTTCAACTCAGGCTCAGGTTTCAGGCTCAAGCTCGTACCCGGTCCCCGATCCCGCTGTAGTGAGAAGCAGGTCCAAGAGCCCCTCCGGACACCTCGCTCCGCTGCTCTGCCTATCGCGCTCCCCCCTCCATAAACCACCGGGTCCTCGCTGCAGGTACAATTCTCAGAGCGGGCGGTAAGCGTAATCAGTCCTGCATGTGGAGGTAAGACGGGAGCTCACCAGCACACTCCCTCACACGGCCATGCGTGGCCACACCCCCTATATCATAAAGCTATTTAATACAATAAATATTTGACTACAAATCCTTTCTGTTCTCATACGTATCAAAAATCCACATACAATATAACTGACAGAAAATTGAAACCCTCCTACAAAGTAGAATATCCTTTATTATATGTTTATATGTATTCATTACTCATACGTTCTTGTAATAACAGCCCCAGCCTAATGTGTACTGCACATTTATGGTCGGGAAGAGATATGTGATTAATAAAAACTTCTCTGTAAAATGCTCAGTGTTAACGACGATGTTTCATGTTATAAAGAGCATTTCATATTGGGACTGCTACCCCGTGGAAGAAACTTTGAAAGAATGATACCTTATTTTAACCCTTTAGCACCGACTGTACGCACATATGCGGCTTTGGATTTAAGGGGTTATACCAGGATTATGCCTATATTTTAGCAGCTGCAGGCATCATCCCGGTACCATTTTTTTAGAACAGGCAGTCGGCTCTTCACTTCTGGTTTCCTGGCACTATTTAAAAAAAAAAAATTACAGTATTCAGAATGGTTCCACCCATTATTCATAACAAGCTATTCAGGTCTGGTAAGAATTTCAAGGAAGAGTCAGCCAAAAAATACTCTCCCCAAATTATATACCCGACTCCTTTCCTAGGGTCTGGTATACATTTTAAAGAGCCCCCTTCAAATTCATACCAGAGCTAAACAGCCTAGTATGAATGACACTTTTTTCTGAGCATGCAGCCTGGGAGACCAGAAATGGGGATGGGACAAAGCAGGGAGAAAAAACACACAGATCTGTATGTAAAAGCAGCACACATTACACATTGCTAGGCACATAGTTTACCCTTTAACCCCTTTTGCCGCCAAGTGTACGCACATATGCTGCCTGGCTTTCGGGGGTTATACCGCAGCTGCAGGCATCATCCCGGTATCATTTTTTAGAGCCGGCGATTGGCTTTCCAGGGATAACAACCGATGCAGCTAAAAGCCGGTCGGTTGTTATGCTGGATGAGAGGAAGGGGACACCCCCCCCTCCCGTCACCTCCACCACTCTTACCGGGCCTCCCATCCCACCGGGAGACTCGCTCTGTGATCTGCCGCAGACTGGAATGAAGCCGTGAACGGCTTCGATTCAGTCTCTTCAGTGTAAACAATGGCACCGGTTTAAAAAAAAATACACAGTATTCAGAATCGTCGTTTTTGGTGATCTGAATACTTTAAAGTGCAAAGGAGGGATTGGGGGTCTTTTAGACCCCCGATCCCTCCATAAAGATTACCTCTCACCACCTATTACTGTCACAAGGGATGTTTACATTCCTTGTGACAGCAATAAAAGTGATCAAATATATATTTTTTTAAAACACAATTTTATATTATAAAAAGCAATAAAATAAATAAGATTTTTTTTTTAAAGCGCCCCCGTCCCCGTGAGCTCACGCAGCAAAGAAAACGCATACGAAAGTTGCGCCCCCATATGTAAACAGTGTTCAAATTACACATGTGAGGTACTGCCGTGACTGTCAGAGTAAGAGCAATAATTCTAGCCATAGACCTCCTCTGTAACTGTAACTTGGTAACCGTCCAAAAATTTGAAACCGTCGCCTATGGAGATTTTTAGGTACTGTAGTTTGTCGCCATTCCACGAGTGCGTGCAATTATAAAGCGTGGTTTGTTTGGTATATATTTACTATTTACTTTTTTTAAATTCATGAAGGTGCCCTTTTCCCCAAATGTTGCGTTTTAAAACACTGCTGCACAAATACCGTGTGACATAAAATATTGCAACAATCGTCATTTTATTCTCTAGATTCTCTGCTAAAATATATATATATATATATATATAATGTTTGGGGGTTCTAAGTAATTTTCTAGCTAAAAATACGGAATAAAACTTGTAAACACCAAATATCAGAAATAGGATTAGTCATGAAAGGGTTAAATGCTCCTAGAGGTGTACTCTTTTCCAGCCAGTGTCATTAGTAAGGTATCAGTATACAAAAATAGCATTTGCAAAAGTAAAAAGAATACAAAAACACCAAATGCGCTGAAGTCCAGAAAATTAATAAGGGCAATAAGCTGAGGGCAAGATGGATATAAAAGCCAAAACAGTTCCACAAGAATCCGTCAATACAGTTGCTCTCCTGAGAAATCTAAGGTGGGTTCGAAGTGAACTGACAGTCTTTGTCTGAATAGTCCACGAGCAACCACCGACAAACTGCATGAGAGCCGCCTGCTCTCAGTGAAGATCCTAGAAAGCAGAGAGACTCCACACAAGAACAAGTGTGTAGTCTAAACATAAACATATGCCGGGTGTTTCTTTCTTCGTTCTGAGTTGACGTTCAGAACCATCCTTAGAACGAGCCCTGAGGTCGCGCTGTGGCTTCGACCCTGTGATCATTATGATCACAGGCTCCAGCTGAGCAGAGATCGGGATATTGGCGCTGTGATTGGCCCTCCCGATCATGTGACCTCTGTGTCCAATCACAGCCATCACAATGTAAACAGTTCTCCCCGCCGAGCTCAGTGAGCTCTCAGTGCAGGGGGTAGAGGGGAAATCTACAGCTCTGCGACAGCTCTCTGCGTAAGGATGATTTTATACAGAGAGCTGTCACAGATCCCCCCACAAACAGAACACCAAGCACCACTGATACCCCTGTCCCCATACACATGTCAGTGTCCCCATGAAACATCTGTCTGTCCCCATCACAACTGTCTGTCCCCATCACATCTATCACAGTGCACAAAACATCTGTCTGTCCCCATCACATCTGTCACAGTGCACAAAACATCTGTCTGTCCCCATCACATCTGTCACGGTGCACAAAACATCTGTCACAGTGCACAAAACATCTGTCTGTCCCCATCACATCTGTCACAGTGCACAAAACATCTGTCTGTCCCCATCACATCTGTCACAGTGCACAAAACATCTGTCTGTCCCCATCACATCTGTCACAGTGCACAAAACATATGTCACAGTGCACAAAACATCTGTCTGTCCCCATCACATCTGTCACAGTGCACAAAACATCTGTCTGTCCCCATCACATCTGTCACAGTGCACAAAACATCTGTCTGTCCCCATCACATCTGTCACAGTGCACAAAACATATGTCACAGTGCACAAAACATCTGTCTGTCCCCATCACATCTGTCACAGTGCACAAAACATATGTCACAGTGCATAAAACATCTGTCTGTCCCCATCACATCTGTCACAGTGCACAAACATCTGTCACAGTGCACAAAACATCTGTCTGTCCTCATCACATCTGTCACAGTGCACAAAACATCTGTCTGTCCTCATCACATCTGTCACAGTGCACAAAACATATGTCACAGTGCACAAAACATCTGTCTGTCCCTATCACATCTGTCACAGTGCACAAAACATATGTCACAGTGCACAAAACATCTGTCTGTCCCCATCACATCTGTCACAGTGCACAAACATCTGTCACAGTGCACAAAACATCTGTCTGCCCTCATCACATCTGTCACAGTGCACAAAACATCTGTCTGTCCCCATCACATCTGTCACAGTGCACAAACATCTGTCACAGTGCACAAAACATCTGTCTGTCCTCATCACATCTGTCACAGTGCACAAAACATCTGTCTGTCCTCATCACATCTGTCACAGTGCACAAAACATCTGTCTGTCCCCATCACATCTGTCACAGTGCACAAACATCTGTCACAGTGCACAAAACATCTGTCTGTCCTCATCACATCTGTCACAGTGCACAAAACATCTGTCTGTCCTCATCACATCTGTCACCGTGCACAAAACATCTGTCTGTCCTCATCACATCTGTCACACCACTGCACAAAAAATCTGTCTGTCTCCATCACAACTGTCTGTCCCCATCACATCTGTACCAGTGCACAAAACATCTGTCTGTCCCCATCACATCTGTCACACTGCACAAAACATCTGTCTGTCCCCCATCACCGCCAATACCAAATAAACCCTGATTTGGGTTGTTTTTACCAAAGAAATGTAGAAGCATCATTTTTGGTCAGAATTTATTAAGATAAATGACTTATTTGCGAAACTGAGAAAAAAACTGTTTTGGAAAAAAAAAATGGTATTGGAAGGAAGGGGGTGAAAGTGCCCAGTACTAAAGTAGTTAAAGACTGTTTATAATAAATATTTAATGTGGTTTCTTAATAAAAATCCTTCAATTGTATACACTATTTATGGTATTATGTGATGGTAGCATTTAAGCTCTAGGCCTTTCTTCAAATTGCATTCGTCTACTATCTTTGTTTCTTATAACATTACTTCTGTCAGGTTTAAGCTATTGAAAAATACATACACACAAGTTAAAGGTGTCTAGTGTTCCCATTATAAAAAAGTAGCACATTATGTTTATGTATTGCGGCTCCCAGCGTATTGTCTGATCAGTATTAACAGTTTTAATATGTCTCATAGAACTTGACATTAGGGTATTCAGAAAAAGTACATCCTGTATAAAACCATATTCATTTGGGGATGATAACACATTTCTATTTCCGCATGCATAATTTTTGTCCATTCCCTTATCCCCGTGGAGGGTACATTTTTAAATACAGAAGTCAGCTACACTAAGCAAGGAACAAACTGCAGAAATCCTCATATTTTTATCCTATTACAATAAAATCATTTCTGCATCAGCAACAATTTTCCCAAACAGGTGCATAATTTTTCACACAGCATTTTAGAAAGATCATTGCAGAGAATACAGTTAAGCTCTACATGAATACTAAAAATGAAAGCAAAGCTTTATAGTGTTTTATAGACTATAGGAGGCAAATAATGTACACAACTCAAGTCTACCTAAACACTGGGGAAATGCTTTAAATAATGTCTTGTACATACAATCGGAATTTCCGATGAAAAAAGTCAGACGGAATTTTTTTTTTTTAAATATTTTTATTGGAGTTTGTACAGTAAAATAAGATGACGTGACGTGAACAAATAATAAAAAGACAATGTATACAAAACCATGTACATGGGAAAGCATTATACATATCAAAACACAGAGCGATATGGAAAGGCTAATGAAAACTTTGAAATAGAAAAAAATAACAATGCAAGCAGAAAATAAAAATAACCTCAAAGAAAAAATAAAAAAAAACAATGGAAAACCAGAAGCAGGAATTGAAGGATGAACAATACAGAACTATAGAACCACTATTACCTGTGTATCACAATTACACCTACAGGGGGATGCGGATACACAACCCTGTGTTAGTATCAACTTAAGTTACAATTGGTGTAATAGGACTATGGACAAAAGCTAGCATGGCTGACCAAAGAAGAACCTCAGATTTGAACTGGCAGGTGACGGATCATTGGGCGTAAAGAACTGTGGAGGGTACGAAAAAGGTAGGAATGATAAGGGGCTAGTAGCTATGGTTGCTTGGTTCATGGTGGCAGAAAGGCAGAAGGGTCCGATAGATTCAACAGTTTAAGGTTACCCAAGGAGTTTGCGAGGTCCCTATGGAGATACCATTCGGTATACCGGAATGGATGCATGAGAGTTTGTAGTTCCGTTTGGTCAAACGTGTGTTCCATGAACTTGCGCCATCTCATAAAGAACCGTGGGGTAGAGCGAAAATTCAAGACAATGGTATCTAGTCTCTCTAAATAGAAAAGTGACGAGAGGGCCTTTCTAACCGCTGGTAGACTCAGCGGACTCGGGCTGATCCAATGGGACATGATAGTCCTACGGGCCACTAGGAGGCATAGGTGAGCCCATTGGGGGATGGAAAGTGAGCCCCCAGTTGTTGCGGGAGCAGGGGGAGGCGTTGGTTCGCAGCCAAACAGGCATATTAGGTAGTCCCTCGGGATCAGTGTGTTGGTAACTTCATTTACATAGGCAAGTACAGAGTCCCAGTATTTAACAATAGGTGCGCATTCCCATAGGCGGTGAAGCAGAGTCGGCGCGGGAGGGTAGAGCCCTGGGTAAGGGTCAGCCTTATCCTGGGTAGGGTCAAGCGCTTATGATAAAACGGAAAGGGTAATACGCCCTGTAATTATTGCGTGATTCGTTAATTTTGTGCTGCACTCCTTTGTAGCCCTCGAGGATAGTGGGATTGTGTTGGAGAGAGTGTCATCTTCAAATATTTGTGCCCATTTCTGAAATGGTTTGAGACAGTATTTGGCAGCCTGGTGCTCAATAAGATGAGAATAGAGGGTGGAGATGGAGTAATCATTGTTGCGTAGGACTACATCAATGAAGGATTTTTGCAGGGGATTCGAGTCGGGGCCATGACAAGATCGTAAATAACTGATCATTTGGTGATAGTAAAAGACATGTGACGCTGGCAAACAGTATTCCCTTGACAAGGTTTGAAAGGATTTGAAGTTGCATTGGGTGGTGAGGTATATTGAAGCGACAGTGGTAAGTCCCTTGGTGTTCCATTGTTCAAAGGCTTTGTGTAGAGTGGACGGTGGGAAAATTGGGTTGCCAAGTATCGGCAAGTGACAGGAAACACTAGAAGGCAACCCCAATAATCTACGGACCTCTCTCCATGCTATAACTGTATCCCTGATTAGGATACTGGACTTCATGTAGGTCGGCAGTTTGTTGGGATTCGAATGTAGAATGGCAGGTAGAGTGTATGGAAGGGTCGAGGCACCTTCTAGCACGGTATTGGAGTATTTGGATCTGCCTGATAGCCAGTCCAGGCCCTGTCTCAGCAAGCAAGCCAGATTGTAAAAACGTATGTTGGGCAGGCCCGCCCCACCCTCAGACTTCGGGAGACATAGTTTTTGTAGCGCAATGCGAGATTTTTTGCGAGACCAGAGAAAGGCAGACAATGCCTTATGTAATGTATTTACATCAGAGTGTTTAAGTAGAAGAGGTATGGTCTGCATGGGATAGAGTAGGCGCGCGAACAACACCATTTTAAATAAGTGGCATCTCCCAAAGAGCGAGAGGGGGAGGGCCGCCCAAACATCCAGCTGACTCACAATTTTAGAAATTAGCGGTGGGAAGTTGAGTGAGTACAGAGTGGAAGGGTCTCTGCCAATGTGTATGCCCAAGTAGGTAATATGTTTCTTCGCTATGGCGAAAGGAGAGTGATCCACCCATTTGGCAGCCAATCTGGGGTGGAGCGATAAGATCTCGCTCTTGTCAAAATTAATTCGAAAACCTGAGCATAGTCGGAAGGAGTGAAATAGTTGTCGAATTCTGTCAAAGTCCGCAAGGGGTCGTGTGGAGAATAACAATATGTCGTCTGCGAATAGGTAGCGGAGGAACGGAGAGAATGAGAACCTATTGGAATGCCACTAACTCCGTCGGGGGAATTGAGTATTCGGGATAAAGGCTCGATAGCTATATTAAAGAGTAATGGGGAGAGTGGGCACCCTTGTCTAGTCCCCTTCATCAGAGGAATAGTGTCGGAGATAAAGTCGGGGGTCACCAGTCGCGCAGTAGGGGATTCATACATTCGTCGTAGAAACTGTACAATTGGGCCCGAGAAACCAAAGTCCGTCATCACCCGGAACAGCCAGGACCAACTAATATTGTCAAAAGCCTTTTCGGCATCGAGCGACAGGATGGCAACGTCCTGTTCTGGGTGCAGTTTTGCATATTCTAATGCCATTAGGACCTTGCGTATGTTTAGAGTGGCCGATCGCCCCTGAACAAATCCTGACTGTAACGGGTGAAGCATAGAGGGTAGCATTTGGGCCAAGCGAGACGCCACAATCTTGGATAATATTTTAACATCGACATTAATTAAGGAGATTGGGCGGTAAGAGCCCGGAAGTGAGGGGTCTTTACCTTTTTTAGGAATTATTCTAATATGCGCCTGGGATCCTGTAGGAAGATAGGGGCCCCCATCCCACATATTTGCGTAGACATGACGTAGGGTGTCAGGAATGAAGTCTTTAGTCAGTTTATAGAATTCGGCAGTGTAGCCGGCCGGGCCCGGGGCTTTAGCAGGGGACAATGAGGTGATCGTCTGTTTGACATCTTCAAAGGTTATGGGAGTGTTGAGAGTCTCTAAATGTTCCCTCTGAAGTTTGGGGAGGTGGACCCTAGCCAGGAAAGCGTCGGCCGCGAGTTGGTCTGTAGGATCCGCCGAGTATAACTGCGTATAATAGTCGACTAAGGCCTCGTACACACGAGCAGACAGATTTGTTCAAATCTGTCTGTCCGACAGATTTTAACAAATCTGTCTGCTGGGATTTTGGTTTGCTCGCGTGTACACACGAGCAAACCAAAATCCCCCCGCAACGCGCAGCGGCGCGCTGACGTGTCGGTGACGTGGCGGTGACGTTGACGCCGCCACGTCACCGCACCGCACCAGGAAGTAAAACACTTCCGCGCATTCGCCGAATCCATTCGGCGGCGGTGTGGGACGACATGTCTGCTGGTAAGTGTACTAACCAGCAGACATGTCGGGCGGACGGATTCCCACCCGATAGATTTCAAAGCATGCTTTGAAATCTGTCGGGTGGCCAAATCCGTCGGCTCGGCCGTACACACGATCGAATCTGTCTGCTGAAACTGTCCAGCAGACCGTTTCCAGCGGACAGATTTGATTGTGTGTACGAGGCCTAAGACTTTACTAATCTCTGTAGGCGAAGTGACCAACGTGCCAGCTGAGTTTTTCAGGGCAGAGACATGGGTAGGGCGTCTGGGTCCCGCGCACAGCCTTGCTAGGAGTTTGCCCGCCTTGTTACCATATCTGTGGAAGTGCAATTTAGCGTACAAATTCTTAGCCAATTCTTGTTGTTCTGCCCAAAGGTCGAATTCACGCTTGGCTTTTCTCCAATCATGTATATTGTCAGATGTGCGGTTAAGTGTCAGGAGTTCATGAGCCGAGCGTAGAGCCTCACTCGCTTGTATATAGCTTTGTCTGGCATGTCTCCTAAATTGCGCGGTGTAAGAGATTATTTTACCCCTCAGGAAGGCCTTTCCCTTAACAAGGTTATCTGTGAGGTGTGGTTCGTTGTTAAGGTGTATTCCTCCCATGCCGCAGAGGGTCATGTGTCGGAAGTCCCACTGTCTGCAGGTATGATTATGCGAGGGGGAAGAGGAGGGTTTTGGTGTGTTTAGTAGATGTATGGCAATGGGACTGGTCAGAGATTCTGGCGTTGGCAATTACTGAGTCACTTAGCATGGGGAGAAGTGCAGGGGAGGCAAAAAAGTAATCGATGCGGGAGAATGAGTTATGGGGTGGGGAGTAGAAGGTATAGTCGCGGTCAGTTGGATGTTCTAACCGCCATACATCAAGGAAGTGTATGGAGTCTATGGCCTGTGTGAGCAACGACGGGGCTGAAGTCGATGAGGTATGTCTGGGTGGAGTACGCGTCGTGTCGCTTACCCGGTCGATGGTTGCGGACATAACCGAGTTAAAGACCCCACCCACCAGATGTAGGGATCCCGGAGCAGCTAGAATCCATGTCACCATGTCTTGGAAGAATGAGACGTCAGGTGAGTTGGGCGCATATATGTTGGTGATGGCTATGTCTTTGTCCGCTAGAGTTAGGTGAATAGTAATTTTACGGCCCATCGGGTCAGTCTGTACGTCCCTAAGAGTATGTCTCAGGTTTTTATGTATGAGAATGGCCACCCCAGCTTTGCGTCCTATGGCTGGGGAGCCATATACAGTTCCCACCCACAACTTGCGTAGACGAGTTAAGTCATCTGTGGAGAGATGGGTCTCTTGAAGTAGTGCCACATCTGTCCGAAGACGCTTTAAGTGTCTAAGAATGGACATGCGCTTGTTCGGAGAGCGCAGCCCCTTAACGTTCCATGAAACAACTTTTAGGTGATTCCCAGCCGCTGAAGAGGCCATATTTGAGCTGGAGTTATGTTTTGAGCTAGTGATGGGAAGCATAGTCCCCCTCCAAGAGTCACGTCAGCAGTCCGAGGGTCACCCAAACATTGCAAACTTTCTGAGTATACGGTTAAAACACAGGTAATCATAAACAATGCAAACGTTAAGTAATAACAAGGAAAAAAAAAAAAAATTGCGTAGAAACAATAATAACATAAAGGCCTAAATTCTAGGCACCCAACAGATAGGAGGGACTTCACTTTTTTCCACATGAAAGTGAGACGCATAGCAGGGCTCCCGCAATACGCCAGGTCCCTATTCCCAACAATAGAACAAGAGCTTCGGGGGGGGAATGCAGAGGGAGGGGGAGGGTGGGGGGGGAAGGAGAGACAGGGAACAGCTGGCTGTGTGAGGAGTAAGTTTCAAGGGGATAGCAGTAGCGGTAAAGCATAGACATGGGGGGGGGATGAAAAGAAATGTGAAGTGATACTACCCGCTTTTCTTGGGTCTACCGAGATGAGAAGATTCTGAGATGCGTTCTCAGCGGCTGTCCGAGCAATCCGCGTGAGTGGTATATCGACTCCGCTTGTATGGTTGTTTGGTAGGGCCGCCGGGTTGCTTGCGGGATGCGGATGGGGTAGCCGGTTGAGATGAGGAGCAGTCTTCAGAGTTGGTAAGGTCCATTCCTGCAGCAGCCGATTCCAAGTATCGGTCCGCCTCATCTGGTGATGTAAAAGTAAGGTGTTCTCCGGTCCTGGTTTGAATGTGGAGGGTGGCTGGGTAGTGCAGGGAGAATCTGATCTGGTCACGGTGCAGGGTCGAACAGATGGTCGAGAACGCTTTACATTGTTTCATCACCTCGATGGAGTAATCTGCAAAAAGCAAAAGTTTGGCCCCATCCACCGAGAGGGAACGCGTGCGACGAAATGCCTGCATAATGGCAGTTTTGTCCGCATAGTTCAGATATTTCACAATGACGTGTCTGGGTTTGGCACGATTCTCCGCGTACTGGCCAAGGCGATGGGCACGTTCGATGGTGCAAGGTATGCGGAGTCCCAGCTGTTCAGGGATGATTTTAGCGCATACGTTAGCGAGCTGGCCGTTAGGGACTGACTCTGGCAGGCCAATAATGCGCATATTGTTCCTCCTGGAACGGTTCTTGAGGTCGTCCAACTTGCTCCAGACTTCCCTGTTTTCAGCAGTCAGCCGGGCAAGTTGCGCAGACTGAGCGGTGGAGTCATCTTCCAAGGAAGAAATTCTGTCCTCCGTTTGTGTAATCCTCTGGGCCTGAGATTGCAATTCCAGGTGGAGCTGCTCAAGACCCCTTTGCACAGCAGCATCCACCGTGGCGGAGAGAGTAGGTCCCATCAAGGCAACCACTTGCTGAGCGATGTCCGCCGGGGATGCAGGGTCGACTGCTTGTATGTCGGAGGCAGCGTGTGGGTGAGAGGAGTCTCCGGAGCATGGCGCGGCCGCCATCTGGGCTGCACTTGAAGCCGCGTCTACAGCGGGAGGCGCCGAGGATAAGACTCGGGCGTAGGATCGCTCCACAAAGCGATCCATCTGTGTCCCCACAGCAGCGGGGGAAGGATGGGGTTACCCCGAAGGTTTGAGCAGGCTTTATCAGCCGATAATGCGAGGATGGCGGCAGGAGCAGCGTCTCCTCATTCCTGTCTCATGTTGCGCCGGAACCGGAAGTCCCCCAGACGGAATTTTTCATGGGATATTCTATCCGTGTGTTGGCCCCATCTGACTTTTTTCCGTCAGAGTTTAGAAATAGAACATGTTTTATTTTTTTCCAATGGAAATTACGATCGTCTGTGTGGAACTTCGACAGAGAAAAAAACACGCATGCTCAGAATAAAGTCATTGAATGCTCGGAAGCATTGAACTTCATTTTTCTTGGCTCATCGTAGTGTTTTGGAGGGTCGGAATTTGCTTTCCTCGTACCTTAAGCTAACTACACAAAAATTAGAGGCTAAAGAAGCTTCCTTGCCAACTAGTTACCAAATGAGGATGATAAGTAAGTAAATAAGGTTAACCTGTTTTCACTTTGAATACCTAATTATATGTGAGGAAAACTAAAATAAAAAAGCAGATAATTGTTAGCACGTGATTGGTGATTGGGCATTTGGAGTAATGAAAAGGCCCATAGCAATTAAAACAGACTCTATTCCTTCAGTAAATCAACCCCATTGCATTGGAAGAAGTAGAGAAAAATATATTTCTCTGCAGTTTTATTTAAGAAAATTACATAATTAGCAAATATCTGCAGACTTTAGAGGTTATTTTAAGAGAAATTCCAGGTATGGATATTTTATACATATTTTATACATAGTTACATGACCAATGACCAATGTAACTTTGCATATACCATAACTGGTTGATGCCCCTGGAATTCTGAAATCACTGAAGTAGACACCACCACTTCTGGGTCCTATTCTGAACACTGGAAGTTGGCCGCTGAGTACTAGTGTCATTCAGAGAATGCTTTGATTGAATGAGGTGAAAAGGCAGGGCGGTGAAGTCTATACGTATCACACCTAGTGTTGATTATGCAGAAAAATAGCAATTACCCATTGTTTCACTACCTTTGTGAGAGGATACGAATGGAAAGAGTATTGATATTATTGAGGTCCTTACCTTCTGGTGAGTTCCCTAACTCACCAGAAGGTAAGGACCTCAATAATATCAATATTCTTTCCATTCTTTTCCTCTCATCTTTAGCTATCCACTGCTGAATAATGAAACAAATTTGCACAGTATTAGTCCAACTTCACAGCATCTCTTCACATTTCATCATTCATAAACCATAGCAAAAAATAAAAAAAACTCCAAATAGTGTTAAACCATAAAGATTTTATATATACAAAGATAAAATAAAAACAAGAACTACAGTACTTACATGGAACAGTGCTTCTGATCGCAATGATTAAAAATGCAGAACTGATGCACCATCAGAAAGGAGATGATGTTATTATTTGTATTAGCAGGACTTACATAAGACTCAATAATCCACTGTGCGTAATGTAGCACCACTTTCTGATGTGTTTTATCACAAAGATTTTGTCTCCCTTGATCTTAATCGGTATGATTGGAAGCACTGTTGCATGTGAGTGGCTCTTGTCTTTATGAACCTTTTAATAAAAATCTTTATCCTTTTTAAATAAGACATCAGCTTAGGGCAAAATGTTTTTTGGAAAACAATTATACAATTTCCCTTTCACTCTTACTCCTTTTTTATAGCAACTACATCATATTGTTCAGCCATTGCTAAACAATTGCAATCATGAGGTAGAAATGAGGAAAGCAGGACCTTGGAACACAATAGTTCCTAATGCTGCAGAGCTCATAATTTTTACATTGTGGCATAAAGAGTCAGCGTAATAATATTTAGTTAGCTGGACATAGTTTTTGTGAGTTTAAATTGACCTGTATTATTGGAACACACATATAGGGTAAGATCTGACTTTAGGCACCAACCCTGAGGATGTGCATCACGCTTACTCTATGTGAATTTGCCTGGAAAAATATTTAAACCATGCAAGGTATGCGTTATATCGTAAGAGTACATGATAGCGATGAGACTTATATTTATACAGTTACACTTGTTTTCAAACAATGCAGAACAGTGTCACAATAATCATAATACAGTATGTGTTAACTAGATTTAGACTTCATATACACTTGCCCGTCATTTACCGGGGTAGTGGGAAAACGCAAAACACTGCAAAAAACACGCTGCTAGTGTACAGTACATGAAGCCTTAGTTGTGTTATGATTATAAGATTAACACCAGAGTTCCAAATCCTATTGCTAGCTGCAATTTCAGAACCTGATTTGCTCTTCATATTCCCCTCACCTCCTTTAAAGCACCATTACATACATTCTAATGCAATAAACCTCAATTAATAGTCATTTCTTACAGGTCTGTGACATATTAGAGGACTGTAAAGAGCAAAAATATTGTAACAAGTTTATTTTGGCAAATGATTTTAAAGAGAATAAGGCTAGGTAAGAGAAAGAAAGTCTCCCTGCATTCAGATAGTTTCCTAACATTTTAGCATGCATATAAGACAAATAATGAGCCTAAGCCATCACAGACTCAACTATGCAAATGCCCTCTATTTAGGACTTCCCAAATACCAAATCACTCGTCTGCAAGTCGTTCAAAATAAGGCTGCTCGATTAGTGACTGGCAAAAAACCATGGGAGTCAATCTCCCTTTCGCTTAGATCCCTTCACTGGCTACCAGTGAAAGACAGAATCACTTTTAAGGCACTCTGCCTAACACATAAGTGTATTCAAGGAAACGCTCCCCAATATCTATGCGAAAAAATAAAACCCCAATCGCACTCTGCGATCTACAAATCAAAACCTACTCCAAATACCCAAGGCAAGATACAAATCCAAAGGAGATCGGAGATTTGCTGTCCAAGGACCTCGACTGTGGAATGCACTACCAACCACCATCCGACTGGAGTCGGACCACTTGGCCTTCAGGAGAATGATTAAAACTCATCTCTTCTGAGGTAAAGCGTTTCCTTATCGAAGGAATGGAAACAGCGCCCAGAGGCAATTCAGTTCGCAAGTGTTGCACTTTATAAGTTTCTCACTCACTCACTCATTGAAAGACAGTGAATTATTGTTTATTAACCACTTAAGACCCGGACCAAAATGCTGCTAAAGGACTTTTTGCGATTCGGCACTGCGTCGTTTTAACTGACAATTGCGCGGTCGTGCGACATGGCTCCCAAACAAAATTGGCGTCCTTTTTTCCCCACAAATAGAGCTTTCTTTTGGTGGTATTTGATCACCTCTGCGGTTTTTATTTTTTGCGCTATAAACAAAAATAGAGCCACAATTTTGAAAAAAATGCAATATTTTTTACTTTTTGCTATAATAAATATCCCCAAAAATATATATAAAAACATTTTTTTCCTCAGTTTAGGCCGATACGTATTCTTCTAAATAAAATCGCAATAAGCGTTTATCGGTTGGTTTTTGCAAAGTTTCTAGCGTTTACAAAATAAGGGATAGTTTTATTCCATTTTTAATATTTTTTTTTTTTACTACTAATAGCGGCGATCAGCGATTTTTTTCATGACTGCGACATTATGGCGGACACTTCGGACAATTTTGACACATTTTTGGGACAATTGTCATTTTCACAGCAAAAAAAGCATTTAAATTGCATTGTTTACTGTGAAAATGACAGTTGCAGTTTGGAAGTTAACCACAAGGGGGCGCTGTAGGAATTCAGTGTTCCCTGTGTGTGTTTACAACTGTAGGGGGGTGTGGCTGTAGGTGTGATGTCATCGCACTCCAGCGGCGATCAGGTCCGCGAGTCCCACAGACCTGGTCCCGGAGCTTCGGACCGGGTCACAGGAGTGCGCCGCGGGCACGCACCCGTGACCTACGGATGGGTACTAGAATCAACGTATATATACGTTGATGTGCCCAGCCGTGCCATTCTGCCGACGTAAATGTGCAGTAGGCGGTCCTTAAGTGGTTAAAGGCCTAGCTTAAGACCAAATCATATGTTAGGTGTCAAAAGATACTAAACAAGTATTCATGAAAACTTCAGGTTCTGCAGTGACTGAGTCTAAGGCCTCGTACACACGACCGAGGAACTCGTCATAAATGAAACATCGTTTTCCTTGACGAGTCCCTTGTTAGGCTTGTCGAGAAAATTGTGTTTCTTTTCTTCTCGCTGGAGATGATATACCAAATGTCCACCACCAAAGTGAAAAGTCCAGGTCCCACTTCCTTTAGAATATCACTCACCGGACCTCATTTCCACTCATTCTCATGACTGGCAATGTCAATTAATGATGATAAAATTCCACCTCGGAAATTCAAACATCATCTACAATTCATTACTCATTACCTCCAATGGTGTTATATCCTAAGATACCCACTTTTATTAAAATAAATTCACTCACATGTCAACCATTCAAAACAAGCCCATATCATGAAAAAAGCACCAGACAAACTATTGCGGTCTTACCACCTTCAACTGATCAGGATGGCGGCTTCTGTCCAGTTTCTGTTCTGTCACATATGGTTGCCATCAAACCGCTATAGCTTGAAACTGGGGCCATTTTAACGACATGGGCTTGTTTTATATAGTTGAAATGTGGGTGAATTTATTTTTAATAAAAAAGGTGTTCTTAAGATATTACACCATTGGAGGCATTTCTCTTTTTCTTCTACATGTGGCTATTAACCTTGCTGGCAGTCTGATTATGTCTGATTTTTCAATGTCAAAGTGGTACATTGTTTTGCATGGAAATTTGTTGTTTTATATTGTAGGCCAGTAATTCTTAGGAATAACTCACCTAAATCTGTCCAAACTAAAGTCTAGTAAACATCCCAGGTATGATCAAATTTGAAAAACAAATAATAAATTATAATATAATAAATAACTGTACTGTAAATAATTATAAAAAAATAATGATATAATAATACATTTTATTCAATAATGTAATCAAATCAAAAACAATGAAATTTATCTAAACAAGAGGGAAATATTACCAGTTACTGTAATACTAGACACTGCATATTGGTTTAGAAAACATCCTGGGTATGATATATTTTGAAACATGGGACTGCACAAAGTATGACGTTACATTTAGGACAATAGAACCTGGTTTCTTGTCAAGTCATCACAGTGCCATCATTTTGCCTTTCTGACAGGCAACCATTTCTCCAGTTATCGGCTTCTTTTTTCCAAACATTGGCGGTATGTCATGCCCTAACGGTTCCATAGTCATCAATTTTGTTTTGCAGAAGAAACTCATAAAGTTCAGGAGATGTGTAAAAGTTGTTGGTTGTTACGCAATAGCCCTGATTTAGCAATGGCTCAATGAGTGAAATAATGGAAGATGTTGCCATTGCATAGTTGCTGTATTTTGGATTGAATTTTGTTTCTTTTTCCAGTGTATAGGACTGAATTCCAGATGTAGCCAGTAGACGATTAGAATAGCATGTAGGATTTTACGCCAAATTGTGCTTTCTTTGATGCCATGTATTGTACCCAGTTGAGCCTTCCCTTGTAGGCCATGTGACAGGAAGTCAGGTAAATCTGTGTGTATTGTCACAGACGGGAGATATATTTCTGCCTTGTTTAGACAATACACCAATTACTATTGGGTGTCGGCTGCAGAAAATGGCCAGAGAGCTTTAGGGCGTTGGAAGGTTTCAGCTGTTCAGAATTAAGCAATTAAAGCCCCTATAAAGACAGCCTAAGGATGACGACTGATTGCTGCATCCTGAGGCTGTGTGAGTGAAGGAGCAGTCACAACCAGTACTGAAGAGGTGAGGTGCTGATGGATATTTCTGTGTGAGAATTATCAAAGAGACTTTTTTGTTGTTTTCTGCTGTAGGACCAGCAGTGTCTGCCCAGCAGTAGGCTGTGCCAGACTCCATAGGTAGGTTCCTGTGTTGGGCTCACTACACGCTGAACTGTACAAAAAGGCACTTGAGGATGACTGAAAACAAATGATATGGTTTATTTTTCCATCTTGCGGGATACACGTGCAAGCATCAAAACAGCATAAACAAAACAAAACATAAAATAAACCCCGAAGACGTAAGCGCACGAAACGTACGTAATGCGGCCACACGCACACCTACACGCACTTCCGGTCCTAACCAGCTGTTTGATTTTGGAACGCACGCCGTTTCCATGCTGGTGCTATTAGCAATTGGACATCTCTAGTGCAGTGTATCTCTAGAGCCTACAACCCATCTGGGCATAGGCTGCAACCAATTTGACTGTACATTTCTGTCTTTGACACTGTGACTGTCAGCTGTGCCAGATCTCTGTCCCAGCCTGGTGTCATTTTTTATATATTTTTATGGTATCTTTTTTATATTTTTTGTACTTTTGCACTTGTACCTATGCTATTGGTTGACAGTGGAAGCTCTTCTTTTTTGCTTTGGAGGAAACCAGAATATCCACTGAATCCCATATTACTAATCATACATACCAAGGACATACTGTAGGAGCCCAGGTGATCTATCAGGAATCGGTGCAATCCAAGGAAAGGACTCACGGCAGTTTGGAGCAACACGCTGACTAACACGCATTTTACCCCAGCAGGGGTGAGTGCTTCTGGTGAGTGGGGACCCACAAGGGGGAACACCGGACCCACTGCGAAAGTCACTGGTTATACTGTCTACCACCCATCCAAATAGGAGCACCTTGACCACCTATTTCACCTGTCATATATTATATGGACTTCTAATTTTTAATTACTGTCTCAGTACTATCGAGTATGATGTGTATATGAACTTAAGGCCATGTGCATTTACTAAGATCCTCATATAAGTTTTTATTGTATTATGTTGAAGCACGGACAGTCAGACCTGTCACAGTAGTGATTTATACCATTATATCTCTGCAACCACACCTCCGGTGGCATATAGAGGTATTACCACCTGTGTTTACACACATCCATTATTATTATTATTAATTTTGCACGTTGTACTACATACATGTATATTTTTTAGGGAATGTTGTCCCAATAAAGCCCATACTTACCCAATTGGGTTCGGTTACTGGCTCAGCAAACAACATACTAGTGACAGCGCCATCACCCCCACCACCTCTTCTATAAAATAAACCCTTGCCACTTGGGGCATCTATGCCCCAAGTGGCAAGGGTTTATTTTATGTTTTGTTTTGTTTATGCTGTTTTGATGCTTGCACGTGTATCCCGCAAGATGGAAAAATAAACCATATCATTTGTTTTCAGTCATCCTCAAGTGCCTTTTTGTACAGTTCAGCGTGTAGTGAGCCCATCCAGGGGGTCACACACACCCGATACCGAGTTAATCCCTCACAGCCATTAGACTTTCATCTATGCTGACTTCTCTTTCTGGTTCATAGCTCCGTTGGAAATTCTTTAGAATTCTCAAATTTTCTTTAGTTTTGTTGCAGGATGAGTAATTTCCTCAAATTCTTTGCTGTTTTCAAAGTGTAAGAACAGTCCACGCCAGAAATTCAATGTTGGCCCCCTTTATTAAGAAAAGTTCAAGAAACCAAAAATCACAGGTTTTCCCTCACAGGGAGTTTTCACCGTCCGTACAAAATAATAACCTATATTTAGCCTCCTGGCTTATACATTCAGCAGTGCTGCTCAGGCCTTCCGCTTCAGGCTCTTGTCTGTCTCCTACAGACTAATCTCCTTTGCCAACACTGTCCATACAGGTAGCAGCCCCTCACTGCTCTGACCTTCAGACTTGGGTATCTGACTTTCACTGTGCACACCTGCACTCTCTGGCTTCTCCTTGCAAGCCTGGTCTCCTCGGGAGGGTGGAGCCCAGAATGCTGGTCCTGACTCTACTATCAGGCACACACACACCTGAACAATCAGTGTGCCGTTGAGTCTCAAAACCCGGATCCAGGACTGGGGATTTCATCCCACCCGGATCTCTAAGAAATTCCCAAGCTCCAGGTCCCAAAGTGGACTTTTTTTTAAATAATGAGGAAACTGAAAAGCCAGTTTTCTCCCAAACAAGCAAATACACCAGAGCCCCTGAACCTGCCTGGTTGAAAATCCTGTATTCAGACGCTGGTGGGGTACCACACTAACACAAGGGGTTTTCCCACCTAATCTTTGGTCACTGGTTCCCACTTTCTGCTCTTTGGAAACTTCTGAAGCGTAGTAGCTAATTGCTGCTCATATTCAAGACATTTGAAATCAAAATTATTCAATTTAAAATAATATAGTGAAACAAAAAAATCCTATGTGGCCTTGACGTTCTCTTGTAGAAATGTGCACAGTAAATTACACATATAGCGTGTTGTTTTTGGATGTCATGTCATGTTCATTTGCTGTGCTTAGTGATATTTACAGAACACTAAACAGAAACTGCAACATTTGACAGGAGCTGGGACTTTTTTTATTTGATATGAATACCACTACAATAAAGAGCAAGTCACAAACAGCATATTTCATATCTTTATTCAAATTGGCTAGTGTGTCTTCTAATCTACGAGAGTGCCTCATTTATTTATTTCTAACCAGACTTGACACTGGCAACCCTTATTAAAGATACAATGAAATATTGTACTTGTCTTAGTCATGTCATTGAAAGTGTTTGAGAAAGACAACAGTTGTTTTGCATTTCGCTACTTATTAAGTCTGCAGATTTCTGACAATGTGGTGAACTCAATAGATTAAGAAACATATTTTATATCACTACAAGACTTAAAAAATTATAGCTTTTGTAAATATGTATTATATATAATATATTTATATTATATATTATTATAATATATATATATATATATATATATATATTATTATATTATATATATATATAATATATATATATATATATATGTTCCTTTTTTTTAATTATTATTTTTAGGCTATCTAGTCAATGGCTTATGGAATGTCATGTAAGGGGGGCGAGGAGTGGTTTAAGCGGAAGTTCCAATTTTGGGTGGAACTCCGCTTTAAAACAGCCATTAATGTCTAAACCACTGGCAACAAAAGTGAGTACACCCTGAAAGGCTAGAGTTCCCCCATAGATATCAATGCATTGATAGGCTATAGATCCCCTATACTAATAATGGATTATAAGGCTTGTTGTAACCTAATTACTTAAATGTGATTGGCTGGGACAAGGCCGTCCCTTTGTTGTATGGTTTGTTTATGACCAAGTAAGCATCAAAAATAAAGTCTAGTTTTGGACATACCATATGAGCGTGTGGATGTTTTGGACTACCAATGCATTGGGCAGCTTCCATACATCCAGATTGTCCTTAAAACCCGGGTCTAGTTGAACCAGCAACCTTACAAATGGTACCAGGAGTAGGGCAGTCGTCTTGCAGGTATTTGAAGATCTTTGTAAAGATTTTATTTGCGAAGAATATTCACTTACTCTGTCAGCGATTGATCACACTCATTTTTTAATTACATTTTTTATTTTATTTTATGCCCAGGGGACGCTAGGTTGGCCTTCCCTGTGGTAGATGTAAGAGTTGTGTGGATTAGAGATATTTCCCACTAGGTTGGCTGGACTTAGTTTAAGATAGATATTGTCCCGCTTGGATGGCCGGAATTAGTTTAAGATAGATATTGTCCCGCTTGGATGGCCGGACTTAGTTTAAGATAGATATTGTCTCGCTTGGATGGCCGGACTTAGTTTAAGATAGATATTGTCCCGCTTGGATGGCCGGACTTAGTTTAGGAGATACTGTATTTGTTGGCGTATAATACTAATTTTTTTACCTTGAAAACAGAGGGTAAACTGTGCCTGCGTATTATACACAGGGAGCTGTGGAAAGGTTTTTTTTTCCCTGAAACTTCCCTCTTAAATTTAGGGCGTGTTTTATACCCCTGTGCGTGTTCTACACTGATAAATACGGTATATAGTCCCGCTTGGATGGCCGGACTAGAGTAGGGAGTGAGAGCGCTATTGTTGTCTCCCACAATAAAGGACGGATGTATGGATCTCTAAAGGCTGCGTACACACGGAGGGACATGTCCGCTGAAACTGTCTGACGGACCGTTTCCATCGGACATGTCTCCTCCGGATTTTCATCCGACGGCGTGTACACACCATCGGATCAAAATCCCTGCCGGCAGACAGCGCGGTGACGTGGCGGTGACGTTGATGCCGCCACGTCACCGCAGGAAGTAAAAAACTTCCACGCATGCGTCGCATTCATTCGACGATTGTGCGGGCAGATATGTCTGCTGGTTAGTGTACTAACCAACGGACATAACCGATGGACATGTCTCCGGCGGACAAATTTTAAAGCATGCTTTAAAATTTGTCCGCCGGTCAGACATGTCCGCTAGCCCATACACACGATCGGATTTGTCTGCTGAAACGGTCCATTGGACCAGTTTCAGCGGACAAATTCAATCGTGTGTACGCGGCCTAAGAGGTTATATAATCGTGATTTCTTTCTTGATTGGCCATTGTTTATATGTTGTTAAAGGTTGTTATATGATTGAAAGTATATACATGTAATTATAACATCTAAATGTGATTAGTGCTTAACTGGTTTATTGTTTATATGTTTTTATATCCCCCTAGGTCCTAGGTGGCTATTAAGGGAAACTTAAATTCAAAGGTGTATACACAAAATACATATCTCAGTTTGCTTTTGCTTATTTTTCTATTGCATAGAAGGATAAGTATAATCTTGTATAGAGGTATAAGAATATTGTTGGTGCCTGGTAAGTGTCCAGACATATTTTAGAGTATAAGAACATTATTAACATCTCATAGATGTTCTGAATGTGTTGTGGGTGTACTGTTTTGTTACTACAGAAGTCACACATATTTAATATCAAGTGTGCAGGGTGGGTATCATTCAAGGATCGGTAAGGGTCCCTTATTTCGTGGGGATATTCCTGGAGTAGTATAGACACTGACACGAGATCATTGAGGGGGGCAGAAAGGGGGGGTCTGACTTACAAGTTACACCCCCTACTGCATCTTAAAGGTACATACACCAGCTAGAAGTAGAAGGCATACATTTTGAGTAAATTGTCTGTTAAAAGATGATTTAAGGGTCAACCTGGTCAGGGACAAGTCTACCCTAGAAGGGGCTAATTTTCGACTATCTGTATAACTTTGTTGGTCATAGACTGTGTCACATAAAGATATTATAAGTAGAAATATAGGATCGGTAGAGGTTATTTGTTTAAGGAAGTAAAAAACCTTCCTCCCCACAGCCATAGCCTGCAGATAGAAAACTGAGCACGGTTCAAAAGCGGGTCTGAGACCGATCTGTTTTTATGTAGGATCTGTAATTTTTTTGTTAGACCTCAACAGTTTAACTGATCTAAGAAGTAGTGGTAAAAAAAAAAAACTCTGGGTGAGGGAAATCTGTTTGTTTGTATGGGGTTGTCTAGAAGCCAAGGTGTTTTATAAGTTAATGTGAAAACTTACAAATGCTGACAGTAAGGGTCAATGGACACCCCAGACCAAAAAGATAAGTGAAGCCCGCTTTTAACATAAGAGCGGCCGCAATGGCAAATGGTTATTGTCATTCCATTTTGTTAACAATGGCTAATAATTAATCGATGTCTGGAGTCCATTGGCTTATACAAAAATAAAGCTTTAGTAAAATGTTGAGTGTGAGTGAAGAGGAGCTCCTCCACAGAAGACCCCACTCTTGGGGTTCTCTGTGAGGAAAACGCCCCTTCTTTCATACTTGTGAAGGAAAAGAGGATTTGGTTGAGCATGCCGGAATATTAAAGCAACTTGTGCACTTATTATTTGTATTGTTTATATTGCTAGGTAAACATTGTATATGTATATAGTGTTCCATTTTTTGGAAAGAGATGGGTTGGAAATAGCAGAACACCGATTTGAACACGCTAGGGTCAGAGCAGATGGGAGAAGAAGGATGCCAAGTTCAAAATTGCCCTAGTGCAAGCCAAAGGAATCACCCACCACCCACGCCCACACAAACAGCCCCCCTAAAATAAAAATAGTTGGCAGGATGCCAAATAGGTATATGTCATAACAGGAAGTTTATTTTGAAAAAAAAAAATGATTCTTGCACATTCACAGCTACATATTAGGGTATCTCCATGCAAAATATTTCCATTTGGCATTTTGCCGAAAAACATGAAGGGTTTTGCAAACATTGCATCTTAAAGGAACATAACACTTTAAACGCTTATTAAGCCTAATCTGTGTATTAATGTGCGATTGTAGTGATGCTGACACCCTGTTCTGAGGCATAGTCAAAAATGTATAGTTTAAAAAAAAAGTTCTAGAAGACTGGAAACTGGATATCACTCTAGAACACCTCTATAAACCCTGTAGTTGCGTTATACAGGACTTGAGGGAAAACAGATCCCAGTTATACTTGGAGCACCAGTTTTTACCTGATGTGCCATGCCACAGCCACACCATCTAATGCTACCCACTTCACTTCATAGTGATTGGTTTAGCAAATATGTTTTTGCATCCTGGTGGACGAGGAGAGGGCATCCCCTTGTGGACTGGCCAATCTTTTGGAAATGTATCCTTCACAGCCAATGACTAACCTGGTGGATAATATCCTCAGGCTTATGTACCTTTGTTGTCTAAGCAATTATGCTCCAGACCACATTGCAAGCCTACCTGCGAGACCACACCTACACATAGATCGGTCCTGCTACAGTATGTAGTTACTCTTTGGAGGCCAGTTGAAAGGATGGGTTGAGTTTGCACCCAGAAGGACACTCTGTATTCAGAGTCATTGGATCCTTTACTTGGGGTCGTGGATATATATATATAGAAAGACAGAGGGTTTTTTGGTTTCATTTAAAGGGACAGCAGTTGTTTTACTTCGGCAGGTAAATCAATCAAGCAATAAGTTCGATTGATTGGCTGTTTTCAGCTTTCCAGGTTCTTGCTGGGGTAACCATCCTAGCACTTGAGACTCACATATGGAAACAGACCAGGTGGCTAAGGATGCTGCATTACAGTGCAACTCACAGATTCCACCTAGTTCTGTCCCATCATAGCTGGGAAAAATAATTCAACTTTAAGGACCCCAGAATGAGAAGATCGAGTGATCCACAGGGGGCATCTTTGGAATCAATGTGATCTTTTATGTCTGCCAGCCACTCTGAACCCTCCCTCTAGGATTCTGACCCCTCCACAGCCCTACAGCCTGACACATGGAACGTGTCTTCAGTTACAAGCAGTTATGGCAGCCCTGGTAAATGAACATGGGATATACACCACAGTTTGTTTTTTATAATATACCACTTCTTGTTTTACCTGTTACCAAAGGTGTCACCAAAAGCTAAAAAAAAACTCCCTTCCAGAAATATAAGAGATACTGTATATCCGGGTGCCCAAGTAAAGGTATCTGAAAAGTGCTGTAGTTGCAGCACCCATACTTGGCCTCCTCGCTATGTTTGTATGCAGGGGGCAGTTGTAAGATTATGACAGGTGTCCTCACCAAAAAAAAAAAAAAACTTGGTGGAGAGCTTTGCCCTGTGGGGTCTTTTTCCCAAGAGTGGTCCCAGTTCAGGTTCAGGGTATGCCTCTTGAGCGATGGTGGTAGGGGATGGCAACATCATTTACCCTTGGTAGACCAACTACAATGTTACTTAAAATATTCACACCCATGTCTGCTCAAAGCTTGGGCGGATAAGGAGTAATTCCAAAAGCTAGGATTTTAATGCCTTTTTTTGTGATTAAATAGGAGAACAGGGTGAGGTAGTTTCACAGCATGACTGTATACACATTGCTCAATGGGACACTTCTCCCAGGTCATTTATGACTTCCACTATTTTATCTGATGTACACAAGGGTTTTGTAGATTCTGCTGTTATTAGAGTGCATTTGCAGAGTCAGCTACTAGAGCAGCCAGCATATACCCAAATGTCAGTACTAACACCTGAAATAGCACTGCTAAATCATTCATTATTAGATCTCCAAACACATGCCACAGAGAAAGATTGTAAGGTTTGCAAGGGATGACTCGGAAAAGACCATAAATTGACTTTTCCTCGAAGAGAGGAAGACAGGACATGATGCATCCCCGCAGCTAGTGCATCTTTGTTTATGGCCCAATACCATGAGGTAGGTCATAGAGGTTGGCAGATAACATTTTACTGAAGGATTTCTTTGTCGCTAACCTAGCCAAGCTTGTTAAAAGCATATGTGTCACGGTGCATCACATGTATCATCACATCACATCACATCACCTCACAAGCAAACATATCACACAAGGTGAAACATGAACATCCTACTACATCTTTCACTCATCTGCAAATAGATTTCACCCACATGCCAAAGAAAGGGACAGAGCAAAAATACCTTTTGGTCATCATGGATGTATTCTCACGATGGGTGGAAGCATTCAAGACCACAAGAGAAGACACACAGACAGTAGTGCGCATACTCACACAGGGAATTATCCCTAGGTGGGGCTGCCATTGCAAATAGGAAAGCCATGCAAGGAACTTTAAAAGACTGGTTAGTACACTTACCCTCAATATTATACCAAATCATAAACACCCCTAGTTCAAGAAATGGACTTTAATGGCAAAGCAAGCTGTAAGATGGATCATCCGCTTTTTCTAACTTATGTTACAATTCTACAATGAGCTACAAATAAAAAGCAGAAAAGCAAGGGCTATTAAAATATATTTTTTCCCAAGTCAGGAACATTTTACTTAGCCAATTAATTCTAATGGGATAGCCAACAATCTTGCGGGCGATATTGGTCTTTCCTATTAGAAAAGCCTAGTATGCTTTGCAAATTGAGTGTCAAGAACGTAAGCTGTACTAAATGTGTTTAAATAATAGTAATAAGTAACGCTGACACTAGAACCATTACTCACTGAAAGCCATGGTTGTTCTACATGCATTGGTTTTAAATCTACCATGATCTAACAGATCCAAAACAGGAACATTCCTATGATAAATTTCAAATCCCTAGGGGCGTAGTGGTTAAACAGTAGTTGTTGATCTACATGTAATGGCAAAATAACTGATACAAGACCAAAACAACAATAAGGAGCCACAGTCAATGAGAGAGTGATAAAAGTGTATGTGGTAATTTTCGACCAAAAATTGTTGAAATCTACATTTTTTTACAGGCTACATTTGTTATTGTGGTATAGATATGCTTCATCATAAATATGTAATATAAAATGTTCTAGAATGTTGTACAAAATATACTAGACATTGGACAGGAATAGTTTCAAGCTTCTTATCCACTAATCTTTTCATGTTCCCTACTCCAGTGTAAACTCCAGCTCTTATCTTTTAGATGTATTGTTATCAGACTGTCACCATAAACAGTACAATTTTATATTCCAGACCAGTAAATGGAAGACATACTTTCAAAAATCCAGTAATCCACTTAATGCATAATTAAGTCCAACGTTTGAAGTTCTAATTTTATATGTAAAGTCCTTAGCTGCCAAGAGGCTTGTGACTATGGAGTATTGTAGACTCCAAAAGCATGCAATGACAAATCTTCAAATATCTAACAAAATGTGCTTGAAGTATGCAAAACCACACGGAATCTACCATGTTTTTATTCTTTTATATATTTTTATTTAATGAGGCAAGAGGTGACTGTACAGTATTGTAGAGTGACTATAATGGCTTATTAAAGTGTTTGAACTAAAACTGAATTGCCCCATATATAGCAAAAACACCAGTTGTGTTAAGGTCCTTGTGGCTCTACGTGCCTTTTATTTAGCTTTTCCTTAACATGTTGTATGCGATCAGGTTTCCGTCTAAAGCTCAATAGACAAAAAATTCAAAATACAAACAATTCAATGCAGTCAAAATATCCTTATATATCCAAAATCTTTCTATACTGTTCGTAAAAATCATCAGATAATTTACTGCCTTTATTTGAAGTAAAAAGAACAGTGCAATGTTTATTTCCCATATATAAAAACAAAAAATGCTTAAAAAAAGTAAATTGTATGATATGACATAAAGTCAATAATTGTATTAACATTTTTAATAAGTTATAAAACAAATTTCTATCAGCGCAAAACAATTGATTCATAAGTATCACTAAATAGTGAGTGATTTAACAAAATCCCATAAAAAAAAAAAAAACAAGAATTCGTTTTTTGAAAGAAACCCCCCCCCCCCCACCTGCCTGCTGCACACACAGAAAATGCGTTCATTCCACATGTATACAAAACAAAACAGTTCTGCGCTTCCTAAATATAAAATAACTCCCAAAAAATCCTTAATTAAGAATAAGTGATTAACTTTCAATGCAGCAAGATACTGAGTGCATAATCACATATTCGTGTTCCCTGACTGGGAATAGTAAATCCAAAACAATTATGAAAAATATGTGTTCCCTAAATGGGAATAGGGAACAATAAACAATACAATAAAGTCCACACACTCAAAAGAAATTAAGAGTCCAAATGCACAAATATAGTCCTCAGAGTCTTCTGAATAAAAACGCACAACACACCTAGTGCCTGAATGTTGAAAATGCAAGTACTTTCCTCCCAGGGGCAGACTGACCATTGAGGCACTCTGCAGTGCCCGAGGGCCCCATGCCACTAGGGGGCCCCCATCAGGGTTGCCAGGCTCAGTAAAACCAGGGACAGTATGTAAAAATCTGTTTTTTTTTTTTTTCTTCCTTGATATTCCCCAACTTTTTCCTTCTTTCGTATTCTGTCCCTAGATTTTCCGAAACCGCTCCGACACTGCCTCTGATGTGAAAATCCTCCCCAAGATCTTGTAAGCTGCAGGGGCTCCAATCCTTTATTGCCCGGGGTCCCCATGAGTTGTCAGTCCGCCCATGTCTCCTCCACCTCTATATCCTAGCCGCTCACCTCACGCTCTAACCCCTGTTTCACCAGAAGGTCCGAAAAAGCAGGTCCCCTCTTAGGGATATAAACAAATCAGCTGGTCATGGAGCTTCGATTCCATCCGTGCTGCCTCCAGCTGATTAGATGGATACTAGCCAGTACAGATTCCTTCAATGGGGTCCAGTGCACATAGAAATAGAAAAGGCAAAATCTAGTGCTCTCTGGATATCAAAACAGTTTATTTGCTCAATAAAACTTTAAAACGTTACTCACAAACGTAGCACTTAAAGCGGATCTCCACCCTAAAGTGGAGTCGTGCTGATCGGAACCCTTCACCCCTCCGGTGTCACATTTGACACCTTTCAGGGGGAGAGGGGTGCAGATACCTGTCTAAAGACAGGTATTTGCATCCACTTCCGGCCGGGCAAAAGACGGGTTTTTCTGGCTTCCCGTCGCCCCCCCCCCCCCCCGTTGAGTGCTGGGAACTCTCGGCTCTCAGGACACAGTGGGAGCCAATCGGCGGGCGCAGCGCGACTCGCGCATGCGCCATAGGTAACCGGGCAGCGAAGCCGGAGCGTCCATCTGCAGCCAGCCGTGCCAAAGTGTCCATCTGCAGACAGCCGTGCCAAAGTGTCCATCTGCAGCCAGCCGTGCCAAAGTGTCCATCTGCAGCCAGCCGTGCCGAAAAATTAAGCTTTATTTGTTTTTAATTTTGCCGCCGAGATAGAGACAGCTGTCTTGTGTATTCGGGTGTACTCGGCTGTACTCGGCTCCTCTTGCAGTCCCGCCCCTTGGCCCAGCTTCTATGATGGACATAACACACATCCAATGGTGGGACTGCGAGAGGAGCCGAGTACAGCCGAGTACACCTAAATACACAAGACACCTGTCACTATCTCGGCGGCAAAATTGAAAACAAATAAAGCTTAATTTTTGGGCACGGCTGGCTGCAGATGGACTGGGCGTGACTGAAAGCGGAGTCAAGCCTAGCCGAGTACACAGTACACTCGGCTCAGGCTATTTCGGTGGCGCTCCTTCCCTCCTTACCCTCACAGGCAGCAGGGATCGGCGCACCCCTGATTTTAAGGGGAAAAAAGTTATACGCCGATGAATACGGTATATCTTTTGTGGCCCTGATGCTGGGAGATCGTTGGGGGCCACAAAATATATATATGTGTAGATAACCAGATGGGTTGTTCAAAACTGGACCATGGGCAGCGATTGGCTCGCATGCCGGACTTTCGACATGCCTGACTTAAGCAGTGAGGGCTCAGGATGCATAGAAAAGACAAGATGCTCGTGGGATGATGTAGCCACTGCGACTCCTTCCCCCTATATGCGTTACTTCGAATGGGTGTGACTGAAAATTTCTGTTAGGCTTGGTTCACATATATGCGAATTGGATCATAAATTGTTAACCTGGATCGGCTTCCAATAGAGCTGGTTAACACATGTCTGGGGCAAGCACGGTCTGTTTTCGAAAATATATCTCTGCAATTTTGGGTCTGGTTCAGGTGCGAATTCAGATAACAATTTGAACATTAATCGCACCTGAACCGGTGAACAAAACTGCACTGGACTCCAGACTGCAAACCACAGCCAGACATGTGGGAACCTAGCCTTATTCTTTTAAAAATAAGGATTAGGATTTGTATCCTGCTATGTTAGCTTTTGAGGGTTGGACCTATTGTGTAGAACCAAGTGTTAGTTAGTATACAATGCCAGTCAGTCAAGTCTATCAGAATGTTTCTCCATCTCTGAGGAGAATTTTCACTGGAAAGACAATACGGAGAGGATCCTATTGTTATACATTAAAGAGTATGTGCCAACAATGGGTGCTCATCCCTTTTGGGGAGACAAAAAAACTTGGAATAGATGTGCTATTGATTAGTCACCTGTGCCAACTAAGTGTACTGTATGTAAACCATTATTTTTAAAGGAGCTGTTGCTGTGGTAAATAGCTTACATATTTAAAGGATAGAATAGCTAGTCTAAGACAATGTGTGTGTATATATATATATATATATATATATATATATATATATATATATATATATATATATATATATATATATGCACATAAATATACTGTTATACTTTATTTCCACAGTTGGTGGAAATTTGAAGAAAAACTATATAAACACTTCTAAATACCTAACAGAGCTGAGTAAATCAAACCCAGCATGCATAACAGACTTCGTTTTAAAAGGGAAGATTTTCTGAGAATTTAGATGAACTGTATATGATTGAACAGTTGTTGTAGGAGGAGGAATATGTTCTGAGCATAAATATAGGCATCTGTGGCATGTTGCAAGAACCTAAAAAGGACTCAATTTAACTGAAGATGTTCACTAACCCAGCAACAACTAGCTCTTTTCTTTGAAGGGTTTCTTATGCAACAGACACATATTAGTCAGTTGTAAACAATGCAGCATTTTCTTTTTAGAAATATTTATAACTTTTTTTATAGTGAAATCATAGTTGTAACGTAATTTACAGCTGTGAAAAGCTAAATCTGTTTTATGCTGAAACTTCAATAGCTAGATATATAAAGAGCTATATATATATATATATATATATATATATATATTATATATATATATATATATATATAAACAGGATTTTTGCCAAGTCTGACAAGTAATTAAAGGAGAAGTTTGGGATAGATTAAAAAAACATACATGCATACCCCCTTTATGCTGCAGCATGTTCCCCACTGGCTCTAGCAATCACATGATCGTTGATCACTCAGTTCTCGGTCTGCTTAGAGTGGAGAGCAGTGACAAATGTTACATCATTTGTGTCAGTGAAAGTGGGAGGAATAGTGCCCCATCATTGGTATCAGTGGGAGGAATAGTGTCCCATCATTTGTGTCAGTGGGAGAAATATTCTCCCATCATTGGTATCAGTGGGAGGAATAGTTTCCCATCATTGGTGTCAGTGGGAGGAATAGTGTCCCATCATTGGTGTCAGTGGGAGGAATAGTACACCATCATTGGTATCAGTGGGAGGAAAAGTGCCTCATCGTCTGTATCATTGGGAGGAATAGCGCTTCATATCTGTATGAGGAATTCCCAAGGACCGGATAAAGGCATGCAAAGGTCCGCATCCGGCCCTGGGGCCGCAGTTTGGAGACCACTGCTTTAGGGGAAGGTTCCTGCTTGTCAAGATTATTATTTTTATGTTATTTTAAGTTATTTCCCTATCCACATTTATTTTCAGAGTACTTGCCATGCTCTTACTGACATCTTGCTGCCATTTGCAGCCCTCTAACCCTTTCCCTTAGTCTTTTTAGTAGTCAAAAGTCCGGGTAACCATTGACTTTAATGGGGTTCGGGTTCGGGTCAAGTTCGGGTCCCGAACCCAGACTTTTTTCTAAGTTCCACCGAACCCGAACATCCAGGTGTCCGCTCACCTCTAATCAAGATCTTTCAGATCTATAAGCTGGAAATAATTGAAATACAATGTAGAAATAAATATATGATTTTCCATTTTGATCATACAGTAGATACGCTTTAGGTAACGGAGCTAACGTTATGCAAATAGTGGAATATCAGTGCAAGTTGGCATTACCTGTCATTTACAGCTACTGAAATTAGTGAATTTCTATATGAATCAGTAAAATTTGCCAATTGTTTGCACCTAATGCTTATATATGTGTCTTACCAATTGGTCTGGTTTATGTCATAGTCACTCATTCTTACAGTGATTGTTTCTTTATTCAAGAAAGATTCTAACTATAGACAATTATAAAGTTCAATTTATTAGACTATAATGCATGCATTATTCACTATAATAGTTATCATTTTCGGCCTCAATACTGTTCATTATAGCAAATAGCAATCATAATAGCTTAGTGATTTGTCCCTATAAATTATTATTGAACTGCAATTTTCTACAGATACCAAATTGTGGCTACGAACAACATAATTATTTTGAATATTAAGTCAATTTTTTAACTGGCTTGTCTTCGCTTCCTTTTTTACAGCATCTGCCTTTTATGACAGAGAATTTTTATTCTTAAAGAGACCCTGGTACTGGTTACTTTAAATCCTTTGAGCAAAATGAGAGGAAAAGGGGAAAGGCAGTCTCTAACCACCCTTTTCCTCATGGGAAAGTGGCGGGAGGGCAGTTTTCAGGTTCCCCCTGGGAGCCTGACGCTATTAGGAGGATTTGTGCGGGCTCACAGGTCTGAGGGGGGCAGTGTTAAGGTGACCTCTCTTTGACCTGTGAAAGCCCGCCCAAAAATACAGGTTAAATCTAGTTAGCCAGGTGTCCTCTCCCTGACCACGGGTAAAGCCCGCACAAAGTGAGTTTAAACTAGCCATAACCAGTCTGATTTGGGGCTATAAAAAGAGGGTCCCGTAGCAGGGAGCTCATTCGCCTCAGAGGACAGAAGAACTGTGGTGTTCTCCCCCACCCCCCCTTTTTAAATTATTGATGTCGCGGCTGTTATTATGTGGTAGGGTCACCTTTGTAGCTATACAGAGGGGGACAAGCTGTTGAATATTGGGATTATAAAAAAAAAGAAAAGGAGTTATTTATGCTTATACATTTCCCATATTTGAGTGAATTGTTTGAGTTGAAGTTGGGTAATTTTGTGTTTGCTAAAGTTTGCTAAAGTTTTATTTATATTTTTAAAGTTATCTTAATTTATTGTTACCCACTAGTTATTTATTTATTTATTTATTTAAACCAATAATAAACAACCGCGGCCTTTTAATATCCACTGAAGTTGTCTGCTGTCTTTATTCTATTTTAAAGTTTTAAAAACAAGATTGTATTAATTTACCGTCTACTTGCCCATAATACATAATTGTTTATTTCTATTAAAAAAAAATTAACAACTTATGCACAGTTTATAGAGATTTGAAACCAGTTCTTCCAGCTATTTTATCTATCTGTGTACCGCTATATCTCACCCTTCACTGCAAAGCTTCTTGCTGATACTGACAGCAGGTACTACCTCTACAAAGTTATCTTTAAGGAAAGTTTTGTAATTAATGGCAAAGATTTTTTTTTGTATAGCTAACTTTGTGTGTTAGTGGTCATGGCTCCCTACAAAGGGGCAGATTCACAAAGACGTAATATTCCGCTGCGTAATCGAAATACGGTACGCTGCCGTATTTCACCAGACTCTACACCGAATTCAGGTAGTTTTTTTGCGCGTACGCTATTGTGTCGTATTTTTTTTCCGCCGCGCAATCGAAATACGTGATTAGGGGGCGTGAAGCATTTAAATTAAGCGCGTCCCCGCGACGATCGAACTGCGCATGCTCTGTTCAGGAATTTCCCGCCGTGCATTGCGCGAAATCACGTCGTGACGTCATTCGTTGTTTGAGTAGCGGCGTTTACGAACATTCCTATTCCCGACGACTTACGTTAAAAATAATAAAAGACATCGAAAACGTTGAAATTCGACGCGGGAACGACGGCCATACTTAACATGGGCTGTCTAATATTAGACCAGCAAAAAGCTGGTATAGTGAAACGGAAAAAAAAGATGACTAAAGGTGCCGTAAGAGATTGCGTTGAAAGTGCGAAATTTTGTGGATTGCAGGCAAAAGCTCATTAGCATACCCTGACGGCGAAAAACAACAGGAAGTCCGCCCAGTGGCCGCAATTTTCTGGCAGCGTAGATCTGAAGGCGTACTAACACGTAATACAGTCGAAATGAAGCCCGCAGGTGTCTTTTCATGGTTTGAGGATTTCGACTAGCGTAAAAACGCCCGTAAGTCGAAATTACTCCAGTCTAACAACATTTACACAGGCGTAATCGCTTTGTGAATCTAGGCCAAAGTCTCTAATACAGATCATCAGTGAAGCTGACAACAATAAAAAGAGTTTCTCAGCACCTGTAGGCTTTGTTCACACTGACTTCAACGTGTATAAGGGTAGTGTGAACAGCAAGCTTTTGCAAAGCATTTGCAGAGCTTTCAGCAAGCTTTGTTGAAGCTTTTATAAGACATTTACAGCTTCAGTTTGGGAATGTTAAACACAGATCTTAATGAGAGTGCTGATTGCCACTTTAAACAAGCTGCTACCAGGCTTCAACACTATTTAACCACTTGCCGCCCTGCTTATCGTCAATTGACGGCAGCTTAGTGGATCTGAATATCCAAGCTGCCGTCAATTGACAGCATCGTGTTCTCTGGCCACTGGGGGGCGCGCGCGTGCCCGAGATGCCGATGCACGTGCCTGGCGGTCGCGATGTCCGCCAGGTACCCACTGATCGGCAGTTTTAGAGCAGGGACCTGAAGCTCTGTGTGTAAACACAGAGCTCCACGTCCTGTCAGTGAGAGGAGACAGATGCTTTTTCTCTTGTACATAGGAAGACAGCATCGGTCACCTCCCCCAGTCACCCCCCTCCCCCCACACAGTTAGAACACACCCAGGACTCACATTTAACCCCTTCCTCACCCCCTAGTTTTAACCCCTTCACTGCCAGTCACATTTATACAGTAATTAGTGCGTTTTCATAGCACTGATCGCTGTATAAATGTAAATGGTCCCAAAAATGTGTCAAAAGTGTCCGATGTGTCCGTCGCAATATCGCAGTCCTGACAAAATTCGCAGATCGCCGTATTACTAGTAAAAAAAACAAAAAAACAAAATTGTCAGAATTCTATCCCTTATTTACTAGCCACTATAACCTTTGCGCAAACCAATTACTATATGCTTATTGCGATTGTTTTTTTTACCAAAAATATGTAGAATACATATCGGCCTAAACTGAGAAAAAAAAATATATTTTTTTAAAAAATTTGATTTTTATTATAGCAAAAAGTAAAAAATATTGTGCGTTTTTTTTCAAAATTGTCGCTCTTTTTTGTTTATAGCGCAAAAAAAAAATGCAGAGGTGATCAAATACCAGCAAAAGTAAGCTCTATTTGTGGGGAAAAAAAGGACGTCAATTTTGTTTGTAAGACACGTCGCACGACCGCGCAATTTTAATTTAAAGCGACGCAGTGTTTAAAGCTGAAATATCGCCTGGGCAGGAAGGGGGTATATGTTCCCAGTAAGCAAGTGGTTAAAGCTTGCTGAAAGATTGCCGCAGCCTGCTAGCAGCTTGTTTTAGGTGACAGTCAGCATTCCTATAATACCCCATGGACTAATTGCAGTTAGATGCAGGAGACCCAACAGGGGTTCCCTGCGATTAGATGTGAGCAGAAGCCCCATTGTGAATAGATTTTCAACTAAGCGGCATGCAGATCATAAATGAAACACAATTGCCTGGTGTAAAGCTAGATATTTCTATTTTCTCAGCCTGTGCATGTAGTTTCCATTTGATTTCCCAAAATCAAAAGAGGTTTTTCTACTTGGAATTCTTGTCACTGTTACATCCAGACTCCCAATCCAGTTGGTTGTTTTCACTGTAAAGTATGTACACTGGGAATATTGTATAGGTCACTAACCTGCTCTCAAATAATGGCTTTTTAGAATGAGAACCCCTGACAGTATGGTTAGATTTGAAATAACCATTCGGCAACGTTTAACTGAAAATTCCGCAGCCCCCAGTGTGCTAAGGGAAAACCAATTTGTAATGAATCAAAAACTGACATCTTCCTCTATGTTGTATTTTTGCTTTTGCTTTCTACAGCACCATATCTCGGTTATGATTATATTTTATATACACACATTGCTTACAGATAAGGCCATTTGCTGGATATCAAATAATAAGCTGGCTGACAATAAAATTCTGTTTCATACAAATGTTTCCTAGTTCCTTCTAATTACAGCTGTATTTCATACTTGTTATTATTTGGTTTCGGCTTAAAGCCCAGGCACCATCATTTCCATAGAGTAAGAGGGTTAAGAGATTAGTGTGTGTTTACCTCCACTGTGTAATGTCAGCGCTCCTCAAAAAGCTTAAAAACAGTTCTTTTAGTTTCACTAGATAGGACAGCTTCTGTTGTACTTCTGGCCTCCTGCCAGCATCAGCACTCCGAATCTGACAGACACCAGCACTGGTCTCATATCTCTAACCTGCCATTTACAATAAGCAGCCTGTGATGATGCTGCAGCAGACTATTTTGTGAAAGGCCAAATACATGACACAAGACCTAGTAACTAGGAACAATAAAGGCAAAGTACAGCAAAAAAGCTATGTGGTAAAACTAAAAAAAAAATGTTTTTAAGCTGTTTGAAGAGCACTGACATTACAGGACTACACAGCAGAGGTACACATCAGAGGTAAACACATACGAAGCCATCTTAAAGTATAGACATGATGGGGGTTATTTACGAAAGGAAAAAACATTTTTTTGCACTACAAAGTGCACTTTAAGTGCACTTGTAAGTGAACTGAAAGTTTACTTGGAAGTGCAGTCTCTGTAGATCTGAGGGGAAGATCTAAAATGAGGGGAAGCTCTGTTGATTTTATCATCCAATCATGTGCAAGCTAAAATGCTGTTTTTTTATTTTCCTTGCATGTCACCCTCAGATCTACAGAGACTGCACTTGTAGTGCTAAGTGGATTTGCCTTTCGTAAATAACCCCCGATGCCCAAAGATGTGCTCTTAATGCTCATCGGGATTAAAAAATTGTATAATGTATTTTTTGTTATTTTAGGTATTGCTACCCAGTATCACCTTTATTTATTTTCCTTAATGGTTATTTTTTAGTGATAACAATACCTCTAAGATTGTAAACTGCGTGTATTTCCTGCAAGTACTAGTCTTCCAATTTATCACTGTATTTCTCTGGGGCCCTTAAAAACCCAGGCTTATCACAGGGCCTCAATTTTTCACCAAGTGAATAATAAAGCTACACATAATGGAAGTGTAGGCAGGCAATATCTGCCAAAATATGCACAGAATACTTGAACATTATGGCACACTGACCTCTGGGTGTGTTCTCCCTCCCAACAATGTGAGGTCCGAAGCTTCCCACCCCTACTCTATCATCTGCTAGGCACCTCCAAGTTTCTTGTCTCCTTGATTTAGACAACTGATGATGACCTAACTTTTGGGTATATGCACTGGAGTCAAATTATCTTGGCACACGGTTCCATTCTCAGCCTCTCATACATGCCAGGCATAGGGATGATTTTTTTTAGTATTGGGACATGTTTCCTTCCCCAAAAACAGTGCCAGGCTGCAATGATTACTGTGATTACTGCCTAGTGTCGATGCTATATGTCTTTTGCATATAGATGAATGTATATATATACTAATATATACAGGCACACATTTCCTAAGGTGTTTATGCCTCCTTTTTTCGTTGCTTATATTTTTACCTTAAATCTTTGTGCTCCCCTATACGTGTCGGTGAGTCAAAACATGCCGCATTATGCTTTCAGATAGAATTTCAGTTCCCCTCCCACCCGGCCGGGTGTTGTAGTGGGTTACATGTGGCCACAGTGATTTTTAGTAAAACCAGTGAATTGGTAAGTTACAAACACAAACTAAATGCACAAATTATGCTGTCAGGGCATCTTTTAAAGCATGTTGTTTGTGTACATATATATATACTTTTTATACTTACTCATATTTTGTATTATAGTATAAAGCTCCTGACGAAGCGGCCAAGTACCCAAGACCTCGGAAGTGATAGCCCAGAGAATACCACTCAGCAATGAAATCTCTCATTATCATAGTTTGATGAGACATTGTTTGATTTTGAGTCTTCATTATAACGGCCATACACTTGGTCTTGTGGTGTTTTGTGTAGTTTGGTTCTTATAGCATTTTATATATATAGGTTACCAACAGTATTCTTGTATATGAATTTTATTATCAATATTTATATTAAAAATTAATTTTACTGAATCTTTAGTGGTGCCTAAAAAGTAAATTTTTTCCTTTTTCTATATTTCTCAAAGGGATGAGCCGAACACCCCCCTGTTCGGTTCGCACCAGAACCTTTGAACGTTCGCGCAAACATTTAGAACCCCATTGACGTCAATGGGACTCGAACTTTCGAATTCAAAAGTGCTCATTTTAAAGCCTAATATGCAAGTTATTGTTAGTAAACGGGTTTGGGGACCCGGGTCTTGCCCCAGGGAACATGTATCAATGGAAAAACAGTAGTTTTTTCTGGAGCAGTGATTTTAATGATGCTTAAAGTGAAAAAAAAATGAAAAATTCCTTTAAATATTTTACCTTCTGGGTGTCTATAGTATGCCTGTGAGGTGGCATGTGTTTAGAACTGTCCCTAACACAAAATGAGATTACTATAAGAAAAAAGTCACTGCTTGTGGCTTTAATGTCCTGTCTGGTCCCTGCAATAAGGATGAAAATCATTGAGAAAAATAGCATGAGTTTCCCACCACTCCCCCCCCGGGTCATTACAAGCCCCTTTGGCCCTATATACTTTAAAAAGCATTATACATAATGACAAATGATGTTTTGAATTTTTTTTTTTTTTTTTTTTTAGTGAAACAAGGATTGGTGATAAAGCATCAGTGGACAGGAGACACCTCTTACAGAAGAGAATTTCCCTTCCTAGGGGTAGATTTCCTCTCACCACCTTCCGTTTGCAAGTAGGAGTCGTTTGTAAGCTGGATGTTTGAAAGTAGGAGCCTACCGTATATACTCTGCAGGAATTTAGGCACTAGGTGTTGGTGTTGCCACAACACTGTAAGCCACAGTGTCACAGTTAGTCTTGGTGGGCGCAGGAATGCCCTGCTGTGTGAACTATTATATCAAGAATTGTAATTACATGCCATTGTTGAACAGTGGTAGAAAAATTGGGCCTTTGGTGCTGGCACTGGTGCCACAAATCTGTAAGCCCTTACAGTTACTCTTGGTGGGCACAGGAATGGGCCCTGCTGTAAAATAATATCTCAATAATTGTAATTACATGCCCCTGTTGAACAGGGGCAGAAAAATTGGGCCTTTGTGGTGGTGGTGGTGGTGCTGGTGCCACAGCACTGCAACCCCTCACATATTCTCTAGTTGGAGCGCAGGAGTGAGCCCGCTGCAAAGTATTGCATCAAAAATTGTAATTACACGCCCCTGTTAAACAGGGGCAGAAAAATTGGGCCTTAGGCACTGATGCCACAACACTGCAACCCCTCACAGATACTCTAGTTGGAGCGCAGGAATGAGCCCGCTGCAAAGTATTGCATCAAAAATTGTAATTACACGTCCCTGTTAACCAGGGGGAGAAAAACTGGGCCTTAGGCACTGGTGCTGGTGCCACAACACTGCAACCCCTCACAGATACTCTAGTTGGAGCGCAGGAATGAGCCCGTTGCAAAGTATTTAATCAAAAATTGTAAGTTTCACGCCCCTGTTAAACAGGGACAGAAAAATTGGGCCGTAGCCACTGGTGGCGGTGCACAGAACCAAAAATGTTCTTACAAGCTATCAGCATGATCATTGAGGAGGAAAAGGATAGTCACTCAGCATAACAGGATAGTCACTCAGCATCAGCATAGGCAGTCTTGAAGGGGAGGCGCACCCTGTGATCGGTTACAAAGCCTCCAGCAGCACTGAATGTGCGTTCTGAAAGAACGCAGGATGCAGGACAAGCCAGTAGCTCAATTGCGTACTGTGCAAGCTCTGGCCAGTGATCCATCCTCAAGACCCAGTAAGCCAGAGTATTTTCGGTGGGAAAGGTGTCCAAGTCTGCTCTTTCCCCTAGGTATTCCCGCACCATGTAAAACAGACGCTGGCGATGGTTGCTGGAACGTAAGTTTGCTGAGGCATTCGGTGTGGAGTGCTCTGGGTCACTGAGGACGACAGGATCCGCAGCCACCTCATCCCAGCCACGTACAAGTCCATGGGTTCCTTGGGACTGTAATTGATCCCTTGAAGACTGCTGCTGATGCTGAGTGCTAGGCTCAACCTCCATGCTGACACAATCCTCCTCCTCTTCATCCTCTTCCTGTGTGATAGGCGGGCAAGCAGGAACACTGTCTGGATAAAGGGGGCCTTGAGAGGTAAGGAAGTCCTCCTCTTCCTCCCTCTGTAATGCCTCAAGGGCCCTGTCCATTATTCCACACAGCTTGTGCTCCAACATGTGAATAAGAGGGACAGTCTCACTGATGCATGCACTGTCACTGCTCACCATCCTTGTGGCCTCCTCAAATGGTGACAGGACAGTGCATGCATCCCTGACTGACTGATGCCATTGAGCAGAGGGAAGAGGACACCTTGACAGCTGCTTTGCCAGACAAAGTACCCTGAGCCTGGTTGAGAGAGGATGAGGAGGATGAGGACGGTTTGGTCATCCACTCTACCAAGTCTTCGGCATGTTGCGGCTCAACACGGCCAGCTGCCAAAAACAAGGACGAGCATGTCCAACGGCCACATGCTGATGAGGATGCACCGTGCCCACGATCAGCACTGTTATCTCTAGACTCAGAGCCTGCTTGCTCTTGTGACTCTCTGCCTCTTCTTGTTGTCCTTCCAGACATACTAATGTTCTGCAGAGGACAAAGGCAGTACACACACCTCGTAGCCTTAGCTGCAAACTGCAGAGGACACGGGTAGTATACACCAAGTAGCTTTAGGTGCAAACTGCAGAGGACACGTGCAGTACACACCAAGTATCTTTAGGTGCAAACTACAGCGGACACCTGCAGTACACACCAAGTAGCTTTAGGTGCAAACTACAGAGGACATGTGCAGTGCACACCAAGTAGCTTTAGGTGCAAACTACAGAGGATACGTGCAGTACACACCAAGTAGCTTTGGGTGCAAACTACAGAGGACATGTGCAGTACACACCAAGTAGCTTTAGGTGCAAAGTACAGAGGACACGTGCAGTACACAGCAAGTAGCTTTAGGTGCAAAGTACAGAGGACACGTGCAGTACACAGCAAGTAGCTTTAGGTGCAAAGTACAGAGGACACGTGCAGTACACAGCAAGTAGCTTTGGGTGCAAACTACAGAAGACACGTGCAGTACACAGCAAGTAGCTTTAGGTGCAAACTACAGAGGACACGTGCAGTACACAGCAAGTAGCTTTAGGTGCAAACTACAGAGGACATGTGCAGTACACAGCAAGTAGCTTTAGGTGCAAACTACAGAGGACACGTGCAGTACACAGCAAGTAGCTTTAAATGCAAACTAGAGAGGATACGCGCTGTACACACCAAGTAGCTTTAGGTGCAAACTGCAGGAGACAAAAGCAGTACACACACTACTTAGCTTTAGGTGCAAACTGCAGGAGACAAAAGCAGTACACACACTACTTAGCTTTAGGTGCAAACTGCAGAGGACACGGGCAGTACACACCAAGTAGCTTTAGGTGCAAACTACAGAGGACACATGCAGTAAACACCAAGTGGCTTTAGGTGCAAATTACAGAGGACACGGGCAGTACACACTAAGTAGCTTTAAGTGCAAACTACAGAGGACACGTGCAGTACACACCAAGTAGCTTTAGGTGTAAACTGCAGAGGACACAGGCAGTACACACCAAGTAGCTTTAGGTGCAAACTACAGAGGACACATGCAGTACACACCAAGTAGCTTTAGGTGCAAACTACAGAGGGCACGGGCAGTACACAGCAAGTAGCTTTAGGTGCAAACTGCAGAGGACAAAGGCAGAACACACACTACGTAGCTTTAGGTGCAAACTGCAGAGGACACGGGCAGTACACACCAAGTAGCTTTAGGTGCAAACTACAGAGGACACGTGCAATACACACAAAGAAGCTTTAGGTGCAAACTACAGAGGACATATTGCAGTACACACTAAGTAGCTTTTGGTGCAAACTACAGAGGACACATGCTGTACACACCAAGTAGCTTTAGGTGCAAATTACAGAGGACACAGGCAATACACCACGTGAGAATACTGAAGCTAGCACAATCACCTGCCTGTCAGTAAATTAGGAATAGCTGATCTAGCTAAACTATACAGTGTATAAATATATGTACAACACCTGGGATGCATATATATCCTCTACACACTGTAACTTTAACTGACTAGCCTGCCTGCTCTATCTACCTAGAAAAAATTACACTGTCTCTCTCTCTCTGTCTGTCTTTAACCACCGCCGCAACACACTACACAAGGCCGACCTGCAGGCAGGCCTTTTATAGTGTGGGGCGTGTACTAAACCCCCTGAGTCATAATTGGCCAAAGCCACCCTGGCTTTGGCCAATTATGGCTCTCTGTTTTTTTAGTGCATACTTGGCCAATCATCAGCCAGCAATGCACTGCGATGACACAGTGAATTATGGGCCGTGACTCGCCACTCGAATTTGGCACGAACGGCCCGTAACATTCGTATTTTGACGAACGGTTGAACATACGATGTTCGAGTCGAACACAAAGCTCATCCCTAGCCAGGCAAGGGCTAGGACTGTACACTGTGCTAGGCTTGCAAATTTGGGGCTCCTAGGACCTATGGTTCCCAAGATACGGGGTTCCTTGCACAGCCTGTCAGAAGCAACATATAGTGTGGCCAATTTAAATACAAGCTGGCACACGCTGTTTGCAGCAGACTGAGAGGATGAGCTAACAGTGCCTTTGACGTCTTGTCAGAGCTACTGAGCTCAATGGACAGCTTGGAGCCTTGGACCAATGGCAAAGTACCATTGGTCTAAGCTGTCCGATAAAAAAAGCTGCAGTGGAGGCTCTCCTCTCACTGATCTCACTCCTCTCACTGCAGTGTCCTTAACTACAAGGAAACACATGGGTTTATGGGTATAAGATTTACCCATAATCCCATGTTTTTCTCACACAGTTAAGAGGGAGAATCTACTGGTGCTCAAAAGGTCCTTTTTTAATCAAGCTAAATAATATTTTATTATGCTATATTTTATAATATAATAATGTATTATTTTTCTATTTACTGTGACATTACTGGTTTGAGGTTATAATTTCAAACTTCAGCAACTTGTTCATTAAGCCACTTGCTTGAGTACAATTTTTGAAAATATAATAAATTACATTAAAAGCAATATATAATAATTATTTGTATATTACTTACTTATGGTAAATAACCACTTGTCACCCAGACCAATTCTGACACTACTCTCCTCTACATATAAAAATCATGCTAGAAAATTACCCAGAACCCATAAACATTATATATATATATATATATATTAGCAGATACCATAGGGAATAAACTGGTGGTCATTGCAACCTTTTGAAAAGAAACAGTTTTGTGAATAAATAAAAAAAAATAACACCAAAGTTAGCCTTGTATATTATGAAATATGATGTTATGCCAAGTAAATAGATCCCTAACATGTCATATCATGTTTTAAAATAGTACAAAGTGGTGCCAAACTACAGTACTTAAAAATCTCTATAGTTGACAGTTTAAACATTTTTACAGGTTACCTGTTTAGAGTTACAGAGGAGGTCTTGTGCTAGATTTATTGTTCTCGCTCTAACATTCGCGGCAATACCTCACATTTGTGGTTAGAAAGCCTTTGCTGCATTGGCATTCTTGTTTGTTCAATAATTAACCACTTTCCGACCAGCCGCCGCAGTTATACGGCGGCAGGTCGGCACGGGTGCGCGAGAGCCCGTAGCTCTACGTCGCGCCTTTCGCGGCCACTAGGGGGCGCGTGCGCGCCGCCGGCGGCCCGCGCCGCGCACGCGCCCCCGCCCCGCTCGCCCCCCGAGTCCCGTGCGTGTGCCCGGCGGGCGCGATCGCCGCCGGGCACACGCGATCGCTCGTTACAGAGCGGGGAACGGGAGCTGTGTGTGAAAACACACAGCGCTCGTTCCTGTCAGCGGGGGAAACGCTGATTTTCTGTTCATACAATGTATGAACAGAAGATCAGTGATTCCCCCTAGTAAGTCCCCCCCCCCATACAGTTAGAACACAAATAGGAACACACTTAACCCCTTCCCCGCCCCCTAGTGTTAACCCCTTCACTGCCAATGGCATTTTTATAGTAATCCAATGCATTTTTATAGCATTGATCGCTAAAAAAATGCCAATGGTCCCAAAAATGTGTCAAAAGTGTCCGAAGTGTCCGCCACAACATCGCAGTACCGAAAAAAAACGCTGATCGCCGCCATTACTAGTAAAAAAAATAATAATAATAAAAATGCCATAAAACTACCCCCTATTTTGTAAACGCTATAATTTTTGCGCAAACCAATCAATAAACGCTAATTGCGATTTTTTTTACGAAAAATATGTAGAAGAATACGTATCGGCCTAAACTGAGGAAAAAAAATATTTTTTTTATATATTTTTGGGGATATTTATTATAGAAAAAAGTAAAAAATATTGCATTTTTTTCAAAATAGACGCTCTGTTTTTGTTTATAGCGCAAAAAATAAAAACCGCAGAGATGATCAAATACCACCAAAAGAAAGCTCTATTTGTGGGAAAAAAAGGACGCCAATTTTGTTTGGGAGCCACGTCGCACGACCGCGCAATTGTCAGTTAAAGCGACACAGTGCCGAATCTCAAAAAGTGCTCTGGTCTTTGGACAGCAATATGGTCCGGGGCTGAAGTGGTTAAGAATGGATAATGGCATAAAAAAATTGCTGAGATAATCTGAAAAATCGACCCATGTTCTTTCCAGTAACAGCAGAATCTAAGCTGTCACAGGAATCTACATATTGGATTTCCAATTTTTCTTTACATCTTTCTGATACTGGTATCTTGTATGAGGTGAAATTGACTTTTGTGACCTATAGTATTTAAGTCGTGTGTGCTACAAAGGCACGCATTCGGGCATGCTCCTGAGCCAGGCTGTGTGCGTCTATAGGATGCTTTAATTATGTGATCGCTGATTAAAGTTTTGGACCCATTTTTGGAGATCCTGGTGTGCTAGTGACATTACTTCCTATAGACACACTCGGTCACGCCCCCCTCTCCCCCCTCAATGGATTTGACTGATAGCATTAGGAGCCTATGGCTTCTGCTGCTGCCTGTGTCTAAGACCTATATTGCTTGCTGACAGGGCTCAGGTAAATATTTAGGGGGGGATTAGATGGAACAGTTAGAGGGGAGTTTTTTACCTTAATGTAGGGAATGCCTTAGGAAAAAACTTTTAGACTTTAGAACCACAGAAATTATAAGTGCATCTGCATTACACTTTTCTCCAAGTCCTCCTGTAAAGTTGAGACCAGTTTAAACTGTTGGGCCTCTTTCACACGGCAGATGTTCTGCTGCGGTTAAAAGCATGTTTTGTTATTTTGAAATTCAAAGACTCCGGGCAGAGCGATCACTTGCAGTTGTACATTGCGATTAGCAGCTTTTACATGCGGCTGTATTTGGCTGCAGTGGAACATTCTTTCCATTTCTAATGTGCTTCCTGTTGTTTTACTTTCCTTGTTGCCACTGCTATCCACAGGTGAAATAGTACACTGAGATTACCTGCAGTTATGTGCAAATAGCTGTGCTAAATCAGCGGGGGGAATCTGCGCTGAATGGTGTGATCAGGGTATGCCAAGGCACAACCCATATGCATGCCTATATGAGTTGCTATATGAGGATGCTGAAATTAAGTTTTTGTAAGGTATCTGATGTAAGGTTAGTCCAAATTGGAGCTTTGGCTGAGGCTTGAGACGTAAGCGTAGTCAGGCAGGCTGGGTCAGTAGCAAGTTGTGACCGCAAGGTACAAAATCAGAATCCAAAGGCCTGGTCGAAGACAGGCAGGGGTCATACACAGACTGGCAGAGAAATGCAGAATTGTCAGACAAAATAGTGGTCCAGGAATCAGGCAGTCCAAAAATTAAGAAGTTCAGCAGTTTAGCAAGTCAGCATACACTCAGAAAACAAATGCAACAAGAGAGCACAGAGCACAGGAAGTCATGCTATTTACAAACTGAGCTGATTGCAGACTGACTGCTGGAAAGGTGGGTGGGACTAGAGAGGGCTGAAGACTCCCCAGTGGCAGAGTGAACAGAGCTGCAGTACAAACATGGAAGGATCCAAGTTCAAACCCACACAGGCACATGACAGTTTGTATGTGTGATTTTAATATTGATATTGTTCGGGGATTGTGTAGGTTCTCCTGTGTACCCTATTACATCCATAGGAGGTGACACAGGAGGCAAAGGTCAGCAGAAAAGGGAGAGGTTATTTCAATACTGGTTTTGGGCTCCCCAAGGAACCTCAGAAACTGGGCTTCTGCCTGGGGCAGAGCTGCAACCAGAACTGACAAAATAAAGATAGCATTGTATTTAAAATCCCCATACACAGGTTTGAATGAGACTCAGTGAGGCTTTAGCAAGCATTTTGATTTCTTTAACTAAAACAGGCAGCTGTTTGGAAATATACAGACTGAAATAAATTTGATGGCTTCAACTCTAGTGTTTGATCAAGTAAACTAAAACAATGACCAAAGTGATAAAATCAGGTGGGGAGAAATATCATTTGTAAAAGATGTGGATACAAATCTAAGTACTGAAACACTACCTTCAGTGTTGCAGTTGATGTCTGGATATTTGAAATGACAACAATCACATTTCTGTTTGCAGCAACATATGTTATTCGTACGGCATGGCTTATGACAGGTCCTAGTAAATGCAATCTTTACCCTGAAAATGTACCCATATGACTTTCAGTCTTCACATATTTTTTCTTCAGAGCTGGTATGAAACAGGATTTCCCCAAAAATTGGGAGAATTACAAAGCCTGGAGAACATGCTCCAATTTAGAAGATTGAATATATTCCTATGCAGAGGGCACCCACTTAATAAACCTAGTGTAAGAAGATTGTTCATTTGTGCAAAAGATGCAACACTTTTAGAAATTGGTGACCTAGTCAAATTACTTAATGTCGCACAGGAGGCATGCTAATTATTTTATCCAGGCTTAATGCTTTATTAATTGGCACACACTGCTCCATCATTATTTCTGTGCATACTGTATGTCCTGGTGCATACACAAATGTTAATTCACCCTTTGTCTTGTCTATCCTTTTTAAAACACATTAGGGTTGATTTATTAACCTCCCTGGCGGTATTCCCGAGCGTGACTCGGGGTTAACATTCAGTGCCAGAAGCGGTAACCCCGAGTCACGCTCGGGGTGCATTTTTTTTTCCCCCAAAAATTCCTGGCGATCCGGCGGGGGTTTCCCGCTGGATCGCCGGTCAGACTAGTCCCGCTGGATCGCCGGTCAGATGAGTCAGGGGAAATGCAGAGTGAGCGCAGCGGTGGTGTGGTGACATCCCGGCGATCCAGCGGGGTTTCCCGCTGTGATCGCCGGTGAGAGCCCCGGCAGAATGTATTGCAGAGTGAGCGCAGCGGTGTTCTTATCTAATCCCGGTGAGAGCCCCGCTGATGTCTTCTCTGATGTCTCCTCTCTCTTCCGTCTCTGTGAACCGCAGCGCCTCACAGTGGCGGAAGTGGGCGGGAGATTCAAAAAAGTTACAATGTTACAATGTAAAAAAGTAAAACACACACATAAAGTTACATGATACAGTGTATTACATCTGAGAGGTCTACTAGAGTCTTCTTTGGTCAGGTTTAAGTAAGTATTTACTAAGAATTGCAGGCCTACAATAAATAACACCAAATTTCCATACAAAAAAATGGTACCGCTTTTGGAACAAAATTCCAGACAGAATCATACCGCTAGGGAGGTTAAAGGCAAATAGACTGTGCACCTTGCAAGTGCAATTGCGCTAATTTGTTTGTAATGTAAATATGGTAAAGAATAACCAGTCAGGTGCAAGGAAAATAAAAAAACAGCATTTTTGATTGTACATGATTGGGTGATGGAAATCAGTACAGTGTTGTCACATTTACTAAGGTCTGGAGAAAGTGAGTGCAACTTCACTTGCAGAGTGAAACTGTATTTGCAAAGTTGCACAGTCTATTTGCCTTTTAGTAAATCCGCTCCAATGCAGCCTTCCAAATTTATTATCCAATCATTAGTTTTATCCAGCTAATATTATCTAATATTGTTTGAAATTCTTCTTACACAATGGGGGTTAGTTATGAAAGGCAAATCGACTTTGTACTACAAGTGAAAACTACAAATGCAAAGTGCACTTGAAATTGCACTGAAACTGCACCTGGAAGTGCAGTTGCTGTAGATCCGAGGGGGGCATGCAAGGAAAAATTGCATTTTAGCTTGCACATGATTGGATGATAAAATCAGCAGAGCTTCCCTCGTTTCAGATCTACCCCTCAGATTTACAGCGACTGCTTTTTGCACTTGTAATTTGCACGTGTAGTGCAAAGTAGATTTGCCTTTTCGTAAATAACCCCTAATATTTTCTACAGTGCGTAAGATAACATTAAAAAAAAGGATTCTACCTTTTATTGTTTTATTAAAAACTCACTATATGAGGAAGCTCTTCTTGCATCTATTTTCTCCTGTATCATCCTTCTGAGTCACCAATTGAGGAAGATGTTCACTACCTAGAGTCAGCTTAATCATGCGAGAGATAAGCCAATTATGGCAAGATAATAGAGGTCTGAAGAACACCACAAATGCCAGGACACAGAGAGAACTGGGAACTCGAAAAACATTATGCCCTACTAATATGAGCTCATAAGGTTCTAGTAGGTGAGGAACTTAATGGGGTCCAGCGGACAAGTGTGGATATTGACTGGCAACAATTTGGCTTATTTTTTGAAATATTTGGTTTTAAATACATTTTCATAAAACTGTACTTTGTCCTATTACTGACAACTTGTTTTCCAGCTCACCAGAAAAAAAATGGGGCCATCAATTAATGAAACATTCAGTTATCTCCAAGGCCGCGTACACACGATCGAACATGTTTGCTGAATCGGGTCTGCAATGTTCGATCGTGTGTACGGCCTATCGGACCGTTTTCCAGCGGACAAAAGTTTCTAAACATGCCTAGAAACCTGTCCACTGGAAACCTGTCCGTCGGACATGTTCGATGATTAGTACACGAAATCATCGGACCAAAATCCCGTGCATGCTCAGAATCAAGTCGACGCATGCTTGGAAGCATTGAACTTCATTTTTTCATCACGTCGTTGTGTTCTACGTCACCGCATTCTGGTCCGAGGAGATTTTGGTCCGATGGTGTGTACGCACATCAGACCATCAGACCACTTCAGCCTGGTCCGATGAAAACGGTCCGCTGGACATGTTTCCTCGGACATGTCTGATCGGCCCAAGAATGTCATTAAAATAATAAACTAAAATAACCACCACAAATTATGAGGATAAACAAATAAGTGCACAATGATTAGAAATATGTTAACAACGATTTAAAATTGAATTTTAGCTTTTAAAATAGCAAGTAGCAAAAGTTTAAAAATAACAAGAAACATATTTGAAAGGACCAGTTCTTCAGTACAATGCAGTTGAGGGTCCTTACACACGGAGCGGTCCGTTTTTCGGTCCGCTCCGTGTGTCCGTCAGCTCAGCGGGGGGGTCTCCGCTGAGCTGTCGGGCGGATGGGGCGGTCCCCGCACACTGTGCAGGGACCGCCCCGTCTCTCCTCCGCTCTCCCCTATGGGGAGTCGGATGGAAACGGACCGTCTGTCCGTTTGCATCCGATCCGTTTGCCCAGACGGAAGAAAAATAGGACATTCTTCCGTCCGCAAAAACGGATGCGGATCGAGCGGACGTTAGCGGATGCATCATCCGCTAACCGATCCGCTCCCATAGGGACCCATTACAAGTCCGTAAACGGACTTGTAATGAGCGGACCGTTCGTCCGCTAGTGTGAAAGGGCCCTTATATGCAAAGCTTCAGATCATAAGACATACTGATGGTATAGTTACAAATTTCAAATTAGCATTAATAGAGTAACCTTAAAATTGAGAGACTATATAAAATGAATAATTTGTACTTTTAGCATCACGTTTGCAGCTTACTGGCTAAGGAAATGATATTCATTACAGTGTGCTACAGAAAAAGAATAAGGACATAAGAACCCTTTTCTATAAGAGTAAATGGAACAGTCTGTTAGGTATCTCTATAGAAAATATATTTTACTAGAATATAATTTATTGCTTTTCCTTGGGCACTTAGAATCAATCCTCAGGCATTTCACTAGTGTAAATTATTTAGTGCTTTGTGTCAAACATTTCTGCTTATAGAGATTATTTTCAAATATATTTATAGTTATACATGCTTATTTTTTAAATGATTCTACCTGTAAGTGATCTATTTGAATTTGTGTAGTTTTAAAGGAGATCTGCAGAGCTTTTTCCAGCTCAAGGAATTACTTACATAGAGGAAGTAAGTTTATTGCAAATAGAAAAGAAAAAATTGCGCCAATGAAACAAATATAAAGTCCTTATATATTGTATAAATAATAAAGTCCACAAAAGTGCATGTATTTAAACGACACCCAAGTGATTGATAAGATCCAGTGAACTGCCACCTTATGGACAGGGGCTTACCAGCAAGTAGTGGGTAAACAGCATATCACAGCTCCACAGCTGTTCACAGGATGAAGACTGAAGACAAAATCAGCAGATGACAGGAAACAAGCAGAAATCCAGCTCAAACAGACGCTCAAAGGCCAAGCAGATGACAATGTTTGATTCTGAAGTGTGGTCTCATAGATGGTCCTCAGTACAGGTGCAGGTACCGTCAAAAATAATGAAAGAAACGAAGAGGCCGCACATAGTGTAAAACCATCAAGGAGATTTAATATCGAATAAAAAAACTACTTACAAACGAATATGAAATTCGATCATAAAATGAAAAATTGGATGCGATCCTAAAACGAATGCCGGCCGGCAACACGAGGAGCCCTTCCTCACAACGTCGAACGCGGTGGCGTCACTGCACGCCAATAGCCCAGACGCGTTTCGTCATAGAATGACGTTTTCAATGGGGATTACCCAATGGGGAATCCCCATTGAAAACGTCATCTATGGAATTACCCCTTTACTGCGTATCTTTCTACTACCACTGTGAGTAGTTTTTCTATTGTATTTTAATAAATCTATCCAACGGTAACACACCAGGCTGGTGTGCCCTTGTTTTTCTCATTCTTAGTGGAAACTAGAGTTCAGCTCAGTACTAAATTGCACATAAGACAAGGAGACTTAGCTTTAGTTATGGACTGGTGTAGACTTTAAAAACTAACTGAACTGTCCATCACCAAAATCTCATTCACAAACTTCTATGGTTCAGTTGTAACAACTCATACAAACTCAACTCATATCTGACTATGGGCAGCAGGTAAAATATCTGTTACAACTTCTTTCACATATAGAGCATCTCACCACCAACTACTTCCCTTTTTTTTAGATCTCACTTAAAGTCCCTAATTTACTTCTGGCATGCAAGACACCACAGTTACCATATTATTTTTCCCATTTCATATACCCCCCTCAATCTCTCCTTTTTTATGATTTCTTAATTTCTTGTAGGTTGCCTCTGATCTTTTGCCATCTCGCTTATTGCTTTTCTCTAGTTATTAATCTATTTTCTAAGAACAGACATTGTCTAGGATGTGCAATGTGAATTAACACTACTTTTAATACATTTTCATTTTACTACACTTTATCTAATATAAAAAAAAATGAAACAGGTCCCTCTGGGAAAAACAAGAGTTCTTACTATTTACAAAATGTTTGCTACCCATTAGTGGCCATATGTGTCATAAGCAACCTTTCATCAGGTTCTATTGGCCACAATGTATCACAATGCAGTGGATTGCCTCATACAAAGCAGGAGTGTATGCTGCACTTTTTTCAGCCCACACTACTGCAATTTAGTGGTGTCAACTAGTCTGTTAGGGGCGTGACTACATGGCAACGCTGAGAAGGTGACTCCATGTTTGTGAAGGAAGCGATGAGGAGGTCGCAACACTGAGTCACCTGGCATGTTTGGAATATTAACAAGGCAATTTGAATCTTTTATGATGTAAGTGCATTACTTTTAATAAACCGATTACCTTAAGGTGTTTTTACACTATTGGAAGCTCTGTCTAAATTTCTATCTGCACATCTGGAGAGTCTTTGTTGACCTGGATGGAGATTGGTGTGTTTTAGCATCTCTTCAATAACATTTAATAAGGCAATACTTTCCAGACATGGCAACAGCATCTGGTGAGCCTTATTCTTAAGGAGTGGAAGTGGCACACGTCGCTTTGCTGAAGGATTTTGGTGTATCAACAAGATTTTGTTTCAATATTGTTTCACACTATTTTTAATCACTTTAAGTTGGACTGTATTATCATATTGATTTGCATATGTTGGCATATATTTGTTGGATATGCCATATGGCCACTTTTCATTATGTATGGGTCTTTTGTGTTGATTGTATCACAATGTTAATATTTAGGAGATTTGTAGATTAATTAGGGCGCTACTGTTGAATTATTTTTCTCTTTTTCACATTGACAGTTGTTTCACATCATTTGCATAGTCTGTTAGGAAACCAGGCTCTGTCTGCCACAGGCACTGAGGCCACACTGTGCAAGGCAGTCCAGTGCAGTTTCAACACGCCTGGTGTAAAGGGCTCTAAAGGAATCCTTTATTTACAGAATATGGAGGCTGCTGCTGGTGACATCCTTCTGAAAATGGCATGTCATGTTGATCCAATGGCCTTAACTTTACAAGCTCATCATATCAGGCAGTGACGTCACTAGGGTTGGTGTCACCTGGTGCGGTAAAACATGGTGTCCCCCCCCCCCCCCCCATCTAGGCTGCCTAGCACCATGCAGGCAGTGCACAGTCACGGGGCGCACTCCAAACCAGCCCCTGAAAATGATAGTATAGGGTGGTATAGTGGCAGGTTAGGGTAGAATAGGGTGGTATAGTGACAGGTTGGTGTGGTATATGGCAGGTTAAGGTGGTACAGGGCAGGTTAAGGTAGTATTGGGCAGGTTGGGGTGTTATAGGGCAAGATAGGGTGGCATAGGGCAGGTTGGGGTGGTATTGGGCAAGTTAGGGTGGTACAGGAAAATGAGGGTGGGAAAGGGCAAGTTGGGGTGGTATAAGACAGGTTGGGGTGGAATAGGGCAAGATGGGGTGGCACAGGGCAGGCTGGGTGGTATAGGGCAGGTTGGGGTGACACAGGGCAGGCTGGGGTGGTATACAGCAGGCTGGGGTGGTATGGGGCAGACTGGGGTGGTATGGGGCAGACTGGGTGGTATGGGGCAGGCTGGTATGGCACTGGGCAGGCTGGGGTGGTAAACAGCAGGCTGGGGTGTCACAAAGCAGGCTGGGTGGTATGGGGCAGGCTGGGGTGGTATACAGCAGGTTGGGGTGGTATACAGCAGGCTGGGGTGGCACAGGGCAGGCTGGGGTGGTATGGGGCAGGCTGGTATGGCACAGGGCAGGCTGGGGTGGTATACAGCAGGCTGGGGTAGCACAGGGCAGGCTGGGTGGTACACAGCAGGCTGGGGTGGCACAGGGTAGGCTGGGGTGGTATACAGCAGGCTGGGGTGGCACAGGGCAGACTGGGGTGGTATGGGGCAGGCTGGGGTGGTATGGGGCAGGCTGGTACGGCACTGGGCAGGCTGGGTGGTATGGGGCAGGATGGGGTGGCACAGGACAGGCTGGGGTGGTATACAGCAGGCTGGGGTGGCACAGGGCAGGCTGAGGTGGAATGGGGCAGGCTGGTATGGCACAGGGCAGGCTGGGGTGGTATACAGCAGTGCAAACTTGTACATTGTGGCATAACCTACCCCAGGGCCTCTAAAAAGTAGTACTGTCAGGAAAGTTTACTACCGCTTTAACATCACAGCATCCCAGAAACCTCTCGTGGGGCCCCCTACTGACCAGTGGCCCTTGGGCAGTGCCTAAGTGCATAGTTGCCAACATTTAAAAAATATTTTCAGGGACACTTTTTTTAACAAGTGCTATATTTAGAGTAGCTGAGATCCCCTATGTCCCTCTATACATCACAGTAGTAATCACAACATTAAATAAGTTCTAATAATGGGACAGAACAAATATGAGAACTGAGATTTCCTTTAGTTGAACTAACAAAAGTGTGTCCATTCTAGAGCTGGTAACACTGAGGGTATTCAGTATCATTTTAAAGAACTGTTTTTGTGGGTAAGCGACATAGGGGAGGAATACGGATGGTATATAAGTTGGAAGTATGTGCAGGTGAGGGAGAGGAATGTGGAGGGTCTAACATTGGGCCACCAGTTATGCAGAGACCAGCCATAGTCGATCTATGTATGGGCTAGCTGGTTTTACACAAGTCAATCTATTAATCGACTTGAGAACAACCAGCCTGTTTTCCCCAAAACAATCAGTGCTGCCAGCTATAGATAGCAACACTGATCATTGTACTCACTGACAGAACACAATAACACTACAGGAGTGATTCCCCCATCTACAGGTCAGCAGGTAATAGGGTGTGTAAGGACAGGCTGGGGAGAGATACCAGTCAGTGGCTGGGTAGGCACTGGCTAGTATCAGAGCCAGATACACACAGGTTACATACGTCACGATCGTTAGAGCGAGAGCAATAATTCTAGCACTAGACCTTCTCTGTAACTCTAAACATGTAACCTAAAATTTTTTTAAAGCATCGCTTAGGATACCAAAAAAAATAGTGCTAACTTTAGTGTTTTTTTAAAATGAATTAAACGGTTTATTTCCAAAAAAAAAACATGTTTGAAAAATTGCTGCGCAAATACAGTACTGTGCTAGAGCTGTACAATAATCGTTAAAAAATTGTGATCTCGATTCAACCCCCCTGACATCTCCAATGCAGAGTTTGCTGATTCTTTCATATAACAAGTGGAGAGACATTAAGCTGTCAAAAGAAAATATCCGGGCAATCTGCCAAGTTCTTAGCAGAAAACATTGTAACTAACGCTTTCTTCATAGATCAAAGGGATAAACTTCTGTGTGTAAAGAAAATATCCGGGCAGTCTGCCAAGTTTGTAAACAACATGAAACATTGTAACCAACTTTGTTCTTAGATCAAACTTCTGTGTGTAAATGCAAGAAATGTAACCACTTAAAGTCCAACACTTGTTTAAGTTAAAAAGCAATATTTTTTGCTAGAAAATTACTTGGAACCGCCAAACATTATATATATTTTAGCAGAGACAAAAATGGCAATTGCTGCAATATTTTATGTCACACTGCATTTGCCCACTTCAATGAATAATAAAAACCATAAAAACAAAACAGTAAAGTTATCCCATTTTTTTTTTTCATTTTAATGTGAAAGATAATGTTATGCCGCACGAATCGTGAGAGAAGCGTGATCTATCTTCTAAGCAAAAAAATTGCAATTGTTATTTTAGCCAGAATCGTGCAGCTCTATACTGTGCAACATATAAAGTTACAAAGACCACCATAGAGTAATTTTCTAGCAAAAAACAAATGATGATTTTTTTCTCAGTCTGCTGTAGTGTGTCAGCTTGTATTTATAATGGCCGCTCTGTATGTAGCTTCTGACAGGCTGTGCAAGCAGGCCCGTATCTCCGGAACCATAAATGATAGCCATCCCATATTTTGACTGGTGGTGGGGTAGATCTTCAACTGCCTAAAACTCCCCCCCCCCCGAAATGTGGGGTTTCTGTGACCTTTGGTTTTCGAGCTACAACCCCCGAAGTCAATCTTTTTTTTTTTTTTAAGATTTTTTTTTTTGGGCAAATGGGCCTATCTTGAGAAAGGGGCCTGGAGCTGCAGCTCCAACAGCCCCTATGTTAATCCGGCCCTGTGTTTGAGAGTCCTCCCACACTATCTCTCAGACGATCTGCCAGTACCATGGCAACCCCCCCACCTAACCTGGGCTCAGGCTGGCGGTGGACACCTTTACTAGTTCACTTCCCTCCTGCCTGTACTGTACTCACACATCTTCCGGGAGTCTGGAGAGGTGACGAGGACAGCATCACAGCATGCAGCCGTGCCGGCTCCTCCCCCACTCTCCCCGCACATTTCATTGAGCACGCAGAGGAGATCCCGGAAGGGAAGGAGGAAGCCGCGGCACCAGTCTGAGCTGGGTATCGCCATATGTGTGGGGACGGTCGGACCCCGGGCACCCAGTCTGCTTCTGCCTTACTCCCTCCTCCCCCACTCTCCCTGCACATCGCATTGAGCAGAGGAGATCCCGGAAGGGAAGGAGGAAGCCGTGGCGCCCCTCTCAATGTGGCGCCAGTCTGAGCCGGGTGTTACCCTCTGGCGGGTGTCACCCGGGTTCGGGCCGCAACCCCATAGCAACGACACAGGCTCTGGGCATGTCAGCAAAAAAAAAATTGTAAAAAAAGTTAAAAATATTTTTTTCTTTAATTTTGGGATGGTGTCACCCCTCTAAGGGTGTCACCCGGGTGCGGACCGCACCCCCCACACCCCCCTAGCAACGCCTCTGATATCAGGATTTCTGACTATGCTTTAACTTTATAATTTTCATGCCTATTTTGGGTCAGTGACTTAGTCAGAGGCTGCAAAGCAGCTATAATTCTCATACAGAGGTCACTGAGAAAACCACCATGTTTTTCCCAGTATGGGTTATCTATAATACTACAGCAACACTTGCAGCATTTATTTAATTCATGTCTGCATTCCAATACATGCTTTCCAGTTTATAAAATATTTTGTGACTAAGTAGGATAATACAGTAAAGGTTACCCATTTGAAATACACTTTTCTGCATATAGTATAGCCAGAATTTATTACCATCAACAATGGGATGAGAAATTAATAGAGATTTCCCTGTCACATTGTAACATTTACATTTTTATTTCACTGTTCAGAGATTATTCTATCCAATTATTACTTACAATGTTCTACTTTATTCTCATACAAAGTACAGGTATAGGGTAGCCCATCCCTCCATTCTTTCAAATTAGTTTTTGATTGATTTGATTTGCAAAAGGCATGTTATTGCTTTTGAAAGTCTCTACGACACTGGACCAAAACTTTCATGTTGTACCCCAATAAAAACGTTTTATTTTTTACAAAATATTAAATGCATAAAAATTTACTAATTGGTAGTGATCTGATTTTTAGCTACGTGTAACATTAACATTTGTACTGTGCAGGTATAATAGCAGATAGCATTATTTTGAAATATCTAAGAAGAAAATGTAATAAAAGACAACAATTTACAGAGCAACTAGAATATAGTAAATCATTACCAGTGAACTATTCATTAAGTTGAAGCCCGAAAAAGTATTAAACTATAGGCTATAAATTACATAAGAAGAGCAAGTAACAGCTTTTTATAATGATCAAGACATGTCATGCATTGAACTCAACGACTTACTTATATATATCCTGCAGGCGTTCTTACTAATTTAGTGATTCACGAGCAGCAGACTTGGTAGATCATGGCGAACAGAAACACGTTTACAGCATAAGTTCCTGCAGTATGCAGTTAGATGAGCCAAATTACAGGATTCCCTTGTGGAAGCACTGAAGGACACCAACCTGTTAAAAAAATGAACAACTATTTAGTATGTGTGGTGGTTGAAAAACAAATTAAGTATGTCTTTTACACACATGTACAAGAATATTTGTACATTTGTATCATCTTAGCATTATAATTGTTAAAAAAAAAAAAAATACATGTGCGCCTGAGTTCATTGTTTTGTCATTTCAGGACTGATGTAACACTTGCTCCAAAACAGAAAAGGAGGGTTAAGCCTTGTACACATGAGCATTTGACCGGGAATTCCGTCCGTGTGTATGCTCCCTAGCAGTTTTCCTGACAGGAAAACTTCCCGGGAAAAATAGAGAACCTGCTCTTTATTTTCCCATCTGGATTTTTCGGCAGAGTGTTTCCTGGTGAGAAAACCGGTTGTCAGTATGCTTACCTGTTCCATTGGAAACCCACGCATGCTAGATAAGAGTTCGACGTATGTGCGGTAGCATACAAGTTTAGTGTGGGGTGTAGCAAGATGGCAGCAACAGCATCGAATGTGACGAGCTCCGGGTCACCATAGTCGATGACGTCACCGCGTTCTTGCTATTCAAAAGAATGGTGGTTCTTTTGAATGGCCGTTTGTATGCATGGCAAGCTTGCCAGGAATCCCATCAGAAAAAACAATGTTTTTTTCCTGACGGGATTGCCGGCCGTGTGTACAGGGCTTTATAGTGTTTTCCCAATTTAACAGAGTTTGTCATTGCTAAACTTTCTTTAAGATACTAGCTGTCTGACATAGATATCTCAATAGTTTGAATCAATGATCCACAAAAACAACTTGATCGCAATGATTATACCAGATCAGTGATTCACAAAGTATTAAGGTGGATCAACATAACCACCCAGCTAGGAGTAGGCCACCAATGGTAGCCTTCAGTGTTTTCCCATAAGACAGGTTAAGGTTAACAATCTCCCTACCACTGTATTATAAAAAAAAAATGGTGGGAAGGGGAGAGGGAGGGAGAGGGAGGGAGAGAGAGAGAGAGAGAGAGAGAGAGAGGGAGAGGGAGGGAGAGGGAGGGAGAGAGAGGGAGAGAGAGGGAGAGAGATCAGGAGAGGGAGAGAGAGCAGGAGAGGGAGAGAGAGGGAGAGAGAGGGAGGGAGAGAGGGAGAGAGAGAGGGAGAGAGAGGGAGAGAGAGAGGGAGAGAGAGGGAGGGGGAGGGAGAGAGGGGGAGGGAGGGAAAGGGGAAAGGGGAGGGAGAGAGGGGAGGGAGGGAGAGAGGGGAGGGATGGAGAGAGAGGGGGAGGGAGAGGGAGGGACAGGGAGAGGGAGGGACAGGGGAAGAGATAGGGAGAGAGACGGGAGAGAGAGGGAGAGAGAGAGAGAGGGAGGGGGATGGAGAGAGGGAGGGGGAGGGAGAGGGGGGAGAGGGAGGGAGAGAGGGGAGGGAGGCAAAGGGGGAGGGGAAGGGAGAAAGGGGAGGGAGGGAGAGAGAGGGGGAGGGAGAGAGAGGGAGAGGGAGGGAGAGGGAGGGAGAGAGAGATATTTTTGCTGTGTGTTTATCAAAACATATGATACATTTCACATTGTATTATCTATTTAGCATTTTTCATGCTGCCATCATGCAGGATTTTCAACAATAATCCAAAGTTATTTATCCAAAGATAGAAAAAAATGTATCCTTAAATAACAACAATAGCAGCCATAACAAGAACAAGAAAAAAAATACTTTATGTTTATTTTTCAAAAGCATGTACTTCACATTAGCCTTTTCTGTAACCATTTCAAATGTATTTTTGCTTGCAATCAGCAAAATAATAAAATTAAATTTTTCTTTTCACTATCAATTTAGCTGAGCAAGTCATGTTTCAATAAGTATATTACACCTACAGCCAAATTTTACAGATGTCACATGTATACAAAAGATTTTGGTAGCTCATAAAAGCCTTTTATTATATCACATGCAATGTACTTTCCTGGAAATTTTCTGTAAAGCATATGAATAAAAGATGCATGTTAAGCACTCTGGTAAGACTTTGAAAACATAGAATTAACTACCGTAAGTCTATGTCAGTGACTATTAATGGTTATTACTAGTGCTGACTGAATCTGTCAGGTTGGATCTGCAGGGGATTTTCAAAGTCTGCTGGAAATTTGCAAACCCAGAATTTAGCAGTGAACTCCATTAACCACTTGTCATCCAGCTGTTATAGATAAACAACTGGAAGTCTAGCTCCTGAGGGTGGGAGGGCATTTGAAAATGTCTTCTTCTTTGCACTGCTCATGCGCACCCTCTAAGCACAAACAGCAGCATGTTCTGTGATCACTATGTTCATCAGACATAGCAGATTACAGAGTGTGGTACAGGGCAAATTAAATTCGCTCTGTACCATGTGATTGCTGGGACAAATCACAGTGATCACACATGTAAACAAAGGCTGTAATATTGCAGCCAGCACTCGATCACACTGATCAGTACAGCATCATCAAGAAAGTCAGCCAGTGTCATTCATCAGTAGCCACTCTAGTACAGCATCACCATACCAGTGCAGCCAGCCACAGTGTCTCCGATCACTAGCCTCTCTAGCAGAATGCCACCATACCGTCGCAATCAGCCAGTGTCGCTGATCACTAGCCACCACAGTACAGTGTTATCATACCAATGCAGCTAGCCTGGGTTCCTGATTGCCCCCACACCAGTACAATGCTGCCAGACCAGTGCAACTAGCAACAATGTCACTGATTGCTGCCACACCAATACAGTGTCACCAGACCAGTGCAGCCAGCAACAGTGTCCCTGATCCATGCTACACCAGTCACAGTGTTATCAGACAAGTACAGTTAGCAACAGTGATTCTGATCTATGCCACAGCAGACCACTGCAGCCAGTAACAGTTTTCCTAATCAATGCTACAGCAGTCCCAGTATCACCAAGCCATTGTCACCTGTTCCGGATTGCCACCACTCCACCCCAAGTGTCACCAGACCAGTGTACACCAGCAATAGTGTTCCTGATCATTGCCACAACAGTTCCAGTGTCACCAGACAAGTGTAAGCCAAAAACAGTGCCAATCAATCAGTCATTTCCAGTGTCACCAAATCAGTGAAGCTAGCAATAGCACTGGAGATTGCTGTCACAAGAGTCCCAGTTTTATCAGACCAGTGTAATAAGCCAATAACAATGTTCCTGATTGCTGCCACATGAGTCACAGTGTCACCAAACCATTGTAAGCCATCCAGCCTCTTAAAAAATACCTGGGGTGTCTGCTTTTTAAAATGCAGCCATTTTGTGGGTGTTTCTACTGTACGGACACTTCAGGGCCTTGAAGCATATGATAAATAGTCAGGAAATTGGATGCCTAGTATATGCCTATTAAAAGCTTGAAGGTGATCCAAGGATTATGTGACCCTTTATGCAGCTAGGCTCCAAAAAACATCACACATACTCGGAAGAGGTAGCAAAAGTGTCTTTGGAATGACCATGTTGTGTGTTAGAAATATCTTAATAATTTATAACTCTGTATGTAAAAAAAATAAAAATAAAAATTCTTTCAGCATTTTCTAAAATCTATGGCAAGAAAATTAAATATTCAATTAATGCCTCTTAAAAATATCTTGGGGTGCCTGCTATCTAGAAAAAAAAATCTCCTCTCTTGGCACTCCAGGGCCTCCAATCGTGATGGGTAGTCAGGAAATGAGATGCAAGCTGTATGGCTTGTTTTGCTATGGGGGTTGCTTTTTATTCCATAAAAAAAAATACACCTTAAACTGAAAAAAAAAATCTATTTTTTGGAAGACAAAAGGAGATGCCTTTAGCAGATACAAGAGTTTAGGAAGAAATATAATTTTTAAGAGACTGATCCTGCCAATTAGATTCAGGGTAAGCGAGTCCCAAATCTGTAATGCGACAGGGCAGAACCCATGTATAACGAGACAGATTTAGTAAAATTAATGTGTTTCATTTTAATTTGCTATGGTCTTCCTGCTTCTCCTCCTGGACAATCACGAAGCGGGAGAAGCACGATTGGTACCATTGGCACAATTGGCGCCATTCTGGGTGCTCGCAGTTCACTCAGCTGTGTCTTAGGAAAGCAAATGAATATTTTCTTTCCTAACACTGAGCCGCCTCTCCACCAATCAGGTGCTCGGGTCTGTTACCTGTCATCTGATTGGCTGAAATTACAGGTGCTGTGATTGGACGCCTATGAGGCATCCAATCATAGGAGAGAACATGAGGAGCGGGTGGGAGAAGACATCGAGGAAGACATGTAAGACACCACTCGCTGCATTCCACCGTTACCCGCTGCCCACCCGAAACAGGGTAAGTGTTGGGCAGACAGCGGGTGGACAGGGGGCACAGTGGCAGCGTTTCATGGGCACAGTGTCAGCATTTGGGGCACAGGGGCTTTGTTTGATGGCACATTGGCTGCGTTTGGGCACAGTGGCTTTGTTTGATGGCACAGTGGCTGCATTTGATGGCACAGTGGCAGCGTTTGATGGGCACAGTGGCAGCGTTTGATGGCACAGTGGTTGTGTTTGGAGTGCACAGTGGCTGTGTTTGATGGTACAGTGGCTGCTTTTGATGGGCACAGTGAGTCTTTTGTTCAAAAGATTTTGAGCACTAGCCGCCACTGGTTTTTTCAATGTTTAGCAGCTAAATCATATTGTCAATGTAACTGCTGGGAACCCACCCTTTTATCATGAGGATGCTGGCTTAGCCAAAGTTCCCCTTATTGGCCATGCTAAGCTAGCTGACCTAAGTTCAATGGCCAAGCATTATGGTTACTATGGCAAATTCCCAGATTTGTTTGGCAAGCACCACCAACAAATGTAACAGAAATGTATAAAGTATTCTAAACTGTTGCCTTCGAAATAAAAAATTGGGAGTTTCTATGTCATATATCAAATTTCCATATGAAAATTAAAGGAGAAGGTAAAGGTAAATGTTAGTATTGCACATAAATATTTTAAATTTAGGATTTCAACAAGACAATGGAGCTCTAGGCTTTTTATCACATGTTTACCTGAACATTTTCACATTGCTTACATTTTCATGCAAACATCTGTAAAAAATACAGCAAAATACAATGAAAGTCTTTTTGAGTCTGGTATGAATTTTAGGCGGGTACCCACACAAAAAAACAAAGCAAAAAAACAATACTTGAAGTCAGTCCACAAACTCAAGGTCAAGGCCAAGTTACATATACACATGACTGAGAGAGTGGCATGATTCATCTCTATCTTCCATATACCCCTTCCCTCCCGCTCTGTATAAGAAAATGTGAAAGCAAATGGCATTTGTGCTGTATTCTCACTTTCTAAATGACAAGGTCCTGGATGTTTAATATTTTTGTATAGTAATGTTTATGTGCTGTATGTTTATGTAAGCAAAATAAAAGCTATAAAACATCAGTTAAAAAATAAAAATAAAGCTTAAAAACTACAGAATAGAATGTTATTCAAAATCTTTATTATAATTTTACAAGGAATTTTATACAATATACCCAATTTATCTCCTTAGACTAGAGCTATGGAATAGCCATTATTATTCACAGAGCTGTACATAAAGAATTTTGTTTGATTAATTGTTTTGTCTGCAGTCTTAATACCCTTTGATGATTAGGATGAGCCAAACCACCCTGGGTTTGGTGTGAGGAGAGTTTGGCAGACTTCAAAGAAGTTCAAATAACAAATCAATGGGACCTGAATGTGTCAAATCATAAATGCTCATTTTCTGGGCTAATAAACAAAGGTTTGTCAAAAAATAGCATTGGGGGGTGGACACTATCCTAGGGAATATGTACCAATGCAAAAATGTTTAGAAATTCCATTTAGCCAGTTTCATTTAGTAAGGAAAGGAGTATTTTAACCCCTTCCATACAGGGCATTTTCACCCCCTTCCTGCCCAGACCAATTTTTAGTTTTCAGCGCTGTTGCACTTTGAATGACAATTGCGCGGTCAGGCAACACTGTACCAAAATAAATCGTTATGTTTTTTTCCCCACACAAATAGAGATTTCTTTTAGTGGTATTTGATCATCTCTGCGGTTTTTATTTTTTGCGCTATAAACAAAAGAAGAGCGACAATTTTAAAAAAAACACAATATTTTTTTCTTTTTATTTAATACATATCACAATATTTTTTTTTTAAAAACGTTTTTTCCCCTCAGTTTAGACCGATACGTATTCGTCTACGTATTTTTGGTAAAAAAAAACGCAATAATCGTATATTGATTGGTTTGCGCAAAAGTTATAGCATCTACAAAATAGGTGATAGATTTATGGTATTTTTATTTTTTTTTTTTTACTAGTAATGGCGGTGATCTGCGTTTTTATTTTTTGTGACCGTGACATTGCGGTGAACATATCGGACACTTTTGACACGTTTTTGGGACCATTCACATTTACACAGCGATTATTGCTATAAAACTGCACTGATTACTGTGTAAATGTGACTGGCAGGGAAGGGGTTAACACTAGGGGGCGCTGAAGGGGTTAAAATGTGTCCTAAAGTATGTTCTAACTGTAGGGGGAGGGGGACTCACAGGGGGAGGAGATCGATGTGTGTTCCTCTGTACTGGGAACACACATCAATCTCCTCACTGCTGACAGGAGGTGGATCTGTGTGTTTACACACACAGATCCACACTCCTGACGTGATTGGCGGAAATCGCGGGTGCCCGGCGGCAATCGCAGCCGTCGGGCACGCGCGCGGGATCGCCAGTGGTGCCGCGGGCGTGCGCGTGCGCCGCCGGCGGCGCGCGCGCGCGCCCTAGAACGCCGTGGAGACAGGACGTTGTGCAACGTCTAGTCTCATCGGCGAGGGGATGACCATAGCGTCATTTCCCTATGGCCTGGAATTGAAGTGGTTAAATAACTGCCAAATTAAATTTCCATGCACGCTTCTAAATCATACAGCAAGAATACAAAGAATCATTGTGTTAAATCCCCTTCAAATACATACAAGTTCCTTTTAGTATGGTATGAATTTTAGGAGGGACACCACAAAAAAAGTGCTTGAGGTCCACAAGGAAATCCATGCCATACTCCGCCAGTCGTGTATGGATTACTGGTCAGACCCTTAATCCAAACAAGGCCAGGAAAGTGGAGGAGGGGGCATGTTTCTCCTTCCTGAGCTAGTTGTACCCAAGTTGATCTACGGATCGACTTGGGTACAATCAGCCTGCCCATAGATGGATTGAATTTTGGTCAGTCCCTCCTGAACCGTCTGAATTTCAATCCATGTATGGCTGGCTTCACAATGCCTGCTGACCCTCCAAAAAAAACAAAAAGCAATGACAGCTGTTATATACAAAGGGGCTGGGTCTCCTGGGTAACTACATCCCCCATGTATAGGCATGTAGACCACCATGATTGATGTGGATCTACATCACTGGACAACATGATTGACAGACGGATGTGAATTTATTAAAGGACTTGTCAAAAACAAATTTTTATTTTTTTACACTTTGGGAATTCGTTGTTGCTAAACTAACATCAAAATACACACAAAAAAAGTATTGATAGTTTATACAGTGATTTAGATAAAAGAGAATATCCCTGCGCTACCTGGATAATAAATAATGGAACACTAGTTGCAGCATACATCGCATTGGTCAATCCGTACCAACAATAAATATATATAAAAATATATATAAATACACAAATAGATTTTTATTTATACAGTGATTTATTGTACATTCACACCAGGCCCTGCCTTCAAGGAACTTTCAGTATACTTTTCTATTTCACATGCATACATACAGGTATACACACAAATACTAGACAGGAGTCAATTAACCTACCCGTGTGTCTTTTGAAGTGTGGGAGGAAATTGGAGCAGACTCTGCAAGTACAAGGAAAACATACAAACTCAATGCATGTAGTGTGCTGGCTAAGATTTTAATTGGGGACTCTATTGCTGCAAAGCAAAAGTGCCAAGCACTAAGGCCGCGTACACACGATCGAATATATCTGCTGAAACTGGTCCGCAGACCAGTTTCAGCGGACAGATTCGATCGTGTGTACGGGCTAGCAGACAGGTTTCCAGCAGACAAAAGTTTTAAAGCATGCTTGTCTGCTGGAAACCCGTCTGTCCGACATGTCTGCTGGTTAGTACACCTAAATAGTACATGTCTGCTGGTTAGTACACATAAATCCCCCGCATTCGCGCCGGATGGATTCGACGCATGCGTGGAAGTATTTTACTTCCTGGTTCGGTGACGTGGCGGCGTCACCGCACTGTCCGTCCGCGGGGATTTTGGTTTGATCGTGTGTACACACATCAGACCAAAATCTCCAGGAGACATATCCAACTGTTTACAGTATGCTGTTTGTGTTTTTTTGCTGTTCATACCGTATTATTGCTATTTTCCTCCCGGCTTCCGGGTACTCACTCCCACGGGAGGGAGTAGGCGTTCCTATGCAGAGGCCCAGATGATTGACGTCTTGAGAAAAGACGGCAGATAAGGCGTGTCACGAGTTTCCCAAAGTAGCCGAACTGTGAGTCGGCTCTATACAGCGCTATACGGTGCCTGCGCACTGACTAGGAGCCGTGTAGAGCTAACTGCGCATGCCCAGTATAGAGCCGACTCAAGTTCGGCTACTTTTGGAAACTCGTGACGCACCTTATCTGCCGGGGGGAAGTTTTTCTTAAGAAGTCAATCATCATGACACTGCGCCTCTTCATAGGAACGCCTACTCCCGTGGGAGTGAGTACCCAGAACCTGGGAGGAAAATAGCAATAATACAGTATGTACAGCAAAAAAACATACAGCATACTGTAAATGTTGGAAGTATGCAGAATGTAATGTTATATACATGTTTTTATGGTGAACCTCCGCTTTAAGCTTGATATACTTCCACCAGGACTACCCCTCATGCCATTGGAGGCCATATGCTGTAATTATCTGGAAGATTAGACATTTAATAGAGAGGGAAAGTTTGGCGCCACACTAGAGATAAATATTGTTTAAAAAATATATATTTTATTAAAATCATCTTTAAAACATGAGGTCTTATATAGACAACATATTAATATTATATTAACAAAACTACAGGATTAGACATTTTTGAATAATAACATTAAATATTTGCATAGTTAATTATTTGCTCAGTGGCTAAGTTGTTAGCACTTCTGGCTGGCAACACTAGGAGCGTTGGTTCAAATCCCAACCATGGCATAACCTACCTAGAGTTTGCATGTTCTCGTTGTGCCTGCCTGCATTTCCTCTGGGTCCCGCGGTTTTCTCCCACCCTCGAAACACATGCTAATCAATTAATTGGCTCTAAAGTTGACCTAGTATGTATAATTGTTAGTTAGGGACATTGGCATGTAAGCTCCTTGAGGGCAGGAGCTGATGTGGATGTACAAGATATATGTAAAGCTCTGTGTAAATGGTTGGTACAGTGTAACAATGGGAAACTATGGTGATTTCTGGGAAAATCCCTTGTAAATGGTTTGCCTAGGGATGTGTGCAGAGTTCATCAAGGGTTTACAGACATATGATATTTTTCATACCCAACAATATTTTTTTCTTATCCCACTATACTCAACCAAATCAGACTAATATGATTAAATGCGTATAGATATCTTTGGTAGTGGAGGTCCAATTAGCACTTAATCTGTGGTTTGGTATCAGGGCCAACTCTCAGGCCTCGTACACAAGACCGAGGAACTCATCGTAAATTAAACATTGTTTTCCTCAATGAGTTCCTTCTCAGGCTTGACAAGGATCTTGACAAGCTTTCTTTGCGTACGCAATGTCAAGACAAAATCTCGTCGTTCTCAAACGGGGTGACGTACAACACGTACGACGGCGCTATAAAGGGGAAGTTCTATTCCAATGGTCTCCAAACTACTGCCCTCCAGTTGTTCAGAAACTATAATTTCCATCGTGCCTAGTCATCTCTGTGAATGCCAGAGTTTTACAATGGCTTATGGGACGTGTATTTCCGCAACAGCTGGAGGGCCGTAGTTTGGAGATCCCTGTTCTATTCCATTGGCGCCACCCTTGGGCTGCTTTTGCTAATCTCATGTTACTGCGTGTTAAGTAAAAGTTTGGTGAGAAACGATTCATGCTTTTCAGTCTGTTACAGCGTGACAAATGTGCCATTTCCATTACGAACGCTACTTTTACCGAAGGTGCGCTCCCGTCTCATACTTTATTCTGAGCATGCGCGGGTTTCTAAGCATACACACAAATGTGTTTCTCATCGTAAACCAGCCCGCTGAGAAACACAACAAGGAAATTGAGACTCCCAACGAGGAAAAAGAGAAGTTGTTCTCTTTTTTTTCTCGTCGAGTTCCACGACAGTTTTCCCGGCGAAAAACATACACATGACCGTTTTCCTCGGCAAAAAAAGCTTTGCTACCAAGTTTCTTGATGGATTCTGTCGAGGAAAACAGAATTCAAAGTATGACTAGGTAACATGGCAGCTCTTATACGATTGCTATACCAAGTGATTACATACCTGTTACATGGCAAGAAAATACCAAAAGTTTAATCCCTTGCTTTGCTTGTGACATCCTGGTATTTGAGAAAATTGTTCAGGGATCACACCTGCCACTTTCAGGGTTTATTGAGCTCCATAAGCTGCAATCATTTTGATGGGTTCTTTGTACATAGGAGCGATTACATCAACTAGTGGATTAATCCTCTGGCTAACTGAAAATGTACACTTTCTGCATCAGAACTATTTATGGAACTATACAGTATATCACAGTTGGAAAAATCCATTACCTGAATGCGTCCTCAGCAAATATTGCTATCTATCCATGAAAAACAACCAACAGTGCACGATCGTGTCACAGAGACTTATGGTCACATAGCAGTGGAAACCACAAGTCCTTACTGATACTTTTGATTACAGTTTGAAATTCATAAACTTTGCGGTTTGAAGACTAAGGGGAGTAAACCTTGCTATTTAATTCTGGCAATTTGTAGGGATAATAAGAAGGTTGTTGTCAACCAAAAATACATGGGACATTGAGTACTTCCATAAGGGGCAAGGACCAATGGCAAAATAATAATTTAAAAAATACACATTTTTACACATAATTGTAAGCTTCCCTTAATAGTTCCATCAAACAATGACACCGTGGCTGCTGAGAGCCCCCCCTTGTTAATAGAAACGAGGCCTGATTATTCATTACTAAAAAGGAGATTCACCATGAATCCATGTCAGTGGTGAACTTGCACTTCTTCCATAGTATTAAGACCAATGTCTGCTCAAATATACATTTAGCTTTGTATTAACAACTATTTGAATTAACAATTTACAAAGTGAATTCTACTACATTATTACTGTGCAGGGTGGTACAGTCTTTAATTAAACCAAGCAGCAGCATTTTTTTAAAAGCAACTGTGATCACAAAAAGGCAGCAAGGTTTCACTGCATGCCACAAGTACTTTTCATAGGCTTCTTCCCCTGGGATTGCAATGAAGAAATAAAAGTACCACTCATCTTAGAGACAAATTTAGAAAACTTTAAGTGACACATGAAATAATAAAGCCAATACAAGCCTTGCATTTTGCATTTACGAAATTGCTTTTGTGTCATAAATTATAGATTAGCCATCTTCCAGTAATGGAAGTGTCCTTGTTTCATTCTGCAGAAAATGTACATTTTTAAACATAAGGGCTATATTTCATTTTATAAGGTTACTTTATTTAATAACATTGTTTTATTAGTATCTGCTTTTTAGTACTTTCAATAGGCAGTAGATGCATTTAGTTTGACTTACATACTCATATTGAGTAACAACTATACAGCATATAATTAATAAATCAACATTTTTTAGTTTTGTTCATATATTTGAGACCCTAGTAATAATAGCATAATCAGTGGACTTCCTAAATAATGTCTTAGACACTCATAAGAAAACTGTCATGCAAAAATGGCACTACTTGCTACAGATTCTTGTACATGGAAGCATGTACATTAATGTGTTGCAGAGAGGCATGGTGGAGTAGGGGTGGGTGGGGGTCTGGCACTGCATCCTCAGCATAGCTCAGTAGCACAGTGTCTGATAAAATTGTAAGCTCTACGTTATTGAACTCTCTGACTGGCCACTGCACCTGTCTAATTGACATGTGCAGCAGCCAATTCTCTTTAGTAACTGAATGGCATTTGTTTCCAACTCCCCCAGTTTGTTGTTTGTGGTTGAGTTGGTGGGTAGGTGGAACCTGATTGATCAAGTTGAGATATTATTTACCCATCAGATCAGCCTTTCTTGTGATTGACAGTGATTGACAGTGACATGGAGTCTAGCAGACTGTCCAGTTGCGATATAATTCACCCACTGCTTTTACCTGTCAATCACAAGAATGGTGGATCTGATGTGGAACTAGTCTTTCAACAACACCCATCAGGCTCTGCCCTTTGTCCTCTGTCTGAGGGTTGGCTAATATTATGTTCAGCCGCTGTCCTTGGTTTCTAGGACACTAGCAACTTTATTCATCCTAGTAACCAATGAAGCTATGCACTAAATGCATCCTAGCAACCAGTGTTGGGAGGGTTACAGCGCAGTCAGGAAGCTCCAGTATGCTTGCTGTAATCCATGTCTAGGCATCGAAATGACACTAATTTCATTCATAAGCAGTCTGTGTGTATGAAAAAATATATATATATAACCACGCAACCATGTAGAATACACATAGCAGCCCGCTTTGAACACTCAGCAGCTCACTGGGTGGCTCAGGAAAGCAATCTTTATATACCAGCATAGAGTTAATCTTAATTACCTCCCGTTTGTTTATGGTCACATGGGGCATATCAATGCATGCTCTGAGCAAGGGTCATGTTTACCTGCCTGGGATGCAGTCTCATTGATGTCAGTTGGGGCACAGTAGCTACATGGACACAGGCGCTGTTCTCAATGTGACATGCATGTGGGTGTGGTGCATATTTCTGAACTCACACTGTTTACATTCTGGTCGTGCACTTGCACCTGCATGGATGTAACATCAGAAACAGCAGCTGTGCCCATGTAGCCACTGCGTCCCCATGGTCAGTAATGTGACTGCCTGCTGTACCCATTTTGCATCAGCCACAGTGTCAATTTGTGAAAGTGATGGACATAAGATCTACCTGAATCTGTCACATATTGAACTTTATACTGACATAAGACTTTCATGAATTAGGCGCAGAAATTTTAAATGTGAACATTCTGCCAGGAAAGGTGTCACACATGCTTTATTGAATCATGGCCAATGTCTTTTTTAGAGAGAGAAAACCAAAGCTCAGCACACCTGTAATGCCACTAAAGCAACAACATCAAACAGACCTAGCTGATAATACATATTATTTTTCTTTGCTGTGATGAGACCTATAGTTATATATTGAAACATGAAAAAAAAAAATTGGAGGTGTTTATGAATCAGAGATGTGCGGATTTATTCCCTAGGAGCAAAATGTGTTTTTAAGACATGTTTATATTGGTCCAAACATCGAAAACACGACACACTGCAAGCTTTAAATTACTTAATCAGTGTATAAATATGCTTAGGGATTTTGAATTCTCACCAGTGGTAGCACATTTGTAAGCAGGAGAAATAGGGGGAAAAATGTTATGACAATCTCAGAATATTTCAACTCATAAAGCCATTGAAGAAGAACCGCAGAGTGTGTAAGACAGATTCACATAAATGCACTGCTGCCCAATATTCAAACAAGAATGACAAGATATTCTAGACACAAGTCAAACCCTCCAAACAGGAGATGAACTTTAAGATCCAAAACAATACCTGTCAGGCTGTTAGTTGCAACAAAAAATAAGCACTTTGTAGATCAAAACCTATCTTATAAAAATAATTAAGAGATAAAGAAAAAGGCATTGACCAGCCCAGAGGAAAAATGAAGGGTTTTTGGTTTACCTAAGGATAGATTATATGTTAGCTGCATGAAAGGAAATGATCATTCTTTTTCCTAAGTGTTTTCTTTTATGTATTATGGAGTATAAAAACCTTTGACTGAAAGAAAGGTTACAAACAAAGTTACAATTTTATTATTTTACCAAAGGGAACAGGAATACAATGTCCAATAGCCCATGTAAAAAAAAATTGTAGCAAAAAAAAAAAAAAAAAAACAACATAGAAACTAGAAGTAGCAAATAAGTTGGGATGTCCAGACCAGTGCATACAGATTTACAGTATATTAACATGTGAACTGCGTGTTTAGTATACTACAGTATATTTTGACCCGTTAAGGACCTAGAATGTACCTTGTGTGTCTCAATGTCTTTCCTATTGGACATACACCAACAGATGTCCCAATTTCTGTAGCAAACTTGTGTTAAAACTTAAACGAAAAAGTTGATATTGTAGAAAGCTGCAGCAACTAATTACAGCCTTTTCATGTTTTTTTTGTTCGTTTTTTATATTTGTTTATTGGTTTTCCATATTCGGTTTTGACAGGCTTTTTACAAAAAGTTTTGGGAGCCAAGATAGAGGGCATTTGCATAGTCAAGTCTGGAGTTGATAATTGTTCCCACCACGACTGCTATGTCTTCTTTTGGAATAAAGGGAATGAGTCTGCGCAGTAGGCACAGCAGATGATGCGATCCGCTGACTACTGACCCTATTTGTGCATCCATTGTCATGTAGGTGTCGAAGATGACACCAAGACTTTTGACTTTGGTGCTAGGGTAATGGTTTGACCCAGAATGGGCAGGGGCGTCCATGTTGTTGCGGGATGACTCTTTCGATTGGCCTGAAACAGGAGAAGTTCTGTTTTTGAGCCATTGAGTTTGAGATAACTCCAATTTTCTACCAAAGAAAGGCATTTCTCTAGTCCGAGATAATCACCTGGACTAGATGAGCAGGTGTCTTAAGGCCCTTAACCAGGTGAGGGGCAGCCTGGAGGCCTTGGACTAGGAGAGGGGTTTCTGGAAGCCCTGGGCTAGGTGAGCAGGAGTCTTAAGGCCCTAAACCAGGTGAGGGGCAGCCTGGAGGCCATGAACTAGGAGAGGGGTGTCTGGAAGCCCTGGACTAGGTGGGCAGGTGTCTTGAGGCCTTTAACCAGGTGAGGGGCAGCCTGGAGGCCATGTATTAGGTGGATGGGTGCCTGTAAGCTCTCGACTAGGAGAGGAGGTGCCTGGGAGCCCTGAATTAGGAGAGGGGATGCAGAGGAAGCCCTGGACTATGATAGGGGGTGCCTGGAGGCCCTTGACCAGATGGGGAGGTCTACAAGCATAAAAACTAAACTAAATATTAACCCAATTGCATGATGTTTGACACATAGACTAACTTTCTCATGCCTAAGGTTATAAACCAAGTGAAAGGGAACTGAGTGTGCTGTTTAAAAAGGTGTGCGTGCCTTCCATTTCTGTTCTTTTTTTTTGTAGCCACTTACCTGTACCATACAAGCATTTCAACATTTGGGGGAGGTATGTTGAAAGGAGGCATGGCAAATTCTCTCCCCCAATGCAAGACACCTTCTCTGTGCTGAAGGACAAGGACCTATTCCCCACATCCCGTTCTTCATAAAGTATGTGTATTTTTTTAGGAGGCTTAACCACTTGCTGACCGCTGCATGTATATATAAATTGGCAGAATGGCACATCTGCACAAAGCAACGTACCTGTACGTTGCTTTGAATTTGCCGCCGTGCAGGTGCACGCGTGCCCCTGAACCAAGCTCCATGACCGTGCCCACATGACCGGTGGACTCAATGTCCGCTGTTGTCCCTCGATCGTGTCACAGAGCTGCAGAACAGGGAGATGTCTATGTAAACAAGGCATTTCCCTGTTCTGCCTAGTGACAGGACAGTGAGCTACTGCTCTCTGTCATCGGGAGCAGTGATTACTGTCGTGTCACTCATAGCCCAGCCCCCCCACAGTTAGAATCACTCCCTAGGACACACTTAACCACTTTCTTGCCCATAGTGGTTAACCCCTTCCCTGCCAGTGTCATTTACACAGTAATCAGTGCATTTTTATAGCATGATCGCTGTATAAATGACAATGTTCCCAAAATATCGTAAAAAGTGTCCGATGTGTCTGCCATAATGTCGCAATCATGATAAAAATCGCAGATCACCGATATTACTATTAAAAAAAATATTAATAAAAATGCCATAAATCTATCCCCTATTTTGTAGACGTTATAATTTTTGCGCAAACCAATCAATATACACTTATTTCACTTATTTAAATAAAAACCACAGAAGTAATCAAATACCACCAAAAGAAAGCTCTATTTGTTGGGGGAAAAAAGGACGTCAATTTTGTTTGGGTGCAATTGTCAGTTAAATCGACGCAGTGCCGAATCGCAAAAAGTTGCCCGGTCATTGGGCAGCCAAATCCTCTGGGGCGAAGGGGTTAAAGAGATCTTTAAAGCGGAACTATACTCATCTTGAATCCAGCGATGTATAATCCCTGAAACTCCACACCAGCCAGGTCACAATTGCTGGCCGCTGTCATTGGCAGGAAAGAGATGATGTCCTTCCCAAGCATTCACCAGAATTCCATCAGATTTGGGCAAGCACAGCTCACTGTACTGGGACGGGCAGGTAAGTAGCTTTAATGCAGAAGAGACAAAGCATATCTATATATACATATGTATATACAGTACATGGAGAATGCAGTAGCAACTGGCCCAAACTTAAATGTCCCTTTTGGGTGGTCTGAAACATTAAAAAAAAATTTTATCAGAAAAACACTGCCCAATGCCTGGTAAATGCATCAACCTAAATTGCTTAGTTTAGCTAAAATGGTAGATATACATTTATCAGTCTTTTAGGCACAAATTTTTTTTTTAAGAAACTATATATCTACTTGTTAGATAAAGTGCAGTGTCAATAACAAACTCATAAAACTACTGTTAGCTTTTGACACAGAAGGTGTTACATTTACACTTTAGCAGTGTTAAGAATAATATTAATCATTAAAGATCTCACAAAAAAACACATTTTAATTGTTGTGCCTTGAAATAAAAACATTCAAGCATTGAATCTATAAAGCCTTTTTTCAACTAATAAACTGGAATGTTACTTAGAAATTTCAAAATACACTATTTTATACACTTACTTAAAGCCTTTTTTTCCCTCAATAAACCTGCTGCACACCTTGCAGTTAAAATACATATTGTTCTACATATGTCTCCCAAAGGTTACATTTTTGGCATGTGAACGACTACTATAAAGAGTTTACAATGCTGGGGTGATGAAGTGATATGCTGCTCTGGAATATGCAGGGATTATCTGTAGGCCCTGGACTAGGAGAGGGGTGTCTGGAAGCCCTGGACTAGGCAAGCAGGTGTCTTGAGGTCCTTAACCAGGTGAGGGGCAGCCTGGAGGCCTTGGACTAGGAGAGGGGTGTCTGGAAGCCCTGGACTAGGCAATCAGGTGTCTTGAGGTCCTTAACTGGGTGAGGGGCAGCCTGGAGGCCTTGGACTAGGAAAGGGGTGTCTGGAAGCCCTGAGTGAGTGAGTGAGTGAGTGAGTGAGTGAGTGAAAAACTTATATAGCACAACACATGCGACCTGAATTGCCTCTGGGCACTTGGTATCCATTCCCTGGGCCCTCAGAAGAGATGGGTTTTGATTTTTCTCCTGAAGGCCTGGTGGTTTACCTCCAACCAGATGCTGGGTGGTAAAGCGTTCCATAGTCTGGGTCCTTGGACGGCAAATCTTCTTTCTCCTTTGGACTTGTATCTGGCTTTGGGTATCTAGAGTAGATTTTGGTTGGTGGATCGCAGAATGCGATTGGTCTTATGAGCTTTTAATTTTTCGCATAGCTATTGGGGGGCATTTTCCAGAATGCACTTATGCGTTAGACAAAGTGCCTTGAAAGTGATTCTGTCTTTTACTGGCAACCAATGAAGGGATCCCAGCGACGGTGAGATTGATTCCCATGTTTTTTTTCCCAGTCACAAGTCGAACGACTTGCAGACAAGTGATTTGGTACTTTGGGAGTCCAAGATAGAGGGCATTTGCATAGTCAAGACTGGAGTTGATAATTGTTCCCACCACGACTGCTATGTCTTCTTTTGGGATAAAGGGAATGAGTCTGCGTAGAAAAGTGGAGTGTATTTCCGCGCCAAAATAATAAAAAGTGAACCAAGATAAATTTCACTGTGGTTAAATTACAAAGCATATATAAACAAGCAGCTCCTCTGGTACAGATATATATATATGTGAATATAAATATAGAACAATAAAAAAAAGTGGAGGTAGAGGGCTCTAGTGAGAGTGCCACACCTATGGTGGATAGGTCCTGACAACTGGGACACCCTGTGTGGGAGATCCTCAGTCACAGGATAATTAAACACTTAATGATACAAAAAGCCCAGTGGGAACCTTACACAAAGGCATGGAACCAATATGGATAAAAAGTGAACAAATAATTTTTGGTAATGACCAGAAATTTGTCCATGTGAATCTAAGCAAACGTCTTAAGTGCTAATAGATTAGAAAGTTTCAGCAGAGCATAGTTCTTAGGGGAATCCTTGATAGAATGCCTCACTTGTGTTCACATAGATGATCCCAATAATATGAAGCTTCCACCACTTAAAAGTCTTCACCCGAAGTGCTCTTAATGGGACATGTGCTTAACAGAGACTGTGGACTACTTTAATTAAAAAGTAAGTCTGCTGAGCTTGGACAGGTTACAGTGCCCGTGTCACTCTCGATCGGATACTGGACCTTGCCCTTAGCTGTAACAGCGGTGTCAGAAACTGTGGTATCAGCGGTGTCTCAGATCCCAATTGCAAAAAGAGAAAGGAGGGGACTGATAGTGTAAAACCTTTTATTAAAATACTAAAAACAAATAGGCTGAGTGGCCTCTTACTTGGAGGTGTGCCTGTCCGGCACTAGGACTGCGTGCGTGTCACCCTGAACCTTCCCTCGGCTGGGTTGGATGCCGTGGAGCGTGTAATCAGGAGTAGGGCTGTGGAGACCAGTAAGAGGATCAGCTGGAGCTGTGTTGTCAGACTAGAGCCGCCGAAATATGTTTTGTTGTAAAAATGTCATCAGTCCCCTCCTTTCTCTTTTTGCAATTGGGATCTGAGACACCGCTGATACCACAGTTTCTGACACCGCTGTTACAGCTAAGGGCAAGGTCCAGTATCCGATCGAGAGTGACACAGGCACTGTAACCTGTCCAAGCTCAGCAGATGTACTTTTTAATTAAAGTAGTCCACAGTCTCTGGTAAGCGCATGTCCCATTAAGAGCACTTCAGGTGAAGACTTTTAGGTGGTGGAAGCTTCATATTATTGGGATCATCTATGTGAACACAATTGAGGCATTCTATCAAGGATTCCCCTACGAACTATGCTCTGCTGAAACTTTCTAATCTATTAGCACTTAAGACGTTTGCTTAGATTCACATGGACTAATTTCTGGTCATTACCAAAAATTATTTGTTCACTTTTTATCCATATTGGTTCCATGCCTTTGCGCAAGGTTCTCACTGGGCTTTTTGTATCATTAAGTGTTTAATTATCCTGTGACTGAGGATCACCCACACAGGGTGTCCCAGTTGTCAGGACCTATCCACCATAGGTGTTGCACTCTCACTAGCGCCCTCTACCTCCACTTTTTTTAATGAGTCTTGGGTAGTAGGCACAGCAGATGATGGGATCCGCTGACTACTGACCCTATTTGTGCATCCATTGTCATATAGGTGTCGAGGATAACTCTGAGACTTTTGACTTTGGTGCTAGGGGTGATGGTTTGTCCCAGAATGGGCGGGAGCGTCCATGTTGTTGCGGGATGACTCTTTTGATTGGCCTGAAACAGGAGACGTTCTGTTTTTGAGCCATTGAGTTTGAGATAACTCTAATGCCGCGTACACACGATCACTTTTTGTGATGAAAAAAAACGTAATTTTATCTCACGAAACAAAACAACGTTTTTCAAACTTCATTTTAAAAAACGACATTGCATACACACCATAATTTTTCCAAAAAGCTTTAGCAAAGCGTGGTGATGTACACCACTTTCAACGGCACTCTGTTCCATTGAAGCTCCGTCTCATAACTTGCTTCTGAGCATGCGCGGGTTTAAAAACATTGTTTTAAACGTTGTTTTGCCCACACACCATCACTTTTTATGACACAAAAAACAACATTTTGAAAAACGACACAAAAAATTCAAGCATGTTCGAAAAAAAAAATTGTCGTTTTTCAGAAGACATAAAACAATGTTTTGCCCACACACGATCATTTTAAATGACGTTTTTTAAAACGCCGTTTTTTTTATCACAAAAAGTGATCGTGTGTACGCGGCATTAGTCATCCAATTTTCTATCAAAGAAAGGCATTTCTATAGTCCGAGATAATGACCTGGACTAGATAAGCAGGTGTCTTAAGGCCCTTAACCAGGTGAGGGGCAGCCTGGAGGCCTTGGACTAGGAGAGGGGTGTCTGGAAGCCCTAGACTAGGTGAGACAAACTTTCTAATGCCTGAGGTTATAAACCAAGTGAAAGGGAACTGAGTGTGCTGTTTAAAACATAGCCTCTATGTTACAAAACAAGTTGGTGGAACATAATTTTGCAATGACAGTCTAGATCAGGAGTGTCAGACTCAATTTTATCGTGGGCCACATCAGCATCATGATTGCCCTCAAAAGGATTGATTGTATCTGTAAGATTAGGTGTCCAGCGCATCACCTCCCCTTTACATTGGATGTTGAGGTTGAAGTTAAGTCCCCCATTCATCCTTACATCACAGTGCACCCCCTTTTTCTTATGCTGCTGCTGGGAAGAAGCTGAATGCATTGCTTGAAATCAGAAAGTAAGGGTCTGGAGTAGGACCAGAGGAGGGCTGGAGCTCTCCTGCATCTGCAGGAGAGGTGCGAGGGCCACATGAAACGGCCTGGAGGGCCGTATTCAGCCTGCGGGCCTTGTGTTTGACACCTGTGGTCTAGATATTCAATTAACAATTGATAGCAAAAATGTGTTAAGTACTTATGTAATAATGCAATTCCTCCCAATAAAGTCCAAGCTGAAAAAACGTAATCTATAACCGATCAAACATTTTAAACTTACAGTGGGTACAAAAATCCTCACTTCTTCAGGTGCCGTGAAACTATAAACAATAAATCAGTATTTTCTTCAGCGGTATGGTTTTAAAATCTTTAACACATCAAATGATATAAATACCTTAAATTCTTATCAGCTTTTGAACATGGAATTTTAGGCCCAGGACCACCAAACCTCCCCCCAGGATCTTCTCTTTCCATTGACAAAAACAAAGATTAAAAAAAAAAAAAAAAAAACATTAACAAACAAAAAGGAAAAGTAAATAGAGTAAATAGAGTTTTCTATGTGCATTGAGTGAACAGGGATGATGGTGCCTTTCTAATTGATCAAAGTAGTATACTGTATATTTATAGGAAAGTGTGTTATATTGAATCCTAGTTGAATTGTACAAAAAGATTGTCCCATATATAACACCACACTGACACTCATTACAGTATTCATTTCCAAGTTATGGATCATTTGCTAATAGACAATCCACAGAACTACGCACAGCATTCTGAAAACTGCAGGGTGATGATAATAGCTACCAATTTAAAAAATAAAAACACACAAGAACGTACTGAAAAAAATACTTGGTTAAATGAGAACATTCACAGACGTTTAGTCATGTCAGTATTGTGTTGCTCACTGCCTTTTTTTCTGAAAAGACCAACAGTGCAAGGGTCTATCTGCTTCTTCAATCATTCCGTATATCTGTGTTTTAAGCATCTCTCCTACTGGTTTTTAAATATTCCTTAATAATTGTTTAGATTAAAAATGTCATAAAAAGTTGTATGCTGTTCTTTTTCATTTCTAATTTAGGTGTATAATAAATACATCAACATATACAAGTTATAAATCCTTTTATCCACAACCTTGTGATATGCACATTAACACACAGATCCCTGTTCTTTCAGGGGAGAAATGACTGATCGTGTGTTCATACAAATGGCATTAAACATTGATGGCAAAACATGTCGGGAACGTGGCTACAGTTACACTAGCTTCATTGACTAGAGACGCCGCTGCTGTTTAGACAACTTACCGCTACTGGAAGCCGGAAGTCTGGAGAGTGGTGAGCTTTTTACCAACTGAGCACACACCTCAGGTCCGTCGTGGCCACTTACCCCTGCATAGCCAACTAAACACTGATGTCTGATGTGGATTTTTAGGCTGATTTTTAAAGTTTTATATGTGAGCTTAATGAATGAAGTGTTGCTGTGATTTTGAATTAACTTGGTGATACAATTTTACACTATTGGATCACTTCTTTTGTTTTCATGTGAATTTCTGAGAATCATCATGGCAATCCAGCTGAGATTCATTTTTCCCTTTGTGGATCATATACAAGTGATTTAGCCTAACACGAGTGTGAAAGGCAAATCCATCTGGTGAGTGTGTTTTTCAGAGGGGAGTTATCACAGCACGGTGGTGTGGTGGAAGATTCACAGAAATAAGGAATTTTTTCATCATTATTTCATCAGTTTTGTTATTCATGTTATGGACTTTTATCACTTATCACATGGTGTTATTGAGTTTATATATTATTATTCACTTTAGTATCAATTTAGTTATTTAGTAGCGCTGCTATTTCCTTATCTCATTCAGTTTGTTCTGAGTTAATTTTTGTTCTGTTTTTAATATATACAGTATATCATTAAATAATCACACATGTCTTTAAAAATATTTTTTTATGGTAAATTGTTGTTATAGTTCTGTTCTGTTGGCTGTTCATCCAGTCTGGGGAATACCTGAATTTGCCCTGCAGAGTGCATTTTGTGCCCTGATTGGTCAAAGCTTTGTCCAATCAGGGTGCAGTATAAGCTGTTTTTTAAGCAGCTGATTGCATCCTTAAAAGCTGCTTAGTCATCAGCTGTCAATGGATTTCCCTGCTACATCACCTGGTGGCACTGCCCCCTTCTGACGTCATGGAACAGTGCATGCTGGGTCATTGACGTTAGAAGGGGGCCGTGCCACTAGGTGATGTAGCCAGGTGGCCCTGCCCCTTGCCTATATAAGAACTGTCAAACGGCTTAGCCTGCAGTAGGTGGACAGCCTTCATGTTAGTAAGTATTTTTTTGGGGGGGTTTCAGGTGCAGTGGGTAGCATGATTGATTTAACGCGGTAACGTACAACACGTACGATGAGCCGAGATCAATGAAGTTCAATTGGCAGTTTGGCTCTTCTGCTTGATTCTGAGCATGCGCTTTTTTTCGCATTGTGATTGCATACAGACGACCGCTATTTCAGATAGATTTTTTTTCTGTCAAGAAAATTTAGATCCTGCCATCAATCTTTTCTTGGCCGCAATTCTCACAGAAAAAGTGTGATGGAGCATACACACGGTCGGAATTCCTGAGAGAAAGCTCACATCACACTTTTCTTGTCAGGAAAACTGATCGTGTACGAGGCCCCCACTGGTGTTTTTGGTTACTACGATTCTCCTTGCTGGATAAACCTGAAAATCTCTCATTTGCTTTTTTTGCCAGCAGGATGATGTCTTTGAAATGGCCATCAGAAAATCCACCCTCCATAAAGGAATGGCTGTGTGAACTTTACAAGCGCATCTGATTTGGGTAACATACTATCCATGTTGCATTGCACACATTTGTATTAATATGATTTAGGTGATTGGATGTACTGAGCCCACGTATTTTTTTCCATGGAACAGTCTGGTCTTTCACTATGTGTTTTTTTTGTTATATTCATTGATTATATTGTGATATACTAACTTTCACTGTACCCTGTAAACTGGTGGAATGTGACTTTTTTTGGTTTGAGCTGTATTTTCTCTTAAGTATATATATATATATATATATATAAATAAATAATATATATATATATATATATATATATATATATATATATATATATATATATATATATATATATATAGACATATACACAGTACACACATACAGGAGAAAAAGCTGCCTGCTGTGTGTCTCTTTCATAATTTCATAATGCATCATATGCTAGCTGATTAATGCTGACTGTACAATACTTGTTGTCTCTGTACATTTATGTAAAAAAGTTCCTTGTCACTCTCTTAAAATGCAGTCTACTAAATAGGTTTTCATGTCTGTGCTATTTCCTGGCTCTTGTGTCTAACAATACATATTGTAATCTTTTTTCATGTTGAAACCTACCCGTTATTTCCCTTTTGAAATGTGGCCCAGTAAAAAAGCTTACATGATGTGGAGTGTCTGTGCTATATTTCTGGGTATTGCATAATACTCTGTTTTTTTTTATTATTATACATTTCTTGACAAAAGCACTTATCATTCACTTCAAATGCAGCCTACTAAAAGACTTACATGATGTACACTGCCTGTGATATATTTCTGTCTCTTGTATGTGGCATAATCCACTGTAGTTTTTAAATGGTTAAAGTATTAAAATCGCCCTCATCTCTCTGGTAAGTTAATAATTGGAAAACACTCAATCCATCAAACTTACAGACAAAACTACTGACTAGGGATGAACTTTGGACTCATTTTGAACATGGGTTTGACCTGAACCCAGTCTGTTCACAGTTTGGCTAATGAATGAACAAAAAAGTTTGGGTACCCATATTTGGATCTCCAGTACTGCTGGAATTTAGCAACAAAGCTGGGGATCCTGGGTGACATTATTGACCATATTTGGTCAATGACATCACCTAGGACACCCACAGCTGTGTTTTGTATTTCAGTAGCACTGGGTTGATCTACAATGGGAGTATCTGTGGGGCAACATCTTCATGGCAGGGTATCATTGTTGGGCTTTATGATTGATGTTGGATTAAGATTGGGGGCATTTTAATTTTTTTTTTTAACAAATAACTTTTTCACAGTGTGTTTTTTTTTTGTATTTGCATTTGTGGGTGAATGAATAACAAGAGGTACTATGTATCCCATATTCATTCACCTATGGGGCAGATGTCTGAGGGTCCCTCTCATTTAAAGGGGTCTTCCAGAATCTGATAAGTACTATCTGATAACTTTTCAGAATCTGGAAGCCCCCTTTAAAAAATAGGGGGCACCAGATATTTATAAATGATATTGGGTCTGAGATCCAAAGTAACATTTCTGTCTTTGCAGATGACACCAAGCTATGCAGTGGAATAACGTCCTTGCAGGATGTCTCCAATTTACAAGCCGACCTCAATGCTCTGTCTAATTGGGCGACTATGTGGCAGATGAGGTTTAATGTTGATAAATGTAAAGTTATGCACCTGGGGGCTAAGAATATGCATGCATCATACATGCTAGGGGGAGTTCAACTGGGGGGATCTGTAGTGGAGAAGGATCTGGGGGTTTTAGTTGATCATAAGCTCAATAATGGCATGGAATGCCAAGCTGCGGTTTCCAAAGCGAGCAAAGTCCTTTCTTGTATTAAGAGAGGTATGGACTCCAGAGATAGAGATATCATTTTGCCCCTATACAAATCATTAGTAAGACCTCATCTGGAATATGCAGTCCAGTTTTGGGCACCAGTTCTCAAAAAGGATATCGGAGAACTGGAGAAAGTGCAGAGAAGGGCAACTAAACTGATAAGAGGCATGGAGGAGCTCAGCTATGAGGAAAGATTAGAGGAACTGAATTTATTCACTCTTGAGAAGAGGAGAATAAGGGGAGATTTGATCAACATGTACAAATATATAAGAGGTTCATATAGTGAACTTGGTGTTGAGTTATTCACTTTAAGGTCAACGCTGAGGACAAGGGGGCACTCTTTACGTCTGGAGGAAAAGAGATTTCACCTCCAAATACGGAAAGGTTTCTTCACAGTAAGAGCTGTGAAAATGTGGGACAGACTCCCTCCAGAGGTGGTTCTGGCCAGCTCAGTAGATTGATTTAAGAAGGGCCTGGATTCTTTCCTAAATGCACATAATATAACTAGGTACTAAGTTTTGTAGGTAAAGTTGATCCGGGGTAAATCCGATTGCCTCTCGGGGGATCAGGAAGGAATTTTTTCCCCTCCGGTATCAAATTGGATCATGTTCTGCTGGGGTTTTTTGCCTTCCTCTGGATCAACTGTGGGTATGGAGTTGGGTGTATGGGATGTACTGTGTTTTATTTTGTTTGTTTATTTTTTTTTATGGTTGAACTGGATGGACTTGTGTCTTTTTTCAACCTGACTAACTATGTAACTATGTAACTATATCTTGTAAATGAGTAAAGGGCACATGGTACTCAAGCATGAAAAATATCTCCCAAAGTAAATATAACTTCACTCATATTATCCAGCAATGTAGATCCACATCAGTCACGATGATCTGCTGACATGACGCCCGTTGGTGTGAGCTCTGAGCGATGTCATTGACTAAATATGGTCACTACCGTATTTGGTCAATTAACTCATGTATGATCCCCAGCCCTCTTTTTTGCAACCAAGCTAGCAGGGGTCTGTCATTTAGTGGCAGTAGAGACAGAAATGATAGATCAACCGGCTAATACACCCTCCTGCTCTGCAACGTTAAAGGTTTAAGGCTACTTAAAAGCATGTAATTTGTATATTTTTAATGTTGCTCTTAAATCTGTATTAACCACTTTCCCACCGCGCTATAGCAAAAATACTGCTACAGCGTGGCGGGGTTATCTTGACACGACGTCCCCGGGACGTCGTCCTTCACTTCCACGATTGCGCGTCCCCTGGGACGCGCCCGCGGAAGTGTCCGTGCTCGCCGGGTCTAGAAGACCCGGCGCATCACGGATCACGGTAAATTGCCGCTGATAACGGCCGTTTACCACGTGATCGCGCCGTCAAATGACGGCGCGATCACTTGTAAACAAACCGGCGTCATTTGATGACGCCGGTTCCTCCCTCTCCTGCGTCTCCTCTCTGTACCGTTCGGTACAGTGTGCGAGGAGAGGGGGGGGGAGCGGGGTGTCAGCAGCTGAGCTGTGGCTGGATCTGTGACAAATGCAGTCACAGATCCAGCCATCCCTCAATCCATCCCAGCTCTGCAATCCCCCAGTACTCTGCAATACACCAGTACCCTGCAATCCCCCAGTACTATGCAATACCCCAGTACCCTGCAATACCCCAGTACCCTGCAGTACCCCAGTACCCTGCAGTACCCCAATACTCTGCAGTACCCCAGTACCCTGCAGTACCCCAGTACCCTGCAGTACCCCAATACTATGCAGTACCCCAGTACCCTGCAGTACCCCAATACCCTGCAGTACCCCAGTACCCTGCAATACCCCAATACTCTGCAGTACCCCAGTACCCTGCAATACCCCAATACTCTGCAGTACCCCAGTACCCTGCAGTACCCCAATACTCTGCAGTACCCCAGTACCCTGCAGTACCCTAATACTGTGCAATACCCTGCGCAATACTCTGCAATACCCTGCGCGATACCCTGCAGTACCCCAATACCCTGCAATACCCCAATACCCTGCACGATACTCTGCAATACCCCAATACCCTGCACGATACTCTGCAATACCCAAATACACTGCAATACCCAAATACTCTGCAATACCCATTTTTTAAAGCACCCCTGTCCCCGTGTGCTCGCATGCAGAAGCGAACGCATACGTAAGTCCCGCCCACATATGAAACCGGTGTTCAAGCTACAAATGTGAGGTATCTCTGCGAACGTTAGACCTCCTCTGTAACTAAAAACATGTAACCAATAAAAGTAATTAAAGCGTCGCCTATGGGGATTTTTAAGTAGCGAAGTTTGGCGCCATTCCATCATTGTGTGACATGTTGGGTATCTATTTACTCGGCGTAACTTCATCTTTCATATTCTGAAAAAAAATGGGGCTAACTTTACTGTTTTTCTTTTTTTTTTAGCACAAAACTGTTTTTTTTTTTTTTTAATTTCTACGAAAATACCATGCGAGATAAAAAGTTGTAACTGCCGCCATTGAATTCTCTAGGGTCTTTGCTAAAAAAGCATGTATAATGTTTTGGGGTTCTATGTAATTTTCTAGCAAATAAATGATGATTTTTCCATGTAGGAGAGAAATGTCAGAATTTGGTCTGGGTGTTCCAGAACGCCTGGTGGCGCTCCCTGCATGTTGGGCCTCTGTATGTGGCCACGCTGTGTAAAAGTCTCACACATGGGGTATCGCCATACTCGGGAGGAATAGCAGAATGTGTTTTGGGGTGTAGTTTGTGGTATGCATATGCTGTGTGTGAGAAATAACCCGCTAATATGACAGAAACAAGATTTTTTTATTTTTTTTACAGAATTTTCAGTCGTTTTTCTTTTATAGCGCAAAAAATAAAAAACCCAGAGGTGATCAAATACCACCAAAAGAAAGCTCTATTTGTGTGAAAAAAAGGACAAAAATTTCAAATGGGTACAATGTTGTATGACTGAGTAATTGTCATTCAAATTGTGAGAGCACCGAAAGCTGAAAATTGGTCTGGTTAGGAAGGGGGTTTAAGTGCCCAGTGGTCAAGTGGTTAAAAGAACCTCTCCCTGCTATGTTTTAACTTTTTCAAACTTGCTATATGATTGCTATATGATTTTCTTTTTAGCAAAAGTTTGAAAACTGACCTGGAAAAGCAAAGAAAAAATAACAAGATTCAGGTCTTATAGACTTATGCCGCGTACACTTGATTGGAAATTCCTTCAGAAAAAGATGTGAGCTTTTGGTTGGAAATTCCGACCGTGTGTAGGTCGGAATTTTTCTGTTGTAATTTCCATCTAGAAAAAATTGAGAGCTGGTTCTTGGAGGACATTCCGATCATCTGTATCCAATTTCCACACGCAAAAAATCACACATTCTCAGAATCAAGTCGATGCATGCTCGGAAGCATTGAACTTGGCTAGTTGTAGTGCTGTACATCACCACGTTCTTGACATTCAGAATTTTGTGTGACCGTGTGTATGCAACACAAGATTGAGCCAAAATTCAGTCAGAAAAAAAATCCACGTTTTGGTGTTGGAATTTCCGATCGTGTGTACACGGCATTAGGGTTTGATGCTTTGTCCAGGTTTAGCGGCGTCCAGAGTCCGGACCCTCTTTAAGTACAGCCACCTAAGAGAAACATGATAAAATTGTCTCTTCTATCATCCTTGCAATCTCCCTGCATAAACCATTTTTATCAGTTGTTCCTTATACTACGTTCTAATGCAGAAGCAGGAGATTCTTCTATGTGCAAAATAATTATATCACTGAGCATTTTCTTAATCTTTCTTAAACATGATTTATGATGTGTTTACATGGTGCCTCACTGGGGGCAAATGTATTGGGAAAACAAAACAAAAAAAAAACAAAGCATAAGAAAGTTCTGATACTAAAGCAAGCTCCTAAAAATTGAATCAAAAGAAAAAATATATATATTACCGGTATATTAAAAATGTCCAATATCTTAAAATGAAGGAAATATTGCGCTCAAGGATCATAATCATGACAATGAATGAAGCTGACAGCTTTCAACTTACCTTACTTTAAAAAAAAAATGCATCATCTGATGCTTCTTTATTTGGCCGATGAGTCATTGAAGACAGACTCAGAATTGTTGTGCTTAGCACTTTATTCACTATCATTTAGTAAATAAGTCTCATTAAGAGACCTTGGTTCTCCCAACTATGCATTGTCATTTTGTTTTTCAAATAAATATTAAGGTATTACCTTGACAACACTTTTTCCTTATACACCTGCCACACTATGTATCATTACATGCTTGTGTTTTTAAAGCCCCATACCTGTGAAACAATCAGATTCTATGTTAAAACCAGCTTTTATAAATCAGTTCTTGGAAAGAGGCCTAGGAAAATATCCCTCATTTTCATTATGGAGATATGGGTAAAGAAGACTTTTTTTGGCCACTGTTGCTGTCATAGGCTACCTCCCAGCTATTTAGAGGCCGTGTTTTGTATGCATCATTTTATGAGTGTGATTTTTGCCTGTTCAGAAGAATATTATTTTATGTTACCTAAGTTATCTAGTCATTTAATGTGTATAATGTATGTATTCATGCTGCCATACAATAAGTGAAATTAATTACAGTACATTTTATGTAAAGGATATACATTAAACACCAAAAATGTTATGTGATCTTTATGCTAAAATAAAAAAATTCTGGCCACTTTTGTAGCAGTCACCTGTTAAAGCAGAATAAGAGGCAAGTCATCAGTTGATATATTAATAAATTATTCAAGAGCTTTCAGTGGCATCTAAAAAAATGCTGCACAGAATACCAACTTAGTCAACACCCTCCACAGGAAACAATAATCTCGCTCAGTAGGTATAAAATATAATTGTCAAGAATATAGTTTACAATGTAGTTTCCATTTACCTACCAACATGGTTCCTCAGCTGAATAGAACTTAAATGTCAAATTATTTAGATCTCTATAATGCATTTTAAATTGCAAAATAATTCAAAATATTTTATTTGTTTTAACAATTTCCTTTTCTTTTAGTCAATAGAAAATAAATTGCATTTTTCTATATAGATTCAGAAAGGAGTATTATTTTTTATTAATTTTTTTACATGTATTATACATTTCTGAGTTGTAAAATTAAAGTTAATATTTAACCACTTCAGCCCCGGCTGCTCATTGACCGGTCCATTTTTTGCGATTTGGCACTGCGTCGCTTTAACCGACAACTGCACGGTCGTGCAATGCTGTACCCAAACAAAATTAAGGACTTTTTTTCCCACAAAGAGAGCTTTCTTTTGGTGGTATTTGATCATCTCTGCAATTAAATTTTTGTTGCGCTATAAACAAAGAAAGAGAAACAATTTGGATAAAAAAACACAATATTTTGTACTTTTTGCTATAATAAAATATCCCCAATTAGTTTTTTAAAAAGCATTTATTTTCTCAGTTTAGGCCGATATGTATTCTTCTACATATTTTTGGTAATAAAAATCGCAATAAGCGTTTATTGATTGGTTTGTGCAAAAGTTATAGGCCCAGATTCACAGAGCAATTACGCCTGTCTAACTGGTGTTAGACAGGAGTAATTTCAAATTTCGCGCGCCGTATCACTAGTTTGAATCCTCAAACCATGATACGCCGGCTTCGGGCTTCGACCCGAGAGGCTTACGTCCTCGTAAGCCTTCGGATCTACACTGCGATATTTTTGCGGCCGCTGGGAGGAGTTTGCGTCGTTTTCATACGTCGGGATATGCAAATGAGTTTTTACGGCGATCCACGAAGGTACGAGTGTCCCTCGCAATCGCCTACGTCATTTTTTGGCCACGTAATGTTAGAGGAGCTTTTTGCTGGTCTAACAGTGCGCAACCCATGTAAAGTATGGCCGTCGTTCCCGCGTCGATTTGAAAATATTTTTATTTTTTTAACGTAACTCGTTCGGGAATAGGAATGTACGTAAACGACGCTACTACGACGTGACAATGTGTTTTCGCGCAATGCACGGCGGGAAATTTGCGAACGGAGCATGCGCAGTTCGATCGCCGCGGGAACGCGCCTATTTTAAATGCTTCACGCCCCCTACTCGCGCAGATGGATTGCGACGGGAGAAATACACTACGCCGCCGTCGTTTACTGGACAAAATCTACCTGGATTCCACGTAGAGCCAGGTAAAAAACGGCGGCGTAGTGTATTTCTGATACTCTACGAGAATCTAATTCTCTGTGAATCTGCCCCATAGCGTCTACAAAATTGAGGATATAATTATAGCATTTTTTTTACTAGTAATGGCGGTGATCTGTGATTTTTATCAGGACTGGGACAATATGGTGGACACATCGGACACTTTTGACACATTTTTGGGACCATTGCCATTTGAACAGTGATCAGTGCTATAAAAATGCACTGATTGCTGTAAAAAATTTCACTGGCAGGAAAGGGGTTAACACTAGGGGGTGATCAAGGTGTTAATTGTGTTTCCTAGGTGTGTTTCTAACTGTGGGGGGAGGGGACTGATGTAGAGGAAATGACAGATCGTGGTTTCTAGCTATTAGGAACGCACAATCTGTCTCTCCTCACAGAACAGGCATTTGTGTGTTTACACACACGTGTCCCCCTTCTACCTCTCGTGCTCGCTATCGCTTGTGGCTGGCGGGTTATAAGCATCGGCAATCCTGCGATGCAGCAGCACACGTGCACCTGCTATCCTGCTTAAAGGGACCAACGTACAGCTATGACGGTTCACGGGATCTTACCAAGCTGCCGCAGTATAATGATGGTGACTGGTCGACCGGGGGGGAGGCGACCAGTCACCATCATTATACTGCGGCAGCTTGGTAAGATCCCGCGAGCCGTCATAGCTGTACGCACCGCATCTCTGATCTGGTTAAAAAACCTGTGACGGAGGTTCTTTACCACATGATCAGCTGTGTCCAATCACAGCTGATCACAGTGTAAACAGGAAAAGATGTGTATTGACTTTTCCTCACTCGCGCCTGACAGATGCAAGTAGAGGAGAGCCGATCTGCGATCTGCGGCTATCCTGACAAGGGGGTCTGCGCTGATTGATTACCAGTGCAGCCCCCGAGTATGCCCACAAAGGACCACCAGGGATGACACCCAGGACCACCAGGGATGCAGATCAAAGATGCCCAGCCAATGCCACCAGGGATGCCATCCAGGACCACCAGTCATGCCCACCCATGACATCGGGGTTGCCAAATTAGTGCCCATTGTAGATGCCAATCAGTGCCCAGCAATAAAGCCTGCCAGTGCCTCCTCATTAGTGCTGCCTATCAAAGTCATCTATCAGTGCCACCTATCAGTGCCCATCAGTGCTGCATATCAGTGCATCATCATCATTGCCCATTAGTGCCACCTCATCAGTTCCACCTCACCAGTGCACATCAGTGCTGCCTTATTAGTTCCAGTCAGTGCTGCCTCATCAGCGCACATCAGTGATGGAGAAAAATTACCTATTTACAAAATTTTATAACAAAAACAAAGAAAACATATTTTTATTTCTAAATGTCTGTCTTTTTTTTTGTTTATCAAAAAAAAAAACCCTAGTGGTGATCAAATAGCGCTATTTGTGGAAACAAAATTATAAAAATGTTGTTTTCGGGTACAGTGTAGCATGACTGTGACAGTGCTAAAAACTGAAAATTGGGCAGGAAGGGGGGAAAGTGACCTTACGTGGCTCACTTGGGCTCTCCCGTCCCACCAGCCGAGATACAGTCCGAGAGATTTTTTTTGGGTTTAGGTCAGGTGCAGGCCAGTCAAGTATCTCCACCCCAAACTCGCTCATCCATGTCTTTTTTTTTGTCTTTATTTACCTTGTTTGTGCACTGGTCCAAATCTGGAGAGGGGATATGGTGTGTGGCTGTTTTTCAATGGTTGGGCTTGACCTCTTAGTTCCATTGAATAGAACTCTTAGGCCGCGTACACACGATCAAATCTATCTGCTGAAAACGGTCTGCCAGACCGTTTCTGCAGACAGATTCGATCGTGTGTACGGGCGGACAGACAGATTTGGCCAGCCGGCAGATTTTAAAGCATGCTTTAAAATCTGTCTGCTGGGAATCCGTTCGTCCGACATGTCTGCTGGTTAGTACGCTAACCAGCAGACATATCTGCTCGCACATGCGTCGAATGGATTCGACGCATGCGCGGAGCTGTTTTACTTTCTGGTGCGGTGACGTGGCGGCGTCAACGTCACCGCCACGTCACCGCGCTGTCTGATTTGAACAGATGTATTTGGTCGTGTGTACGCGGCCTTAAGGTGTCAGCATACCAAGAAATTTTGGACAATGTCATAATCCCAACTTTGTGGGAAAAGTTTGGGGATGGCCCCTTCCTGTTCCAAGATGACTGCACACCAGTGCACAAACAAGGTCCATAAAGACAACCTGACCTCAACTAGATAAAACACATTAGGGATGAATTTGAGCGGAGACTGCGAGGAAGGCCTTCTCGTGCACATTAGTGCCTGACCTCACACATGTACTTCTGGAAGAATGGTCAAACATTCCCATAGACACATTAATGGGCAGCCTATCCATTATGGGTGCCCAAGTGCCGCTTCCTTATCCTTGTCATTCCCTATATAGCAGCAGCAGTTTTGAATAAAGTCTCAATAGTTCTATATGATACTATAATGTGCTAAATCACATACACAAAAAAAATAACGCTGCTTAAAAAATAAAGAAATAGTAAAATAATATAGTGATATATTCTTGTGATATGTAAATTAATTCCCTTCAAGATCTCACAAGTCAAACTGACACGATAAAGATAGACAAGGATAGACCAAGTTTGTTAAAGTAAATAATGAATAAATAAAGTGACAAAAGGTGATAAATAAAGTGCTATAGTGCAAAAAACTGTGATCCACTGACCATATATCACATGGGTCAGTGCAACATAAATATCATAAAGTCCTTATCAGACATAAATAAGTAAATCTATTGAATGAAGTGATCAAAGCATGTTGCAGTGTCCACACTGGTGCTTCCCCCCCTTATAATTGTGGGATCTCGGGCTGCTCAATACCACTCTTTCCTCATATGTAAAACTTAGAAAAGAAGGCTCGAATACTGTGATATCGGGCCAGATTCAGATACAATGGTGTATCTTTCCGGCGGCGTAGCGTATGCTCTTTACGCTACGCCTCCGCAACTTTTATGGGCAAGTGCCTTATTCAGAAAGCACTTGCTCCATAAGTTGCGTCGGCATAGTGTAAAGTGTCCGGCGTAAGGGCGCCTAATTCAAATTAGTAATGTGGGGGCGTGATTCATGTAAATGAATCATGACCCCACGTAATCTATGTTTTTTCTGAATGGCGCATGCGCCGTCTGTGGACGTATCCCAGTGCACATGCGTGAAATCACGTCGCAAGTTGTCAATGTAAAAGACATGAACGTAAATTATGTCCAGCCCCATTCCCAAACGATTTACGCAAACGACGTAAACGACGTACAATTCAACGCTGTCCTGACGTCCATACTTAACATTGGCTGTGCCTTACTATAGCAGGGGTAACTTTATGCCGGACTAAAGCTTACGCAAACAACGTAAACTACGACGCCCGGCCGCAAGTACGTTCGTGAATCGGCGTATCTTCCTAATTAACATATTAGACGCGTAAATCGACGGAAACGCCACCTAGCGGCCAGCGTAAATATGCAACTAAGATACGACGGTGTAACAGACTTACGCCGCTCGTATCTTAGCTGAATTCCGGCGTATCTTGTTTTCTGAATACAGAAAAAAGATACGCCGGCGCAGAATAGACTTTACGCGGCGTATCTATAGATACACCGCTGTAAAGGCTATCTGAATCTGGCCCATCATTTTTAAATCACAAATTTTCTATACAAAAGGCCCCAATGCATGGTACTTAAATGGGTCTGGTGCGTGATCCCCCTGAGGAAGATATGTAATTTCCCTGTATCATTACGCGTAGGGGAGGGAACAGGATGGTGTACTGTAGGAGACAGCTGGTCTGTCTCACAGTGGAAGAATCTACAACCTCAACACGTTCCCAGTGTTTTATGCTTTGAATAGAGTGGTGCACTGACACACCAGACCCATGTGAGTACCCTGCATTTGGGGCCTTTTTTTAAAATAAATTTGTGAATTAAAAACGATATCACACTATCGAGCCTTATTTTCTACTGTTACAAATGAGGAAAGAGCGTTATTGAGCCACCCGGGGTCCCACAGTTATCATAGAATTCATAGGTAATTCATATGTGTGTTTTGACCAAGCTTAAATGTGAGGTCACTCGCTCAGATGTGAGCTGTTATTACATAAGAGGGGGACACTGCAACACGTTTTGATCACTTCAGTCAATGGAAACATTGCGCTTGATTTTCACCCAGGTGGGTTAGCAAAACAAATTAATATTTGCTTTGATAACACTAAACCACCTCTCAGCCATTCAGGAGGTACGGATCTAATACCCATCACCTGATTCTCAGAAGGCACAGGCATCCTAATTGGATGCCTAACAGAACGGAAGAGAGCAGAGGAACGGAACAGGAGAGGACAGAGAGCCATGGAGACGTCACCTGCTGCATGTCCCACAGCTCAGCTAAGTGTGTGCCGGTCAGATGTGGGGGTCACAGAGGCTGCATATGATGTGTGCACAGGCTACAAATGATTTGCACACAGGCTACATATGATGGACACAAGCTGTATACGATGGGCACACAGACTACATATGATGGGCACAGGCACTGCAATTGATGGGCACAGTGGCTGCAATTGATGGGCACAGTGGCTGCATTTGATGGGCACAGTGGCTGCATTTGATGACACAGTGGCTGCAATTGATAGGCACAGTGGCTGCGTTTGATGGCACAGTGTCTGTGTTTGATGGGCACAGTGGCTGCGTTTCATGCCACAGTGGCTGCATTTGATGGGTACAGTGGCTGTGTTTGATGGGTACAGTGGCTGCGTTTGATGGGACACAGTGGCTGCGTTTGATGGGGCACAGTGGATGCGTTTGAAGGGGCACTGGCTGCGTTTTATGGCACAGTGAGGCTGCAATTAATGTTTTCTTGTTTTTTCTGAATTTTTCTTTTTCTTTGCACCCCCCCCCCCCCCAAAAAAAAAAAAATTGAGCACCAACCACCACTGCTGCATACTTTAAATCAAAGTGCTGCACTAATCACTGAATAAATGATTTTTTTTTTTACAAACACAACTAAAAACTTCAGGTATGCTGTATATATCAGGCCGGTCTATGGGTGGATATCAGGACACGTAGAGGAGATGTCCGTGTGGTGGATAGTTATAAGGCCTTTGATATTCGTTTTGAGGGGAGAGTTCTGGGAGACCAGACCCTATGTGTGGTGGAGTTCTCATTTCTCTCGGAATAGTGGGTATCTACTATAGCATCCTTGCTATCAGCACGGACTGTTTTTGCACACCTTTATTGCACATTGTTTCACTTTAATATTTACAGCTGTGCTATATCTATTTGGATTCCCATCTATCTGGACTTTCATCACTACTATCACTACTTATGTTGATATTTAGTTCTCTCACCCATTATTCATGTGTTTATATGTTTTAAATCTTTTGCACAATCACTTATTTTGAATAAAAACAAAAACCTGTTGGTCTTCTATATAATTACGTCAAATAACCTTAGCACAGATTTGAAAATTTTTATGATACTGACATATCTCTGCTTACCAACTGAAACTGGCCTTTTAATCTACCATGTTTTTTGCCTGCTGCCTGGACTGATCTTTTGCCTGCAGTCATACAGTAGTACAAGGCCCTGTAATAATGTGATATTTTTTTAAGCTATAAAAGGTGAAAAAACATGTGATGACACCGTGGTCTACTTCCTCCAGAAGCTGTGGTTTAAATGATATTTCCTTATTTATTTATTTTTTTGGGGGGGAGGGGGGTAGGGGGGTGTATGCCTAGCTAGTAGGTGGACCTTGCATTATTATGCAACGATTGCTTTAATTACCATGGAAAAAAAAACATTTTTAACTCGTAATAATAATGTTTCTCTATATTGCAAAATTTCAACATGACAGAATAGTTCACACTGTCTAGATTTTAAAATAATTTATTAATTACATGATATTTTGTAATCTCTGGTTTTGGGTAGATTCACTATGAGGTTGTCACATACAAAACTGAATAATTAACAGGAATGTGATAGAATGTATGAATGCTTATGATTTCAGGAATAGTTGACAGCTGAATTTGCACATGAACCTTTGTGTTTTGCCTTTTTATCACACAGTACACACCATCATTAGAAGTTTCTTGTCTGATTCAAATTGAAATTTCCTCTTTGACAGCTGAGGACAGCTTATCCTTTCCTGTCACTATGGTAAATACAGTATCTCTTCTACAAAAAGAGTCATGGCAGGATTGGAGAAAATGTCAAGAGCAGATCAATCTGAATGCAGGAACTTCCAAGGAGATACATAATAATCAGATTGCTTGGATGAGAACAAAATAACAGATCCTGGTATATTCAGTTAACATTTAGTCATGCATAAGATGTCTTAAACATGTATATGCCTTTTTATCTCCTGAAGTTAATAATAAACAAAAAACCTCAGTGTAACCACTTACTCTACACCAAACATCCTGTATACTATAAATGTTTTTGCTGCTGTCCACATGTAATCAAGAATGATTTATATATATATATATATTTATATAGTGTGTGCCATGCAATATTATGCCAAAAAATATGTGATAACTAATACTGTGACAAAACAATCACAATGATGTGCTCAATATACAATAATACCCAAAACGATTTCATATAAAGGGAGATTTACTAAAACTGGTGCACACAGAATCTGGTCCAGCTGTGAATAGTAACCAGATTCTAGGTTTTATTGGCAAAACTTAATTGATCAAGCTGAAGTTAGAAGCTTATTAGTTACTATGCACAGCTGCAGCAGATTCTGAATGCACCAGTTTTAGTAAATCTCCCCCAAAGTGTCCATTATTCACTCATAATTACAGATTTATATGCACAATTAGGGCTTGCTAATATCATGTACCATCAAATTCTAGAAAAAGAATATCTTTACATAAAAAACATGTGAAATGTGTGTGTGTGTGTATATATATATATATATATATATATATATATATATATATATATGTATATATAATATATATATATATAATGTTGAAAAAACATGTACATAAACAGTGTCCGTAAGTCCTATGGCAGTAATTACTAAAAGCACTTAGGGACTGCCCTCTGCACATTTACGTCGGCAAAATGGCGCGGCTGGGCACATGCACGTACAGGTACGTCCTGTGCTAGTGCCCAGCCGTGGGTAGCAGGTGCGCGCCCGCGGTGCGCTCCCGCGACCCGGTCCGAAGCTCCGTGACCGGGACCCGCAGACCCGATCGCTGCTGGAGTCCCGCGATCGGTCCCCAGAGCTGAAGAACGGGGAGAGCAGTGTGTAAACACGGCTTCCCTGTTCTTCACTGTGGCGGCGTCATGGATCGTGTGATCTCTTTTATAGGGATACACAATCGATGACGTCACACCTACAGCCACACCCCCCTACAGTTGTAAACACATATTAGGTCACACATAACCCCTTCAGCGCCCCCTTGCGGTTAACTCCCAAACTGCAATTTTTAAATGCATTTTTTGCTGTGAAAATGACAATGGTCCCAAAAAAGTGTCAAAATTGTCCGAAGTGTCCGCCATAATGTCACAGTCACTAAATAAATCGCTGATCGCCGTCATTAGTAGTAAAAAAAAAAAAAATAATGCAATAAAACTATCCCCTATTTTGTAAACGCTATAAATTTTGTGCAAACCAACCGATAAACGCTTATTGTGATTTTTTTTTTACCAAAAATAGGTAGAAAAATATGTATCGGCCTAAACTGAGGAAAAAATATATTTTTATATATACTTTTGGGGGATATTTATTGTAGCAAAAGGTAAAAAATATAGATTTTTTTTCGAAATTGTCGCTTTACTTTTGTTTATAGCGCAAAAAATAAAAACTGCAGAGGTGATCAAATACCACCAAAAGAAAGCTCTGTTTGTGGTAAAAAAAAGGACGCCAAATTTGTTTGGGAGCCACGTCGCACGAACGTGCAATTGTCAGTTAAATCGACGCAGTGCCGAATCGCAAAACCTGGCCGAGTCCTTTAGCTGCCTAAAGGTCCGGGTCTTAAGTGGTTAAGAAGAACTTTTTTTTCATGTTCCCTCGGTGTAAGTCCCACAAAGAGTGCCACCATACCCCCTTATTTAATAAATTTGGCCCAATTTTTTATATATTTTGAAAGATAATGTTACGCCGAGTAAAATGATACCCAACATGTCACTCTTAAAAATTGCGCCCGCTCTTGGCATGGCGTCAAACTTTAACCTGTAAAATCTTGATAGGCGACGTTTAAAAAATTCTATAGGTTGCATCTTTTGAGCTACAGAGGAGGTTCTAGGGCTAGAATTATTGCTTTTGCTCTAACGATCGCGGTGATACCTCACTTGTGTAGTTTGAACACCGTTTTCATATGCGGGCGCTACTCACGTATGCGTTCGTTTCTGAGCGTGAGCTCATCAGGACGGGATGCTTTAAAAAATGCTTTTTGTTTTCTTATTTATTTTTATTTCTTATATTATTTTTTACACTGAAAAAAAAAATTGATCACTTTTATTCCTATTACAAGGAATGTAAACAACCCTTGTAATAGAAAAAAGCATGACAGGTCCTCTTAACCTCTCTGGCGGTATGATTCTTTAAGATTTTAGGTGCTAAAAGCGGTACCATTATTTGCAAGGGAATTTGGCGTGTTATACTGTAGGCTTGTAATTCTTAGGAATAACTCACTTAAATCTATCCAAACAAGAGTCTAATAGGCATCCCGGGTATGATTTTTTTTTTTTTTTTTTATTAAAAATTATAATATAATACATAATTATAAAAAATTATAACAAATAATAATATAATTATAGTAAAAATTATTCAATAATGTAATCAAATCAAAATCACTGAAATTTGCTCAGTTGCAGAATTTTTGCTGTCATTATTTTTTTTTTTTTATGACGAATTTCCCCACAAATCGCTATCGCTAAATTCTGCAAGTGATTCTGATTTATTATCGCTGTTTTTTAGCTGATCTAAAACAATTTTTGCCATAAAGGGACACTTTTGGTTGCTATGGGCAATCTACAGTTTGCAGGGAGAAAGAAAAGTTTTTATTATATAAAAGGACATGTAGTGTACAGGGCAGACCACTAGGGACATGGGGGGTGTGTATTTTTTACATACAGTACTGTAATCTATAAGATTACAGTGTACTGTATGTAAAGTGTTTGTTTACATTTTTGAATTTGGCGCCGTTCCCCCCCCTACGTCGCGACGCTCGCAGGGAAGGGAATCGGCGATACACACAGCATCAGGCGGACATCCGGCCGCCGTGTACTGCGGAGATTCATCGCTGGATCGCAGAGAAAAGGTAAGTAAACTTTTTTCTGCATCCAGCGAGGCAAGTCCGTGTGTGGCACGGGGTTACCGATCGTAGCTCGAAAATCCCACCCCGTGCCACACACGGGAAGACCGCCAGGGAGGTTAAATATGAGATCTGGGGTCAAAAAGACCTCAGATCTCATATTTAGGCTTAAATGCAAAAGAAAATGTCATTTAAAAAAAAGACGCATGGGCGGGACTGAAGTTTTGACGTCACGTCCGCCCTGCAGTGCTATGGGGACGGGTGGTGGCCATCTTGCCCTCAATCGCATCCCCACACAGCCAGGAGAAGGACCTGATCGCCTCCGCCGCTACCAATGGCTCCGGTAAGCAGAGGAGGGTGCGGGAGAGCGGCGGGGGTGCCCCTCTCCCGTCGCCAATAACGGCGATCTCGCGGCGAATCCGCCGTGGAGACTGCCATTATCGTTTAAAGGACCGCTCATGTTAAAGATGGATACCTCGGTTGTGGCAGCAGCTGCTGCAGTTACCGAGATATCCATCTTTAAAAAAAGGACGTATATATACATGAGCAGGTTCTTAGGTGGTTAAGGGGAACCCCGTACCAAAATAAAAAAAAAATGGCGTGGGGTTCACCCAAAAATCCATACCAGACCCTTATCCGAGCACGCAACCTGACGGGCCGCAGGAAAATAGGGGGGACGAGAGAGTGCCCCCCTCCTGAACCATACCAGGCCACATGCTGATGGGGACAAGGGTCTTATCCCCACAACCCTTCCCCGGGGGGATTATTGAAATCTGTCCAACGATGATCCATTCGCCAGCTACGCTGCAGTCTCCACTCATTCTCCAGTGAGGAACAAAACCCCCATGACGTGCAAGAGGGGGTGAGCTTGAAGCCGGGGGTTACCCAATGACGTGGACGGGTGACCCTGCCCCCTCTTACGCGTCATGGGGGTTTCGTTCCTCACTGGAGAATGAGTGGAGACTGCAGCGTCGCTGGAGAATGGATCATCGTTGGAAATGGAGAGACAGGATTACATCGTTGGACATCGAGTGACAGGATTACATTGCTGGAATAAATTATTTTATTTTTTTTTAATAAAGGACTTGTCCAGCTGTGTCTGTGTTTTTTTTTTTTTTTTTTATTACACTTTCTTGTGAAATGATAGGGGTACAATATACTCCGTTACCAATTCACATGGGGGGCGGGATCTGGATTTCAACTTTGTTAATGGGGGCTTTCAGATTTCGATAAGCCCCCTGCCCGCAGACCCCCACAACCACCGGGCAAGGGGATGTGGGGATGAGGCCCTTGTTCCCATCAACATGGGGACATCCTCCCCATGTTGAGGGCATGTGGCCTGGTATGGTTCAGGAGGGGGCGCTCTCTTGCCCCCCTCTTTTCCTGTGGCCTGCCAGGTTGCGTGCTCTGATAAGGGTCTGGTATGGATTTTTGAGGTTCCCCTTAATATCCATACCAGACTTAAAGGGCCTGATATGGAATTTAAGGGGGACGCCCATGCTTTTTTAGTTCTGGGTTCCCCTTAATATTCATACCAGATCCAAAGGGCCTGGTAATGGACTGGGGGGGGGGGAACCCTGCCGTTTTTTTTAATGACTTTGATCTGTATTGCCGGGACCGACAATTCATTAATAGACGCAAGTAGTTTTAAATAACCTTTTTTCCTTTAGAAACTACATTTTGTGCAGGGACAGTTCTAAACACAGAAAACTTGCTACTTTACAGGCATACTATACACTCCCCCCAGGTACGAAATGTAAAGAAATATTTCACTTTTATTGTTTCACTTTAAGCATTATTAAAGGGGTTGTAAAGGTAAAAAAAAATCCATAAATAGCTTCCTTTACCTTAGTGCAGTCCTCCTTCACTTACCTTATCATTCCATTTTGCTTTTAAATGTCTTTATTGCTTCTGAGAAATCCTCACTTCTTGTTCTTCTGTCTGTAACTATACACAGTAATGCAAGGCTTTCTGCCCGATGTGGAGTGCCGTGCTCGTCCCCTCCCTTGGATTACAGGAGAGTCAGGACGCTCTCTACATTGCAGATAGAGAAAGGAGCTGTGTGTTAGTGGGCGTCCTGACTCTCCTGCTCGCCCCATCCCCCCTCAATAGGCTTTCTCCACACCAGGGAGAAAGCCCACTGATGGGCACTGAAAGGAAGCACTGACTTGAATCACTAATGGACACAGATTGGCATCACTAATAGGCACACATTGGCATCACATCTGGGCACTGACTGGCATCACTGCTGGGCACTGTTAGGGCTTCACTGATAATCAGGCCACTGATTATATCGGGAGTATATCAGGTTCTGCTGCATCTCAGTTATTGAGGGCCAATTAGAAAGATTCTCAAAATATCTTATACAGGTTATATTTGTTTAGCGTAACGGGTATAAGGTAAACTACTATTCCTATCAATTGGTGCTCTCTTTTGCCTGAAGCTCTGGGCTGTGCATTGCACATGGTGTTGGACAGCATGCAATCATAGCTCAGAAGTTTTGGAGAGGCAGCAAGCTTGACCAGTTGCATGGATTGAGAGAGCCTGCCACAGACAGGAATAAGGTAAATATTACACCTTATCCTTGCACCCCTAGATGAAATGAGCGTTTAATCCTTTCAGTGAAGGGGGCCCCACTGCAAGAGTAGATTTTGTCTAATTCCCAAGGTTCAACTTTAACCACTTGACCACTGGGCACTTAGACCCCCTTAATAACCAGACCAATTTTTAGCTTTCGGTGCTCTCACAGTTTGAATGACAATAACTCAGTCATACAACACTGTAGCCAAAATAATTTTTTGTCCTTTTTTTCCCACAAATAGAGCTTTCTTTTGGTGGTATTTGATCACCTCTGCGGGTTTTTATTTTTTTCGCTATAAATGAAAAAAGAACGGAAATTTTGTCAAAAAATTAATTTTTCTCCATTTCTATTATAAAAGTTAGCAAAAAAGTATTTTTTTTTCATAAATTTGGCCTAAAATGTATACTGCTACATATCTTTGGTAACAAAACAAAAAAAAATAGATATTATTTAGTCTGAGTGAAAGTTATAAGGTCTACAAGCTATGGTACCAATTACTGAAAATGTATCAATTTGATCACATCTGATGTACTGACAGCCTCTCTCATTTCTTGAGACCCTAACATGCCAGAAAAGTACAAATACCCCCCAAATGACCCCTTTTTGGAAAGAAGACATTCCAATGTATTTAGAAAGAGGCATTGGGGTCAATTCACAAAGAGAAACGTTATTGGTTTTCTTCAGTTGTTAAATTACCACTCCTTATTTAACGCTAGCAAACATGGAATTCACGAAAGCTATAATCGTTATTCAACATAGTCGTTATGGTTTTCAACTGACTCTTTATCCAATCTTTATGCTAACTACTCAAGAGTTATTTTAACGTCCCAAATGGTAATAATAACGTCTAAGATCGTTAAATAACGCTGGAGAGATGCATTCTGGGAGCAGAAGGGGAGGAGAACAGCTGCATGTGGAAAAGAGCAGATGCAGAGAGAGAGAGACACAAGCAAGACACATGTGAAGATTGAGCATGTGATGTGCAAAACTTCTTGTGTGTGTTTTTCTAAAGCCATGTGTATTTCCTCATACAGAGAATTAATCATGGGAGATGATAATCGGAATTTAGCTATCACCTGGGTTTCAGAAAAGTCATCCAAAATAGTATGTGAACGGAATACACGTTTATAAATCTGAACAACATTCTAACGTGTTCTTCTTCGCCTCTGGATAATTTTAAATTCAAATAGAGCACGGTTCCATCTTTCCCAAAACTACTAAAAATGTCACTACACTACAAAAATCGCCAAAAGCTTCCTCTAACAACAAAATATTGCCTGGGAAATGTCATAACGACACTCTGAGGGAGGTGTTAATTTAACGATCGATAACTGTCAAAAAAATCTTTGTGAATTGCACTTATTGTGAGTTTTTTGAAGTTGTCATTTTTTCCCACAATTCTTTGCAAAATCAAGATTTTTTTCATTTTTATTTTTTTTCCACAAAATTTTCATATTAGCAGGTTATTTCTCACACACAGCATATGCATACCACAAATTACACCCCAAAACACATTCTGCTATTCCTCCCGAGTATGGCGATACCACATGTGTGAGACTTTTACACAGCATGGCCACATACAGAGGCCCAACATGCAGGGAGCACCATCAGGCGTTCTGGAACACCCAGACCAATTCTGACATTTCTCTCCTACATGGAAAAATCATCATTTATTTGCTAGAAAATTACATAGAACCCCAAAACATTATATATGCTTTTTTAGCAAAGACCCTAGAGAATACAATGGCGGTTATTGCAACTTTTTATCGCGCATGGTATTTGCACAGCAATTTTTCGAACGCATTTTTTTTGGAAAAAAAACAGTTTTGTGCTTTAAAAAAAAAAACATTAAAGTTAGCCCAATGTTTTTGCATAATATGAAAGATGAAGTTACGCCGAGTAAATAGATACCCAACATGTCACCCTTCAATATTGCACACGTTTGTGGAATGGCGCCAAACTTCGCTACTTAAAAATCCCCATAGGCGACGCTTTAAATATTTTTACTGGTTACATCTTTTTAGTTGGAGAAGAGGTCTAGGGCCAAAATTATTGCTCTCACTCTAACGTTCGCAGCGATACCTCATATGTGTGGTTTGAACACCGTTTTCATATGTGGGCAGGACTTACGTGTGCGGTCGCATCTGTATACGAGCACGCGGGAACAGGGGCGCTTAAAAAAATAAAATAAAATTATTGTTCATTTTACTTTATTTATTTGTGTTTGACACTTTTTTCCCAAAAATAAATGTTTTGATTACTTTTTTTCCTATTACAAGGAATGTAAACATCCCTTGTAATAGGAATATAGCATGACAGGTCCTCTTCAGTGAGATATGGGGTCAATAAGACCGCACATCTCACCACTAGGCTGTGAAGCCTGAAAAAAAAATGTTCACAGGGAGTATTGCGCAGGGAGTATTGTGTGGGGGTATTGCAGAGTATTGTTCAGAGTATTGTGCAGGGTGTACTGCAGAGTATTGCGCAGGGGGTATTGCAGAGTATTGTGCCGGGGTACTGCAGAGTATTGTGCCGGGGTACTGCAGAGTATTGTGCGTCGGGGTACTGCAGAGTATTGTGCGCCGGGGTACTGCAGAGTATTGTGCGCCGGGGTACTGCAGAGTATTGTGCGCCGGGGTACTGCAGAGTATTGTGCGTCGGGGTACTGCCGAGTATTGTGCACCGGGGTACTGCAGAGTATTGTGCGCCGGGGTACTGCAGAGTATTGTGTGCCGGGGTACTGCAGAGTATTGTGCGCCGGGGTACTGCAGAGTATTGTGCGCGGGGGTACTGCAGAGTATTGTGCGCGGGGGTACTGCAGAGTATTGTGCGTGGGAGTACTGCAGAGTATTGCGCGGGGGTACTGCAGAGTATTGTGTGGGGGTACTGCAGAGTATTGCGCAGAGTATTTCTCAGGGGGTATGCAGAGTATTTCTCAGGGGGTATGCAGAGTATTTCTCAGGGGGGTATGCAGAGTATTGCGCGGGGGTACTGCAGAGTATTGCGCGGGGGTATTGCAGAGTATAGCGCAGAGTATTTCTCAGGGGGTATGCAGAGTATTTCTCAGGGGGTATGCAGAGTATTTCTCAGGGGGGTATGCAGAGTATTTCTCATGGGGTATGCAGAGTATGGGTATGCAGAGTATTTCTCAGGGGGGGTATTGCAGAGTATTGCGCAGGGAAGGAAGGGGATAGCTGAGCAGGGATGGATGGATCTGTGACTGCAATAGTCACAGATCCATCCAACACAGCTGCTGACAGCCGCGCTCCCCCTCTCACACTGTACCAATCGGTACAGAGAGAGGAGGGAGGAACCGGCGTCATCAAATGACGCCGGTTTGCTTACATGTGATCGCTCCGTCATTGGACGGAGAGATCACGTGGTAAACTGCCGATATCAGCGGCGATTTACCGTGATCCGTGACCCGCCGGGTCCAGAGTATTGTGCGCGGGGGTACTGCAGATTATTGTGCGTGGGGGTACTGCAGAGTATTGTGCGTGGGGGTACTGCAGAGTATTGCGCGGGGGTACTGCAGAGTATTGTGCGGGGGTACTGCAGAGTATTGCGCGGGGGTACTGCAGAGTATTGCGTAGGAGTATTGCAGAGTATTGCGCAGAGTATTTCTCAGGGGGTATGCAGAGTATTTCTCAGGGGGGTATGCAGAGTATTTCTCAGGGGGGTATGCAGAGTATTGCGCGGGGGTACTGCAGAGTATTGCGCGGGGGTATTGCAGAGTATTGCGCAGAGTATTTCTCAGGGGGTATGCAGAGTATTTCTCAGGGGGTATGCAGAGTATTTCTCAGGGGGTATGCAGAGTATGGGTATGCAGAGTATTTCTCAGGGGGGGTATTGCAGAGTATTGCGCAGGGAAGGAAGGGGTTAATGCAGGGATAGCTGAGCAGGGATGGATGGATCTGTGACTGCAATAGTCACAGATCCATCCGACACAGCTGCTGACACCCGCGCTCCCCCTCTCACACTGTACCGATCGGTACAGAGAGAAGAGGGAGGAACCAGCGTCATCAAATGATCACGTGGTAAACTGCCGATATCAGCGGCGATTTACCATGGTCACTGTGAGCGTGGGGATTTTAGGTCTCCCTCCTGACCCCTGTGGTGTCACTGTGATGCTCTCTAGTTATCTCAACGATAAAGACAAAAGAAAAAGAGAACCATAGCATAATACCAGAGGCGGAATTTATTATGCCAAATAGAGCTATTGCACTTACAATTGAGAAGATGCCAAACAGCAGTATCAATGTGTCCAAGTGTGATGAAAAGGCCGGCGTCTGTGCGTCCTTCTCCTGCTCGTGTTCGCTCGGTGCTTCCTCAATAGGAACAGCGTGATGACGTCAAAAGTGCATACCACGCCTACGCGTTTCGTCACTACGGACGTCGTCTGGGATTGGCTGCAACTATCGCATCACCACGCATTCCCTTAAATAATGCCGATCCGACAATCTTGGAAATGGCTCGCACCCTATTGGTACCTCTCCAGTGGGGGCAAAGTTTTTTGATGGGGACAAACAAAGTACCATTAATTTGACGATCGTGGTATTTTGCGTAGTGTTTGGATAAGTTATGTTTAGGATATCCTCGTTTTATATTGCCCACATGCTCCTCCAATGGGACATGTAAGGCCCTCTTGGTGCGACCAACATATTGCTTGGAGCAGGGACATTAAATAAGATATATCACGCATTCACTAGAGCACGTAATGTATGAGTCAATGTCATATACTTTATCAGTTTGCGTGGACTGGAAACTTTCCAGTTTCCGTCCTTTAACCACTTGACCACTGGGCACTTAAATACCCTTCCTAACCAGACCAATTTTCAGCTTTCGGTGCTCTTACATTTTGAATGACAATAACTCAGTCATACAACACTATAACCAAATGAAATTTTTGTCCTTTTTTTCCCACAAATAGAGCTTTCTTTTGGTGGTATTTGATCATCTCTGTGGTTTTTATTTTTTTCGCTATTAATGAAAAAAGAACGGAAATTTTGTAAAAAAATGAATTTTTCTTCATTTCTATCATAACATTTTGCAAAAAAGTAATTTTTCCTCATAAATTTGACCTAAAATGTATACTGCCACATATTTTTGTTAAAAAAATAAATAAATTTGGGATATTATTTAGTCTGGGTGGAAGTTATAGGGTCTACAAGCTATGGTACCAATTTCTGAAAATTGAACAATTTGATCACATCTGATGTACTGACAGCTTCTCTCATTTCTTGAGACCCTAACAAGCCAGTAAAGTACAAATACCACCCAAATGACCCCTTTTTGGAAAGTAGACATTCCAAGGTAGTTAGTAAGAGGCATAATTAGTTTTTTGAAGTTGTCATTTGTTCCCACAATTCTTTGCAAAATTAGGATTTTTTTTTTTAACACCATATTGTCATTATAACAGGTTATTTCTCTCACATAGCATGTATATTCCACAAATGACACCACAAAATATATTCTGCTACTCCTCCTGAGTATGGCAATACCACATGTGTGAGACTTTTACACAGCGTGGCCACATACAGAGGCCCAACACCGAAGTAGCAACTTCAAGCATTCCAGGAGCATAAATTACACATCTAATCTCTCAACCACCTATTACACTTTTGAAGACCCAGGAGCACCAGGACAATGGAAATGCCCACAAAGTGACCCCATTTTGAAAAGCTAACCCCCCAACGTATAATCTATGAGCCATAATGAGCCTTTTGAACAGTTCATTTTTTTGCCAATGTTTTTGGAAAATGTGGGGAAAAATGAAAAAGCTTTTTTTTTTACACAAAGTTGTCCATTTATAGGATATTTCCAACACATAGCATGTACATAGCAAAAATTACACCCCAAAATATATTCTGCTGCTCCTCCTGATTATGGCAATACCACATGTGTGAGACTTTTACACAGTCTGGCCACATAGAGACCCAACATCCAAGAAGCACCATCAGGTGTTGTAGGGACACAATTACACATCCAATTTCCTTACAATCTATCACATTTTTGAAGGCCCTTCATATTTCTAACATAGCATGTACATACCAAGAATTACATCCTAAAATACATTCTGCTGAGTAATGGGTAAAAAAAAAAGTTTACCTGTGGTTTTAGTAGTGCAATTGTCCACAGGAGGAGAGCCCTGATCCAGGCAGCAGGCAGGGACGTGGTCAGCGACAGTGAATGGAATTGTCCAGGCAGCAGGCAGGAATTTTGTCCATAGTCAGTACAGGCAGGGATACTGTCCATATATAGTCCAGGGCCAGTGCAAGTAGAAACATTGCCAGCAGTGCCAAAATATTGGTCCTGGTAGTAAGCAGGTACATGGTCCAATTAGCAGGCCAGGAAAGAATGGGGACAGAGGTAGAGGCTTCTCCCACCCAAATCTCTTTGAAGCCTCTGGGCAACCAGACCCTAATCTGGGAATGAGAAAACTAAAAATGTAGTTTTTTCATCCAGAAAAACAATTCTGGAGCCCCTCACATATGTGAGACCCCTGTGTTCCCGCTAGCATAGCAGGGTAAAAGATCAATCCAAGGGGCAGGCAAAAAACATGGTCAAACAGTCCAGGGTCAGTTCCAGAGCAGGCAGAAGTAGGTACAGTTTAGCGTTAGGCAGAAGCGTAGTCATATAACAGGCCAGGGTCAGTTCCAGAGCAGGCATGGTAGGTACAGTTAAGGGTTGGGCAGAAGCGTAGTCGTACAACAGGCCAGGGTAAGTTCAGGAGCAGGCAGCGGTATGTACAGTGGCATAAGTGGTGTGGCCGTAAATGACAATTACGTTTACCATACTTTCCTAATAATCTAGAACAGAATGGTAACGGCGGAAACATTGACTCAAACAAAGGCCTGGTTGGGAAGGACAATCAGGGCAATGATATGTAGTGTCTCTTCTAGTTCCTCCTTTGGTGCACACCCGGCATCTCTTTTGACGTTTTCGGCCTGATTCATTGGGGGGGGATTTTCTCAATAAAGTGGCGTTCATGGAGTCTGCTCACGCAATCAGAGCGAATGTCATCTGGTGAGTCTATAAGGCAGGAGATAATTACTTCTTGGTAACGGAGATAAGATAAGGGGGTCCTTGTAGATTTACGGTAAATGACATAAGTGTTGTAAATGGCCAAACTAAAAAGATATATGGAGACTTTTTTATACCAATGGCGGCTTTTTCTTGTGGGAAGATAGGGTTCGAGCATCTGATCATTGAAATCGACTCCCCCCATGAACAAATTATAGTCTTGAAACCATTGTGGTTTTTGGACAGGGCCGTTTCTTCTCAGGATTTCCACGTGGGTGTCATCATGTATCGTTGAGAGCATGTGGACATTTCGTTTGTCCCTCCACCGGATAGCCAATACTTCCTCATTCCGCAAAGACGCCGTTTCCCCTTTTTGCAGTCTTTCCATAATGAGCCTTTGTGGGAAACCCTTCCTATTGGGTCGCACTGTACCACATGCTGGAGTGCCCATCCGGTGAAGGTTGCGGAAGAGGGGCAAGCTTATATAGAAATTATCCACATAAAGGTGGTAACCCTTTCCAAGGAGTGGATATACAAGATCCCAAACAATCTTTCCGCTGGCTCCAATATATTATGGACATTCAGGGGGATTCAGTTGGGTGTCCTTCCCTTCGTACACCCGGAAGGCGTAGACGTACCCTGTGACCCGGTCACATAGCTTGTAGAGCTTAACTCCATATCGGGCCCTTTTGTTTGGTATATACTGCTTGATGCCAAGCCTGCCTGTGAAGTGGACCAATGACTCATCCACGGAAATATTTTGGTCGGGGACAAATAACTGGGAAAATTTCTCAGAGAAAAAATTTAGAAGTGGCCGAATTTTAAATAATTTGTCATGTGATGGGTCATTTCGGGGAGGGCACTGGGTGTTGTCGTTGTAATGGAGGAAACGCATTATCATGTGGTATCTGAATCTTGACATGGTGGATGAAAAAATTGGCATATGATGGATGGGATTTTTGGACCAATATGCGTACGATTCATTTTTTTTTGTGAGCCCCATGTTAAACGTTAGGCCCAAAAATATTTTAAATTCCTCCACTGTCAATGCTCTCCATTTATAGGGACGGGCGTAACTGGAATCAGGGTGGTCTGTTATAAATTGTTGTGCATAGAGGTTGCACTGGGCCACGATGGAGGATAATAGGTCTTGGGTAAAAACTAAATGAAAAAAATCATTAGGGGCAAAGTTCTCTGTGTTCACCTGAACACCTGGCTGGGCGGTGAAAGGAGGGATGTTTGCTGCTCCTGAATTGGGGGGAAGCCACATAGGGTTTTCAAGGGCATAGGGAAGGCTGGCATGGGTCCTAACCCTTTGGGGCTGAGATTCTGACACACTGCTGGTTCTTGGCCTTTGCTGCAGTGGTACTTCATCTCTTCTGGATCGCACCGAGCTGCTGGTTGATGCCACTGCATTTCTGGTGGATCGCACTGAGCTGCTGGTTGATGCCACTGCATTTCTGGTGGATCGCACTGAGCTGCTGGTTGATGCCACTGCATCTCTGGTGGATCGCACTGAGCTGCTAGTTGACGCCACAGCGCTACTTGTGGTAGCCTGCTGCTCCATGTCAATATGTCTTCGTTTCATGGGCACACTTTGCTCTTCCTCTGAATCTGAAGAAGACCCACTGCTTTCAGCCGGTTCATATTCTGAATCAGAATCAGAGAGCTCCCCGCTGCTCTCGTCGGTCAAGCACATATGCTGGTATGCCTCCTCAGTGGTAAAAAACTTTTTTGCCATACTGGTGACTGTGGGCTGTGGTGACTTATGGGCACTCTAGTGGCACTGATGAGTGCTGTAGTGGTGCAGATGAGCACTATAGTGGCGCTGATGTAGTACTGATGGCACTAATGTGGCACCGATGAGAACTGTAGTGACAATGGGCACTGTAGTGGCACTGATAGAGCACTGGTGGCACCAATGGAGCACTGGTGTGGCACTGATGGACACTGGCGGCACCGATGGGCACTGGTGTAGCACTGATGGAGCACTGGTGGCACTGATAAGCACTGTAGTGGCACTGGTGGTGCACTGACGGGCACTGATGAGCACTGTAGTGGCACTGATGGACACTGGCAGCACCTATGAGCACTGTAGTGGCACTGGGCACGGTAGTGGCACTGACGGACACTGGCGGCACTGATAAGCACTGTAGTGGTACTGGTGGCACCGATGGGCACTGTAGTGGCACTGGTGTGGCACTGATGAGCACTGTAGTGGCACTGGGCACAGTAGTGGCACTGATGGAGCACTGGCAGCACTGATGAGTACTGTAGTGGCACTGGTGCAGCACTGATAGACACTAGGTAGCACCAATGGGCACTGAAGTGGCAGAGGTGGCACTGGTGGGGACTGTAGAGGCACTAGTGGGGACTATAGAGGCACTGGTGGGGACTGTAGAGGCACTGGTGGGGACTGTAGTGGCACTGGTGGGGACTGTAGTGGCACTGGTGGCACAGATGGGGACTGGAGTGGCAGATTGGGACTGTAGGGGCACTGATTGGTAGTGTAGTGGCACTGCCAAGCTTGCTGGGCACAAAAAACTCACTTGAAAGCTACTTCTCTCCTCACACGCTGTATCTGTGTGAGGAGAGAAGAGAAGAGGACCTCTGGATGACCTACAGTGTTTACATTACACTGATCGCTTATTGGATGGAGCGATCAGGTGGTGAAGAGCCGCTATCATTGGCTCTTCACCATGAACTGTGTTGCGACGGGTCTCCTGGACCCGGCGAGTAACAAACACACCCGCGAGCGCGCGTCAGGAGACGCGCAAGCGAGGATGTGAACGAGGACGTCCCAGGGACGTCGTGTCAAAACAACCCGATCGCGCTGTAGCAGTATGTTTGCTATAGCGCGGTCGGGAAGAGGTTAAAGGAATTCAACTCACATATTTTACATTTCCGACATGGGAAAAAACTTTCATGGTTTGAAAAAAGTATAGTACTTTGGGAGGATCTATAGTATTAGGAGCAACTTTATGACGAAGAGAGGGTGCTCCTCTAAAAATGACCACTGGCAGTTCGGGAATGACAGGGCCCAATATTTTGTCATTCTTTAGAATGTTCCAGTGCTTATTTAATATCTTTCTGACTAAAAAGTGTTGATTGGAAAAACCTGTGATCATTGAATACCCAAATTGATTATCCGTAGTTTGATTAACTCTATTTTTTCTGGTGTGCATCGTGCTCCTATCCATGTCATTGACCAACCGGATGGTGTCATCTATATTTGTCTCCAAATATCCTATTTCTAAAATTCGCTGTTTTAAAACTTGTGCTTGTTGTTGATAGTCCACCAAAGTGGTACAGTTCCGTCTGATGCGTTGGAACTGACCCTTGGGGACTGCTGCAAGCCAGTTGGGATGATGGCAACTAGTCAAAGGAATGAATGCATTGCGGACGGTTACCTTAAAGTGCGTAGTGGTGGTCAAGACACCATCATTGATTAAAATATTAAGGTCAAGGAAGTGTATTTGAGACTGACTAGTTTCATATTTCAGACGAAAGTAAATCACCTTCCCATAAAACAAGAACGTCGTCTATGTATCTTTTCCAAAGACGCAATTCTTTCGGCGGATTCTTAACAATAACTTCCCTCTCCCAATAGGCCATAAAAAGGTTGGCGAGGCTGGGGGCGAATTTAGCCCCCATTGCCACTCCACAATTCTGTAAATAAAACAGGCCCCCAAACCAAAAAAAATTGTGGCTGGTTGCAAAAGTTAAAAGATTTATAATAAAATCTTTCTGAAACAATGATAAAGATGTATCTTGTTGGAGATAAAATCTCACTGCCTCAAGACCATGCTTATGTGATATAATGGTATAGAGGGAAGTGACGTCCGCCGTTGCCATAAAAAATCCATCCTTCCAGTCAACCTTAGTCAAAAGATTAATGACTTGAGTTGTGTCACGTAGATATGAGGGTGTCACTGTAACTAACGGTTGCAAGAATTCGTCAATATATTTGCCAATTCTTGCAGTAACTGAATCCAACCCGCTTATAATCAGCGGGCCGGATGTGTTTAGCATACTCTTATGCACTTTAGGCAAATAGTATCTAACCGGCACTCTTGGTGCTGATGGTACTAAATGCAATTTCTCTTTTTTGTTTAAAACACCCAAAGAGTAACCTTCATTAATCAATGACAGAAGTTCTTTTTTATACTTGACTGTAGGATTACATGCCAATTGCGTATAAGTTGCAGTGTCGGACAGGAGCCTGTTCATCTCCTTTAGGTAGTCGGTTTTATTTAAAATAACGACACCTCCACCTTTGTCGGCAGGTCTAATTATAATGTCATTGCGTGCACAAATTTGTTTCAGATTCAGAATCATCTCCTTAAATGTTTGAATAGACAGGGCAATAAAACTTGGTGGGTTGAATAGAGAAGCATTGGCGAACTTTGTGTGTCGGATGGGGACATTCTCACCAGGACTAATTGTGGTATTGACTAAAGAGGTCTCTGATCCCAATTTGTCCAAATTCAATACAAACCCCTCCCCTACTGCCGGTAGATTCGACGAATCTCGTCGTTTTTTTCAATTGGCCAACATAAGACCCAAAAGGGGACACGAAGACAGAGGGGAACTAGAGGGGGGAGGAGGGTCAGGTCCAAAAAGAAGGAAGCGATAACTATCAATGGAGTTTTTAACCTAAGCTCAGCACAGCTGTCACGGGGTGAACAGCAGATACTCAATCAGGGGCTTAAGTTTGCACCCCCACGCACATTGAATACGTTTGAGACATTTATAGATGCCCATAAGTTCATTCGCAAGATGAACATTAAGAGGCATTTTTTGCTCAACCCTAGCCTCTAGCCAAGTAGCCTCTTCTATCGGTATCCAAACATTGGGATCAGAGACCTCTTTAGTCAATACCGCAATTTGTCCTGGTGAGAATGTCCCCATCTGACACACAAAGTTCGCCAATGCTTCTCTATTCAACCCACCAAGTTTTATTGCCCCGTCTATTCAAACATTTAAGGAGATGATTCTTAAAGACATCACTGCCTTAAAAATCCCTAGAAAATAGGAGTAATTACACACGCCAGAGCAATCTGAAACAAATGTGTGCACACAATGACATTATAATTAGACCTGCCGACAAAGGTGGAGGTGTCGTCATTTTAAATAAAACCGACTACCTAAAGGAGATGAACAGGCTCCTGTCCGACACTGCAACTTATAAGCAATTGGCATGTAATCCTACAGTCAAGTATAAAAAATAACTTCTGTCATTGATTAATGAAGGTTACTCTTTGGGTGTTTTAACTGCTTCAGCCCCGCCCACCGTCATTTTACTGTGGGACGGTGGCTCTCCTGGGCAAGAGCCCATAGCTATACGTCCGCATTAAAGCGGCCACTAGGGGGCGCGCATCCCCGCTCGCCCCCGAGTCCCGCGCGCGTGCCTGGCGGGTACGATCACTGTCGGGCACCCGCGATTGCTTGTTACTGAGCGGGGACCGGGAGATTTGTATGTAAACACAAAGCTCCCGGTCCTGTCAGTGGGGGAAACGCTGATCTTCTGTTCAATGTATAAACGGAAGATCAGTGATTTCCTCTAGTGAGGCCACCCCCCCATACAGTTAGAACACACCCAGGAACACACTTAACCCCTTCCCTGCCCCCTAGTGTTAACCCCTTCACTGCCAATGGCATTTTTATAGTAATACAATGCGTTTTTATAGCATTGATCGCTAAAAAAATGCCAATGGTCCCAAAAATGTGTTAAAAGTGTCCGAAGTGCCCGTCATAATGTCGCAGTACTGAAAAAAAATGCTGATCCCCGCCATTACCAGTAAAAAAAAAATATTAATAAAAATGCCATTAAACTACCCCCTATTTTGTAAACACTATAACTTTTGCGCTTATTATGATTTTTTTTTTTTACGAAAAATATGTAGAAGAAACTGAGGAAAAAATTTTTTTTATATATTTTTTGGGGATATTTATTATAGCAAAATGTAAAAAATATTGATTTTTTTTCAAAATTGTCGCTCTATTTTTGTTTATAGCGCAAAAAATAAAAACCGCAAAGATGATCAAATACCACCAAAAGAAAGCTCTATTTGTGGGAAAAAAGGACACCAATTTTGTTTGGGAGCCACGTCCCATGACCGCGCAATTGTCAGTTAAAGCGACGCAGTGCCGAATCACAAAAAGTGCTCTGGTCATTGGGCAGCAATATGGTTCGGGGCTGAAGTGGTTAAACAAAAAAGAGAAATTACATTTAGTACCATCAGCATGAAGAGTGCCGGTTATATACTATTTGCCTAAAGTGCATAAGAGTATGCTAAACCCTCCTGGCCGGCCGACTATAAGCAGGTTGGATTCAGTTACTGCAAGAATTGGCAAATATATTGACGAATTCTTGCAACCGTTAGTTACAGTGACACCCTCATATCTACGTGACACAACTCAAGTCATTAATCTTTTGACTAAGGTTGCCTGGAAGGATGGATTTATTATGGCAACGGCGGACGTCACTTCCCTCTATACCATTATATCACATAAGCATGGTCTTGAGGCAGTGAGATTTTATCTCCAACAAGGTAAATCTTTATCATTGATTCAGAAAGATTTTATTATAAATCTTTTAACTTTTGCAACCAGCCACAATTTTTTTTGGTTTGAGGGACTGTTTTATTTACAGAATTGTGGAGTGGCAATGGGGGCTAAATTCGCCCCCAGCCTCGCCAACCTTTTTATGGCCTATTGGGAGAGGGAAGTTATCTAAAAGAATCCGCCGAAAGAATTGCGTCTTTGGAAAAGTTACATAGATGACGTTCTTGTTTTATGGGAAGGTGATTTACTTTCGTTAGAAAATGTCTTTACTGGATTAAATTCTAATGACAGAGGAATCTGTCTGAAATAAGAAACTAGTCAGTCTCAAATACACTTCCTGGACCTTAATATTTTAATCAATGATGGTGTCTTGACCACCACTACGCACTTTAAGGTAACCGACCGCAATGCATTCATTCCTTTGACTAGTTGCCATCATCCCAACTGGCTTGCAGCAGTCCCCAAGGGTCAGTTCCAATGCATCAGATGGAACTGTACCACTTTGGTAGACTATCAACAACAAGTTTTAAAACAGCGATTTTTAGAAAAAGGATATTTGGAGACAAGTATAGATGACACCATCCGGTTGGTCAATGACATGGATAGGAGCACGATGCTCACCAGAAAAAATAGAGTTAATCAAACTACAGATAATCAATTTGGGTATTCAATGATCACGGGTTTTTCCAATCAACACTTTTTAGTCAGAAAGATATTTATTAAGCACTGGAACATTCTAAAGAATGACAAAATATTGGGCCCTGTCATTCCCGAACGGCCAGTGGTCATTTTTAGAGGAGCACCCTCTCTTCGTCAGAAAGTTGCTCCTAACACTATAGATCCCCCCAAAGTACTATACTTTTTTCAAACCATGAAAGTTTTTTCCCATGTCGGAAATGTAAAATATGTGAGTTGAATTCCTTTAAAGGACGGAAACTGGAAAGTTTCCAGTCCACGCAAACTGATAAAGTATATGACATTGACTCATACATTACGTGCTCTAGTGAATGCGTGATATATCTTATTCAATGTCCCTGCTCCAAGCAATATGTTGGTTGCACCAAGAGGGCCTTACATGTCCGGTTGGAGGAGCACGTGGGCAATATAAAACGAGGATATCCTAAACATAACTTATCCAAACACTACGCGAAATACCACGATCGTCAAATTAATGGTACTTTGTTTGTCCGCATCGAAAAACTTCGCCCCCACTGGAGAGGTACCAATAGGGTGCGAGCCATTTCCAAGATTGAGACAAGGTGGATATTCGATATGCGTTCCTATGTGCCCCATGGGTTAAACGTGGATTGGGACAATATTTTTTTTATAAACAACTCTTAATTAATTTTTATGTTTATCATCATCAATTACCTTTTTAGTCAATAATTTAATGGCATAATATACAACTAATTTTGCTATATTTAATTTTTAATTTAACATAAAAGTGTTTTTAATATGGTATTATAAATGTGCTTTTAATTAACTATGTTTATATGTAATTTATTGCCTTATGACATACTGTGTGGTTTTTGTAATTGTATTTCCATATGGATGAGGTTGCGGCCGTTTCCTCCTTTTTCGCTGCTTGTGTAATTGCTCTTTGCACCTCTGTGATATCGCCACAAGATGGTGGTGATACATTCATGTCCATTAGGCTTATTCTCCATGCTCCCAAGAAGCTGTCGTATGCTGGCTGTTTTTGCCGCTCGCTCTTTATCTCTTATTTCTGTTTCCCTTAGTCAAAATGGCGGATCGGCATTATTTAAGGGAATGCGTGGTGATAGTTGCAGCCAATCCCAGACGACGTCCGTGGTGACGAAACGCGTAGGCGTGGCTTGCCCTTTTGACGTCATCACGCTGTTCCTATTGAGGAAGCACCGAGCGAACACGAGCAGGAGAAGGACGCACAGCTGCGGGCCTTTCCATTACACTTGGACACATTGATACCGCTGTTTGGCATCTTCTCAATTGTAAGTGCAATAGCTCTATTTGGCATAATAAATTATGCCTCTGGTATTATGCTATGGTTCTCTTTTTCTTTTGTCTTTACCATTGAGATAACTAGAGAGCACCACAGCGACACCACAGAGGGTCAGGAGGGAGACCTAAAATCCCCACACTCACAGTGACCACCAGCATAGTGGTCAGTATACAGGGTAAGGAGACTACAACACTACCCTTGGGTGTTTCTCTTGGTGGATAGAGCTCATTCTATCCCTCTCTGCTATCCATGGATGAATAAGTGGACTCACATCCTTGGACTTTTCATTACTTTTTTGGATTACTTTTTTGGACTATTTCACACGTCTTTATTTGTGTATTTATGGTATATTCCACAGTGTTCATTGTTAATTGATATCATCAGCTCTGGTGATTATTTTGATTTGATGGATACATTACCTTTATAGAACACATATTGTGCATTGATCCGATCACACGATCTTGTTCTTATTTCACTAGCGCCGTATCTCTTCCTTTTTTTACCTATTTCTTTAATTTTTGTATCACAAAATGTTGATACTGGCAGCTAATTTACTATTAATTTTATGTCACAGTTCATTCTTTCATTTTTTATCAAGTGCAGTGTTTTCCTTTTGGATTAATTTTTTCAACTTTAAACAAAGTTAAGTATGAGTTTTTATTTAACATTGTTTTGGAATACATTTAGCTTGTAGCATTTGTTTTGTTACACTATTTCATTCAGCATGAAAATTGTATCTACATTTCTTTGTCTTCTTTACTGTAATATCAGTTAAATAATTATATACTTAAAGTGATATTTATTAAATAAAAAATGCTCAATAGTTTTGCACAGAGCAGCCCCAATCCTCCTCTTTTGGGGTCCCCTGCCAGTGCTCCTGGCCCCACCCCTCCCACAAGCCACTTGCTATGGGGGCACCTGTACATGCTCACTCCCAAGCCTTGTTTTGTGTGTACATAAGACAAACAGGGGAGCCCAGCCCTGGCTCCCATCATCACTGACTCTGATTGACAATAGCTGATTCCAGTGGCTCCTGCTGCTGTATCTGAGCTAATGGGGGGCGGGTCTCAGCTCTCATGCACATCTCTGGATCAAGGGCATGCTCAGGTATGTATTTGGGGAGGGGGCAGTAGGGGGAGCTGCATATAGGAGGTTTTCTTGTTTACCTTACTGCATAAAATACAGTAAATTAAAAAACGCTTATGCTTTTACAACCAAATCCATAGAAGCTCCTGAACTTAATAATGTTTTGAAGTGCTGCAAGCTGTGACATGAACAAGAACAAAACATATTTCTACTATCTTGGCATATTTCAAATGAAAGAAGAGTCATGCTGTGTTGGAAACTTTGACTGGTAACTAAAAGCTGAAGATAAAGCTGAAAGCTGAAGGGTATATTGTGGGTTGTCATGTGATACACATACACAACATTAGCAACAATAAAACAACGTGAGGAACAAATCCATTCTAGGATATCAAGGATATACTCATATTCTACACTATATGCATTTACCTGAATAGTGCTACATTTTATGGAATTGTTCAAAATAGGTATTCTAAAGGCCCATACACATGATCAGACTTTTTGACCACAAATGTCCGACGGACCTGTTTGATAGGACAATCCGACCATGTGTACGCTCCATCGGACAAACTTTTTCCCTTTTTCATTGGACAAATGTTCTATGTGAAAACAGACAAACTTTCCAGCAACAAATGTCCTATGTCGGCTAATCCGATCATGTGTACACTGAAATATTTTGTTTCAGATCGTGTGTACACAAGTCCATCGGACTTAAGTCCAAAGTACAAGCACACATGCTCAGAACCAATACCAAAGATCAGAAAACAAGAGCAGAAGTTGCCCAAAGGGTGGCGGTAAAGAGCTGAAAAAACATGTGATTTGGTGAAAGTTGGCTGAAAAAGTCCTGCCGTGTGTATGTATACCAAGTTCACAGCCAACGTCCACTAGGAGCAAAATCCACGGAAAAGTCTGATGGAAGTCCAATCGTATGTATGAGGCTTGAGACACTATACACGTCTCTTAAAATTAACTTTCCTTTCAAATACTGTATTAAAGTGGTTGTAAAGGCAGAATTTTTTTTTATCTTAATGCATTCTATGCATTAAGATAAACCATCTTCTGTGTGCAGCAACCTCGCTAATACTTATCTAAGTCTGATCTCGATTCAGCGATGTTGCATGAGAGTCTGTGACTCTCCCTCCTCATTTGCTGAGACAGTAGCGAAGCGCCATTGGCTTTCACTGCTGTCAATTGACCGCTTAACAACCAGGCCAATTCTGGCACATCGCTCCTACATAGTTCATAGAGACTCTGGGGACCATCTGGTCCACCGGAAATCTCTATGTTCAAGAACCGGGGTCGGCGGATCCATTCTCCAACTCACCGATTGCACAGGTGAGTCGGTAGAAGAACTGGAAGGTGGCGGGAGGGGGGAAGACCCCTTTTCATCGCCCATAAGAATGATCAAGCGGCGGAACAGCCACTATGATTGTTCTTATGGTGTAGGGAATCGCCGGATGAAAACGGCAATATCTGAATGATGCCTGTAGCTGCAAACATCATTCAGATATAGCCCCACAAATCCGAGGACGTCTTTGGACATTAGGTGGTCGTCAAGTGGTTAAAGTCAGTGAGCCAATGAGAAGAGAGGGCTCTGTGGCTCCATGTCTGAATGGACACCCAGAGCAGCAGCTTGGCTTGGGTGCCCCCATAGCAAGCTGCTTGTTTTAGGGGCACTCAACAGGAGGGAGGGGCCAGGAGCGCTGAAGTGTGACCCGAGAAGAGGAGGATCTGGGCTGCTCTGTGCAAAACCAGCTGCACAGAGGAGGTAAGTATAACATGATTGTTATTTTTAAACAACAAAAAAATAAAAAATAGACTTGAGTATCTCTTTAACTCCTGGACCCCAAACCTTGGAAATATAGGCATCATAAAAAGTATGACCTTGTGTATGTATATTGATAAATGCCTCTAGTAACATATTCAATGCTGTGAAAATAAATGCTGATAATGGCTATAGGCTGTCACTAGATCGGGATATGTTACAGAATTTGCTGTCCTGTGTAGACTATGGCCCAGATTCATAAAGCAATTACGCCTGTCTAACTGGTGTTAGACAGGAGTAATTTCAAATTTCGCGCGCCGTATCACTAGTTTGAATCCTCAAACCATGATACGGCGGCTTCGGGCTTCGATCCGAGAGGCTTACGTCTTCGTAAGCCTTCGGATCTACGCTGCGATAATTTTGCGGCCGCTGGGAGGAGTTCGCGTCGTTTTCATGCGTCGGGATATGCAAATGTGTTTTTACGGCGATCCACGAAGATACGAGCGGTCTTCGCAATCGCTTACGTCTGTTTTTTTTTACGTACTGTTAGACCAGCTTTTTGCTGGTCTAACGGTGCGTAGCCCATGTTAAGTATGGCCGTCGTTCCCGTGTCGAATTTAATTTTTTTTATTTTTTTTTGCGTAACTCGTTCGGGAATAGAAATGTCCGTAAATGACGCTACTCAAACAACGAATGACGTAACGACGTGATTTCGCGCAATGCACGGCGGGAAATTTGCGAACGGAGCATGCGCAGTTCGATCGCTGCGGGAACACGCCTATTTTAAATCCTTCACGCCCCCTACTCGTCTAGATGGATTGCGACGGGAGAAATACACTACGCCGCCGTCGTTTACTGGACAAAATCTACCTGGATTCCACGTAGAGCCAGGTAAAAAATGGCGGCGTAGTGTATTTCTGATACGCTACGAGAATCCAAATCTCTCTGAATCTGGGCCAATATTTGTAATCCATCCATTCTTGATATCATTGCTTTCTACAGATACACCATCAGTATAGACCTTGGCTAAACTTGTGTCTGGTGGCAAATAGAGTAACATGCACTCCCATAAAACCCTTATTAGCATAGGAATCCTCAGTGGCACACATTAGGAACACGGTCAAGTTAATCTGACAGTAGATTATTGTCCGTAAACAGAAAATGTGGAGTGTTCAAATAAACAGTAAAAGTGCATAACCATAGCAGCATTATTCCATTATTAATTTGTATTTGTATGGATGGTACGCACCAAATACAGTGTATATCAATAGAGAGTAACAGAAAATACCATAGGCTAAACAATTCTAATATTTGTACTTATAGACACATGAGTACGTTCAAAGATCTTTTCCAGGTCTTTCATACTTGCTGTTCTTTCTCAAATGCTATATCCTTTGTTGTTAATAATTGACCATGGACACAGAATCTGTCTTCTATGTCTTCACCATCAACTGTGAAATTAGACTTGCTCCAGTTAACAGTGCTGCTCATGAAGCGTTGTTAATTGCAGCAGTATTCACGGGGGTCCGGCAGTATCAGACCACTGGAGAGCTGGGCTGTTGCTTTTTTGGAGAGAGCCATGACTCTCCTATATGCTGGCAGAACAGTGTACCGTATTTAATTGTTGCAGCAGCACTTAGTGTAAAAAAAGTTAAAGAGCCTAATATGCATTACTGTATATGCAGTCAGAATCTCTTACAGTAATACATAACAAGGGCTTTATCTGGCTTTATGGCAAATTTTAGGAAAATGCAGAGAAAGTCATAGGGTGCAGGAAACTTTCCCACCCTTTGTTGTAATGTCTACAAGTCATACAACATAACAGTCAGGCTAACACAGGTCTTTTAAGACCCTAGAAATGCCCATGGTCCAAACTGTTAACCCATGTACAAAACAACATTCCTTACTGTAAGCAAAAACACTTGCGGGCACGCGCATCGGCATCTCGGTGACGCACTCCCCCCAGTGGCCGGAGGACCCACGGCCATAAAAAGACGGCCTCCCGGAATTGTAGAGCCACCTTGTGGCCTTCTTTTTACTATGGCCAGGGTCTGAAGAAGATAATTATAAGTAGACAGAATTGGGCTTTATCTCTCCTATAGCCACTAATGTCCTTGCAGTATTCCTAAGGTTTTGACAAAACATGTAAAGCTGAATTCTCTGCCAACACATTCAAGCTGCATTGAAAGACTCCAGGCACAGCAATCATTTGCAGTTGTATATTACGATAATTAGCAATTACGTGCGTTTACATGCAGCTGCGTTTAACTGCAGTGGAACATTCTTGCCATTTCTGATGTGTTTCCTGTTCTTTTTCTGTCCTTGTTGCCACTACTATTCGCAGGTGAAATAGTACACTGCGATTTCCTGCAGGTATGTGCAGATAGTTGCACTAAATCGGTCCTGGATGCAGTCAAATTATAATTTTTTTAACAGCACTAAACCACATGTAACAAAACCTTCGCTAAATGCAGTATGTGAATGAGGCCATAGGAAAGCATTGTCTGAGTTTAGCTGTGGTTGATAATTTCATCTATCCGCAACTAAAAGCTGAATTCTATCTTCCCGTGTCATAGGGGCCTAATGGTTTTATGATAAATATTGTGAAAGTATTTATTTTTTTATTTTTATTTATATTATAATAAAATCTGAGGATATTTTGGATTGGATTAAAGTATTTGAGTCTAGCGCTGTAAAAATCACTTCCTGCTGTTTCTAAACTGATATGTGTGTCTACATATTTAGTAATTATAAACTCATACTGTACACATACATTTTACACATAAATACAATATACACTAGACATGTGCATTCGTTTTCGTCCGAATGCATTTCCGTCTGAATTTCTGGTATTTTCGTTATCGTTGTAACAAACAAAAACGAATGCGCAGAATCCGAAATCCGAAAGATTCAACATAAAAAAATGCTTTATTTTAATTTTCGTTCCTACAGTACAACAGTTCGATATAGATAGGAGATTCAACGTGACATTGACAATAGCGTTCTGTGTCTATCGAACCTGTGGTCGAATGTGCCTAACCTTAACTCTATTAGTCCAAGATTATTCTACATATAGAGGAAACATTTGACACAGAGAGAAAAGATTCAACATTATAGAGACAGTGTTGGGGTAGACAAAGATTCGACGAATCAGCGAAAAACATACAAACGCTGAATCTGTCATTAAAGTCTTATGCTGTCTGCCGAAAGTTCTAAGAAGATTCGACAAGCAGCTAAACTGTACGATCGTACATTTCCAGTCAAAAGCTCGGGCCATAGGCTATAGAAAAATTCTAATGTTGGATGACTAGTAAAATGAATTTATAAATATAATTATTACTAGTCATACAACATTAGAATTCTTCTATAGCTTGTAGGTGGAACATTTGACTGGAAATATACGATTGCGGTGTCGTACAGTTTAGCTGCTTAGAACATCTTAGAACATTAGACAGACACCATACACCTTCAATGACAGATTTGACCTTATTTAATACGGATTTTCAGACGAATGCATTTTTTAATGAAACTAAATAAATAACAATTAATTTCAGGAGTAACTAAATAAATGTATTTTCCGGACGAAAACAAAATTCTGAAACAAAATATTTCAGTGTGCACATGTCTAATATATACTATTTTTATGTTATTTGATTAATAATTAAAAAAAATCTAACTTCAGTGGCTTGCAATATTTATCCTGATGTTGTACATATAAGCAATGTTCTCAGTTCAAGCATCACTTGACATCTGGTTGAGTATCAGGAAATGCAGCTAATCCTTATGGGGAACATTTGTTAAATTGCCGAAAAACCCTGGTCATTTCGAAAATGGAACAAAAGAATCACCTTTTATACAATGCAAACAAACCTAGGCGGAGACAGAAAGACGATTATGATGACCATCATATGTCATTGATACATCTACTTGTTTATAGACAAGCTATGTTTTTTTTTTTGTAAAGACATATATTAAAAGATATTTCTCTATATGAAAGGAAGCATTTCAGATACACGCTTGGAAGTCCTGGCAATAGCCCCAAACTGGCTCCTCTCTGTTGTGTTTTATTTCAAAAGGGGCTTAAAGTATAGCTGAAATGAATAATTTTCTATTTAAGACCAGTGGACATGCTGAGCCATGCCGTGTATACCCAAGGCAGAACATTGAATATTTAGATTATTTTTGGCCACCATAAAATTCTTTGAAAACATGTGATATTCCTCATCTAGTAGTGATTAGTCTCATTCATTTGAACACACTCTATAGTAATAAAGAACCTTCTGCACAGTTAACACAGTCACCTTACTATACCATGACCTAGATGATGTAAAAAAACTTTCACAAATGTGAAGACATTTTTCAGTTCTATAATCACTATATTGCCCTCTGTATTAGATGCTGTAAAATGTATTTCACAGAAGAAGGTTATAGCAAAGATTTAGGTGTATATATGGAATGCAAGCCTACTCTATATTCAAGGTGATGAAAAGTGGATTTGTGGAGACTGTGGTAGGGAACTGTCTATTCACCAATGTCAGGACTAGTGAAGCAGAAGCTCTTTCTTTGTCATGGAAATTTGGCATTAATAAGTTTGTCAGGGTAGGAAAACGGCAGCTTTCAAAGATCCTAATATGCAAAATAGTTCATCCAAACATTACAAGTCTGTTTGAACTTAGCAGCTAAAACAGGTTAGACCCCAGAGGAACACTTTTTATTTTTTTCTTAATCGTCTACAGTTTATAAACGCTAAATATATGTGAAATTAAGCAAGTGAAGAAAAGCAAAAATGAAAACTTGTGTAAAAAGATGATGCATATTGTACAACAAAAGAATCAAAATGATATATCGACACAAATGTAAATAGAACTCTTCCTAAGGAGCATCTAGTATCAATTGCATCTGTTATTTTATCATAAATATCTTTACGACACACTTGACTATGTACACATGAACCAGCATCAGGTTTTAACAATGCATGTGCTTTGGTCGAGAGGACAAAGACAAGGTGATTTCATTATTGTAAACTCCTCTACGTTGAATGTATCATTGTAACATAGATGATTCTATAACTGCTCCAAAAAAATCATATTTACAATGTTCTTCTCTGCAGGGACTATTAAAAATGATTTTTTAAAGCAGCAGATACAAATAAATATTATTCACCCAATGTTAGCTCGTTACAATACTGTAAATTGCAGGAAATATCCACGTTCACTAAAATTGATAATAAACCGTAATAAAACCAGGCAGTTTCACATTAGAAAAAGACAAAAAACAACAAGAGCCAGCATAAATATTGTTGATTCCAATATGGAAAGTATAAAGTTCATATTCATCGCTAGGGTATGAGTGGATGAAACACAGATGAAGCAGTGGTGAAACAATGGAAAATGGAAAGAATGAAAACTCATACCAACTTCAATGTGTGATGCCACACACCACACCACCATGCTATAACAAATCTCCTTACTAGAGAGTCGATCATGGAGGGCTTCACTTAGGTCACAAATGTCTCCAGTATTCAGCAATCGACCCAACCGCTGGGTCAGGCAACGTGGTTAAGTCTCATTAGCTGAAGGGTCCCAATGACAAGTCTCCGACAGGATAGGACAGGAAATTCACATACCATATGCAGCACAGACACCCACAGGATAAGAATAAAATGACTTGTGGTAAAGTATGTTTGGATGATTGAAGATTTATTAAAATCTATTTCCAGTTACAAGTAAAACGAGCAGGATGTAGAAATCAAAATTGCACACGGCTCTTGTAGCGTGCTTGTGTCACCAACAGACCACCTGATGCATTTTAACCAATAGGCCTTTGCCAGAGGCATTGTCAATTGACACAGGCACACATTTAAATACACATAGAGCCGGAACTTTCATTCCCGGATATGCGGCAGCCATAACTTGCATGGGCCGAATAGTAAATCGGACAAAACTCCAAGGAAAAAAGAAAATCAGTGCGTGCTAGACCGTCCCAGCAGACAGATTCGATCGTGTGTACGGTCGAGCCGACAGATTTCAAAGCATGCTTTGAAATCTATCGGGTGGGAATCCGTCCGCCCGACATGTCTGCTGGTTAGTACACTTACCAGCAGACATGTCGTCCCGCACCGCCGCCGAATGGATTCGGCGCATGCGCGGAAGTGTTTTACTTCCTGGTGCGGTGACGTCAGCGCGCCGTCTGCTGGCGGGGATTTTGGTTTGCTCGTGTGTACAAACCAAAATCCTATCAGACAGATTTGTTCAAATCGGTCGGTCCGACCGATTTGAACAACTAGATTGCCTCGTGTGTACGAGGCCTTAGAGATGGTGTGATATGTCCTGACGGCCCACTCCCATTGCTAACCTAGCTGCCGCATTTTGGATCAACTGAAGCTTATGCAGAAGGGCTTTTGAGCACCCGATATATAACGCATTACAGTAGTCCAACCGACTGCCAATGAAAGCATTAATCAACGTGGACTCTGTCTACCTCATCAATGAAATCCAATGTAGAACGCAGGAGTTTCAGATGGTAATAGCACCCGCTTACCACCTGGTTTACCTGTGCCTCCAAAGACAGTTTGGAATCTAAAATGAATCCCAAATCCCGGACCTTAGTGCCCGGGACCGGGTAAGGCTTAAAGGAAACCGGCCAAGACAGAAAATCCGTCGAACTGGCTTTACTCTGAGTACTAATGACGATACATTCCGTTTTTGAGCCATTAAGTTTTAAATAATTTGATCCCATCTAGGACTGTATTTCCTCCAGACAGGCTGACAAATCCACCTGAACTTCCTTATTTTTTGGCAACTTAAAATAGATCTGCGTATCGTCTGCATAGACGTGAAAGCTGACGGTATGGTTCCGAATAATATAGAGCAACGGCCTTATGTAGATATTAAATAATATCGGCGATAACCCAGAGCCTTGAGGAACCCCGCGAGACAAGGAACTATTAGATGAATAATACGTTCCTAGTCTTACCCTCTGGGCCCTATTCTGCAGGAATGAGGCCATCCATGTCAATGTCCTCAAGCCCGGCCACAGACACCAGCCTTTCCAGAAGTCTGGCATGATCTATAGTATCGAATGCGGCCGACAGATCAAGCAGTATTAACGCTGACACCTCATCGTTGTCCATGGCCCATAGGCAGTCGTCCTTAACCTTAATGAGAGCAGTCTCTGTGCTTCTACCAGGACGGAATCCTGACTGATATTCATCAAAAATTTTATTTGATTCCAAATGTGGCTGAAGTTGCCACACAGCAGCCCTCTCCATTATTTTAGCTAAAAAAGGCAGTGTCGAAATTGGCCGATTATTACTTAAATCTGACCGTGTCACGTTAGCCTTCTTCAATAGGGGAATTATAACTGCCTGCTTCAAAATACTTGGCACTGTTCCAGTAGCAAAAGACATATTAATAATGTCTGCTATAAACGGTGCCAAGGTAACCGCAGAGTCCTTCACCAACTGCGCAATGCATGGATCAAGCGCTGAAGACGAAGCTCTAAGCGACTTAATAATATTCAGTATCTCTGCACTAGTTACCGCCGAGAAACGTGTAAAACGTATCCCTTTGTATACAGGAGAGCTTTCTGTATAACAGGAAACAGGTATATTATTTCGTATATCAAGAATTTTTTTCTTAAAATATTCTGCTAAGTTCTTACTTAGTTCTGGAGAGAATTCCTACTTGATATCTAAACAACTTGGGTTTGCAAGAGTATTGGCAACTTTAAATAATTCTGCGGCCTTATTTTCCGCCAACCTCATTTTCTCTGTTAGATATGTTTTTTTGGCTTTTTTATTTCAGCTTTATATTTTCTTAAAGCCGCTCTATATGTCTCTCTAGTGATGGGATTAGGGTCTTTCCTCCATATTTTTTCTGACGCTCTACAAGTTCAGCCTGACCACTGTGAACAGACTGGTCTCAATGTGTGCTGTGCAGTGTCAGTGTGCACTGTGCTATCGTGTCAATGGCTGTTCAGTTGTGTGGATCTCAGCACTGGATTGTACTCCCTCCCGCTGTGCTGCAGCTCCTCTCCTCACTGCCAGCCTAAATAAAAGGGGGAAGTGGGGACATACAAGCGTGGAGCCGCACACACAGGCTCCTGATGATGAGATGAATAGGAGAGGGAGAGGGAGAGAGATAGAGAGAGAGAGAGAGAGAGAGAGAGAGGATGGATGGGAGTTGCAGAGGAGACAGCAAGAGAATGGGGAAGAGACCCAGTTCTAGTGCCCTGTCCCTCTGGTCTGCCCCCAGTGCCCTGTCCCTCTGGTCTGCCCCCAATGCCCTGTCCCATTTTGTTAAAGTTGTTGTTGGTAATATTTAATTGTGTAACTTGATTCTGCATAAAACATTTAACAGTGTCATTCCATGAGATAATCTACGAGGGCGTGTTTACGGGTGCAGTTATGTGCAGGGCAGTGTATGAATTAGGTGGGGCAACTGGTGGCGAGTAATTCTTGAGGCCTGGCTAGTAGCTCATTACTTGAAATTTTGAGCCCTGTTGTAGATCACATGGACAGATCAACATGTAGACAACGTTAAGAGAGGTACAGGTGATAAAAGTGGCAATATCATAAGATCTAGATGTGGCTAATGACTCAAATGAGCTAATCCACCTAGCCTTATGCCCTGTACACACGATCGGTTCATCCGATGAAAACAGACCATTGGATTTTTTCATCAGATATCCGATGAAGCTGACTTTCATCAATCTTGCATACACACCATCACTTAAAAAACCGATTGTGTCAGAACGCGGTGACGTAAAACACAACAACATGCTGAGAAAAATGAAGTTCAATGCTCCCAAGAATGCGTCGACTTGATTCTGAGCATGCATGGATTTTTAACCGATGGACGTGCCCACAGATGATTGTTTTTTTTTCTATCGATTTTTTAACCATCAGATAATTTTTAAACAAGTTCCTAGTTTTTTCACAGATGGATAAAAAAACGATAGGGCCCACACACGATCGGTTCGTCTGATGAAAACGACCGTTTTCATCAGACGAACCGATCGTGTGTACGCCGCATTATTTTTATTAAGACAACAGACACTACACTTCCAACATGGGAAATAGTCCTTGAGTTTCTGAAAAATGGAAACCCTATTGGAGCGTCCAAAATAATTGGTGCTACTTGAAAATTATTTCTAGGCAAATAGGCATAACAGACTTTTTTGTCGCTTTTCTCACAGTGCCTCCCCTTAAAAAGGTGGCGCTATCTGCAGTTCCTATATCCATGATGATCTTATACAGCTCTCCTAACAGTCACCTCCTTCATCAAATGCTGCCTGGTATCATAAGCTTACCCACGTATCTTCTCCAGCATAGAGACTGTGTTCCAATAATCCAAGTTATGAAGAGCTGCTGTGCTGGAGTTGGCCATGATATTTTGACCCTGTTACCACATTGTTGGAACTGTAAGAGAGTTTGTTGCTGCTAACTACCAAGTGTTTGTTGCTTATCTTTGGTCAAATGTATCGTGCCACATTTTTTGGTCTCTATGTGCAGTTACTGTTCACCCACATTAATGCAATAGTTTTACCACTTCCATTACTACTATCACTATTAATATATATTCACAGTTGTACAAAAATTGCACGGTGCACTATTTTTCTACTACATTCTCTAATGCAGATGCAATTCTAGTCAGTTGTGGTTGTACAGAATTCCTGCAGTAGAATTCCTGATACAGAATATTTCCTATTTGGATCAATGAATTTAGGAATTTAGTGAAGTTCAGCCACTAGTAAAATATTTATTTACCCAGATGCTGATAGTTCTACTGATAGTTTTTCCCTTCCTTTGCTTTTGATGCTGATCAAGTGGAATATTTAACTTCCTGCTAGAGGAAGAAGAAGAAGCTTATTTTAATCAAATGTTGTCTAGGCACTCTAGGCAACTGAATGTATTTACTATGTCTACTCTCCAGTAGGTTTCAGCATTTGTCAGGCATAATCAGCTCCTAGTAAATGTTCAGTCTGAGATACACATTACCTAGTGCTAAAACCAGCACTCCCAGAGTCACACCACTTTTCTTCAATGCTCAAAACATTTAGCCCAAACTCAGTTCCCAGAAACTACAATGCCAGAAAACCAACATTCTAACCTGTTTGCCATTGACTCCCCATATACTATACTCCCAACCATTTTCCTATCACCCAAAGTCCTCTGCAATTTATTTTCATATATATTCTATTTATCTTCCAATACTTTTTATTAAACATTTTTTAGGTAAACAATGAGATATAAAATAGTACAGGTACAGTATATATTAAACCATGGTGTTACAATGAGAATTATCAAATTCAGCACACTCTAGTGGCAATAGAACTATACAATATAATAACTACTGTCTGCGGCTATTTGCTGCTGAGGGGCCTAGGTGAATACTATAAAACGCACTGTGCAACGGTCAAAGTAAATTGTACACTGTAACATAATATTTTAAATATCAGTATATATAACAACTTAGAAATAATATTCATATTTGGTCCCTTGGAAGGGAGAAAATGGACAAAGTTTGCCTATGGCAATCCAAAAATCACAACATTTCCAAACATGGGACATGTTAAAAACAACCCTAAACCCCTTTCTGAGACATACAGGGAAAGATCAGGTCAAAATTGTAACTCATAGTAGAAATTAAATGAAAGAGAAGGATATAATAGAGAAGAAAGAAGATTTGCCACCGATCCCCACGCCCCAGAACACCGGCCCCACCCCCAATGGGACTGAAGGTATCTAATACAGGGGTTCCAGACCTTTTCAAAACGATGTTGTTGGTCATGGAGGATACTGGCAAATTTTACGTTAATCATAATACAGGAGATTTTGTTTTTTTACTAAAAATTTATTTTTTTAATGTAATTTAAAAGAAAAAAATCCCTTTAAGAGCTATGGGCGGAAGTGAAGTTTTGATGTTTTCCTCCCTGCAATGATATGGAGACGGGTGGGGGCCATCTTCCCCTTACTCGTCTCCAACTTGTCTCCAAGCTAGCCAGGAGAAGGATCCGATCGCCTCGGCCACTACCAGTGGCTCTGGTAAGCGGCGGAGGGTACCGGAGAGCGGCAGGAGGGGAGACTTTTCCCGCTGCCGATAAAAGTGATCTTGCGGTGAATCCGGTACAGAGACCACTTTTATCTTGAAGTGGACTTTTGAAGTGGACTCTTGAAGAGGATACCAGGGTTATGGTAGGTAACTGCTGCCATAGCAACGGAATACCTCTTCAATGTAGCAACGTAAAATGACGGCGGGCGGTCCGGAAGTGGTTGAAGTGATTGTAAAGGCACAATCTATTTTATTAAAATAACAAATATGTCATACTTACCTGCTCTGTGCAATGGATTTGCACACAGCAGCCCCATCCTTGCTCTCAGCTCCTCCCCCCACCAAGTGCCCCCGTAGCAAGTTGCTTCTTACGGGTCACTCATCCATGCTTGCTCTTAAGCAAGCTCTGTGTGTCTATAAGTACATTGGACACAGCTCGGCCCTGCGCCCTACTGTTTTGACAGCAGCAGCTGCCAATGGTTCATGCTGCTGTGTCTCAGCCAATGAGGAGACAGAGAACACAGATATCCCTGGCTCTTGTGCACATTGCTGGGTCAAGAAATCCACCAGCTGCACCTCCCTATGGGAATTAACTCAAAAAAATCCATCTACAATGGTGTATGACAGCACAGAGAATGACCAAGTTTCAACCTCACCCGTTGCCTACATGTTGGAGGAACTGTAACCAAATAGGCACCATACTCCACATTTTTTGGTCCTGTCCTGAATTAACTATACTATGGAGCGAGATAGAGTATATCATACAAGACATATGCCACATCCTCTTCACTCTTACCCCACAACTGGCGATTCTGAACATAAACATTGACTTACTGCCTTCACCCTTTCGATTGATCATAACCCATATACTCCTAGCAACTAGGCTTCTTATTACCAGACGCTGGAAAACAAATCTCTCCCCTACCGTGACTGAAGTCATAACATTAGTCCACTCTCATTGCGCTTATGAACTGATACTGTCGACGGAAAACCAACACACCCAAAAATGTATAATCAATGGCTCCCCTGGACTCAATGGTATGCTAACAGACTTATCTGATATAAAAGGAGGTTGGAATCGCGCTAATCGTATGTGTATGACCAATAGAGGACACAGTACGTGATGTGATTAATATAAGCAAAATAAATTGCAAATCATAAAAACCCACAAGAAAAAATTGATGATATAACACACAAGTGCAAACTTGTATGTAAAATCCACCTGATGATCACGAAAAGAACAGAGAATTGAGCGCACTCCCAAAGTCCAGCCTATACACAGATATGATTCTAAGACAGGCAATTCAGTAGTGAGAAAATAGTATACATTAATATATTTGAGTCCATATATAAAAAAACGTCCATAAGCATAATAGCCTAAGACCACACTAACACTTGATGGCAGCCAGCTGACAGATGAAGCAATCTGTAAACGACAAGAAAAACACAAAAGCGGCGCCTTCTAAGCGTAGCAGTAGTAAAATTTAATTGATGTGTTCTAACAATAAAAAAGACCTACTCACAAAGCAGGTGAATGATCAGGCATGTGAACAATAACGGTTTTCTTCCGCAGGTAGTAAGTGTCCATCTCGCTGGGTGTCGAATTGCTGGTTACTGCTGACGGCACGGGCGATGTACAACAAGATCCCCCGGAACCAAAAGACAGGGAACCTGTTTCCCAGTGTAGCAGCGCGAGTGTTGTCACTTCCTAGGCGCATAGGAAGTGACAACACTCGCGCTGCTACACTGGGAAACAGGTTCCCTGTCTTTTGGTTCCGGGGGATCTTGTTGTACATCGCCCGTGCCGTCAGCAGTAACCAGCAATTCGACACCCAGCGAGATGGACACTTACTACCTGCGGAAGAAAACCGTTATTGTTCACATGCCTGATTATTCACCTGCTTTGTGAGTAGGTCTTTTTTATTGTTAGAACACATCAATTAAATTTTACTACTGCTACGCTTAGAAGGCGCCGCTTTTGTGTTTTTCTGATCACGAAAAGACCTGCTAATGCTGAGCAGCTGTGATCAGGTGAAAAAAAAACACACAAACCTAAGTGAAGTTCAGTGAATAGTGTTGGACTAATGATGCCCCAGCAAAATTGTCAAAATAAATTGGAAAAATATATATCAAAATATAAAGTCCACCTAATAGTCGCAGAAAGACCAACTCATAGTCTGTGATGTACTAAGATGGATCTGTGCAGTACAGTCTTCGGATGATAATGGATGTACCCTCTCCACACTTATGACGTATGAGTAAACGAGGAGAAAAAGTCTCAAGTTGGTACAAGTGCATCAATCTCCGGTCGATCACACATGGGCTTTCACAGATTTGAAAATGTAGAGTCTCAGCACCAAAAACAAAACAGAAACAGAGAGACTTGCATGGTGTGAAACCGTATGGACAACCATTAAAACATCACGCGTGTGGGGCAGTCATGCGAACGGGGGAGGGGATAGTACAAACCCACCACCACTATACACACTGACCCTTACCAGAAATGGACCCCGCAGGGTAGATGTAAACACTTAAAGGAAGGGATCGTGGTTCAGCAGCCGTAAGGACATCAGCAGATGACAGTATTGTGATGATATCATGTAACGACATAAGAACTCACATAGTATAAAACCCGATGGTATTTATTAAAAGAAAAAGATAAAGTTGCACTTACAACAGATGCAAATGAGTAGAGCTTAAAACAAAGTGCCGGCCGGCTTGGTGGTACGCGTGTGTCCTTCCGTGTAGATGCGGTGACGTGGGAACGTCTCCTCCCAACGTTTCGTCTTCACAAAGACTTGATCACGGGGTAAGGACGACGCCCCACGTCACCGCAATAGTACCCACTGTGGGCGGAGTCAGTCAAAAGGCGGCCCCATCATCGCCATTTTGGAAAAGGGATATAGTGAGGGAAAAATGTTTAGAACTCCTCGCCGCTTATACACAAAGGTAGCAGCCGTGCAAGGAGTCACATGAACACAGACCAAAAGGGTCGTTCCTTACGCTAGTCAATATACAAGGCGGGGACCCATAAAATACCCGCATTGACTTGATAGATACGGACAAACCGTCATGAAGGCTGTCCTTCTATCACAAAAAAGGGAAGCCATTTAATGTTGTATTTTGTGCGGAACTCCAAATCAAGATGGGTAAAAATGGTTAGTTTAGAAGTGGAGAGGCTATACCGCTTGAGAGAACTGACTCACAACCACTATATAAAAACAATAAATATACCTGAATAGGTAATTTCTATACAAATAATATGAAAATAAATAATTAAAAATGCGTATCGTTACGCGCTAATGATGAATAAATGTACAAACGGTCTCGTCATTACAATCAGAAGAGGGTCACACATTTAACCGACTGAAAGTTAACCACACCTCATAGGATACAGTGGTCGACACCAGTATGTACACCAGTATGTACTAGCACATGGTTAAAAGTGACCATGTAAACCAAACTAAGGAAATTATGTACAATATCTATACAGCTGGCAATTAACTAAAATAGAAAACAAAAAACGTATATGTGCATATACCTGGGTCACAATAGCAATAAAATTGCATGTTGACATAATTATGCATGAGCGTCCTAGGAAGTGATTTCATCTGGGTTACATCAGGAGTTGTCAATAAAACAATTGACATCTACTTCGATGTTAAGACCATGGGGTTCAAAACATCTTAAGGTGTGTATCCATGCCATTTCGGAATGGGAGATACTCCTGACTAGGTCACTCCCCCTCCAGTGGGCCTGATACTTCTCAATCCCTAAAAAAATGGTGCCCCTCGGGTCCTTGTTATGGACTGTTAGAAAATGATTAGAGACAGAGTGGTCTAGAAAACCATTGCAGATGTTTGTCAAGTGCTCATTTAGACGCACTTGCGGACGCTTGGTCCTGCCCACATACTGTAGGCCACAGGGGCATTGTAGCAGATAGATAGCACTCACACTTGAATAAGTGATAAAGGACTGTCAACCCTGATGAAAACATAGAAGGAATCCTTGGTGGATCCAGGATGTTGGGTGCTAACTTGTTTCTTAATGAGCCGGCTCCCCTAAACACTACCTGAGGTTTATCAGGGAGGATGTTGTTCAAGATCTTGTCACTTTTGAGGACATGCCAATGCTTCTTAAGGATATGCTTAACATTGGCATGTTGGCAGGAATAATCTGTCACAAAAGGACTTCTAAACTTGTCCTCCACAATAGGTTTGGGTTTATCTTTTAGAATATCTTCCCGGTTTAGATTAGCCACTGATTCTAGGGAGTCTGCCAAGAAGGAACGGCTATACCCTTTTTCCAGAAACTGTCTATTGAGTATTTCAGCTTGTTTCATTTATTCATCATTCAAGCTTGCCTGGCTTCAGAAGCTTGCCTGACAAGTTAGGGTAAGACAGCGCTATATAAGACTTGCATTATTATTATTATTATTATCATTAGCGCGTAATGATACGCATTTTTAATTATTTATTTTCATATTATTTGTATAGAAATTACCTATTCAGGTATATTTATTGTTTTTATATAGTGGTTGTGAGTCAGTTCTCTCAAGCGGTATAGCCTCTCCACTTCTAAACTAACCATTTTTACCCATCTTGATTTGGAGTTCCGCACAAAATACAACATTAAATGGCTTCCCTTTTTTGTGATGGAAGGACAGCCTTCATGACGGTTTGTCAGTATCTATCAAGTCAATGTGGGTATTTTATGGGTCCCCGCCTTGTATATTGACTAGCGTAAGGAATGACCCTTTTGGTCTGTGTTCATTTGACTCCTTGCACGGCTGCTACCTTTGTGCATAAGCGGCGAGGAGTTCTAAACATTTTTCCCTCACTATATCCCTTTTCCAAAATGGCGATGATGGGGCTGCCTTTTGACTGACTCCGCCCACAGTGGGTACTATTGCGGTGACGTGGGGCGTCGTCCTTACCCCGTGATCAAGTCTTTGTGAAGACGAAACGTTGGGAGGAGACGTTCCCACGTCACCGCATCTTCACGGAAGGACGCACGCGTACCACCAAGCCGGCCGGCACTTTGTTTTAAGCTCTACTCATTTGCATCTGTTGTAAGTGCAACTTTATCTTTTTCTTTTAATAAATATCATCAGGTTTTATACTATGTGAGTTCTTATGTCGTTACATGATATCATCACAATACTGTCATCTGCTGATGTCCTTACGGCTGCTGAACCACGATCCCTTCCTTTAAGTGTTTACATCTACCCTGCAGGGTCCATTTCTGGTAAGGGTCAGTGTGTATAGTGGTGGTGGTTTTGCACTATCCCCTCCCCCGTTCGCATGACTGCCCCACACGCGTGATGTTTTAATGGTTGTCCATACGGTTTCACACTATGCAAGTCTCTCTGTTTCTGTTTTGTTTTTGGTGCTGAGACTCTACATTTTCAAATCTGTGAAAGCCCATGTGTGATCGACCGGAGATTGATGCACTTGTACCAACTTGAGACTTTTTCTCCTCGTTTACTCATACGTCATAAGTGTGGAGAGGGTACATCCATTATCATCGAAGACTGTACTGCACAGATCCATCTTAGTACATCACAGACTATGAGTTGGTCTTTCTGCGACTATTAGGTGGACTTTATATTTTGATATATATTTTTCCAATATATTTTGACAATTTTGCTGGGGCATCATTAGTCCAACACTATTCACTGAACTTCACTTAGGTTTGTGTGTTTTTTTTCACCTGATCACAGCTGCTCAGCATTGGACATACACATATGATTAGCGCGATTCCAACCTCCTTTTATATTATTGTTTTATGTTGTATAACATTTTTGAATCGCAGCTTTCACCTGTTAGTTATCCACTGGGAATGCGCAATTTTTTCCTTTGTTAGACTTATCTGATACACTTCTGATTTGGTACACTTCTGATTTGGTACAGTCACCAAGTTGTTCTCTCCCCTTCCCTCCCTCCTCCCCCTCCCTTCCTTACTTTTTCTTTTTGCCTTTCTTTATTTTCTTTATTTTCCTTATTCTTGTAAAGTTACACATCTTGTACTAGGGATACATGTGCCTCACTTTTTACATCCAAGATGGTATAGTCGCTTTGAGCATATACTACCCGATACACATTCATACTTGATTGTTTTGTATTGTTTACTGTAATCACTACCTTTTGAGATGTTAGAATTTATTATCTAACCTTCACCGACTCCACAGAACGGTGAATTTCTCGACCTCCCCCATGGCACAGGTTGTTCCCATTAGGGGTGTCTAGGGGAATTGTGCTTCACAAATTGGATTGCATTCACCACCTGTTTCAAATATGCAATCTAACCTTCTTAGACAGTTCTTTAGTGATAAGTCTGTACATTTCCATATGTTGGCAAGTATGATGCAAGTCATTGACTGTTTGTTTTGATATTTTGTGTATTCAAAAAAACTATTAATATAAAAAATTATTAGGGGGGAGGATGCATTTAAATAAACTTACAAATGATCTTACTGTGAGCCCCTCCTTTTGTACACATATAGGAGGGGCTAACATAGGTGTTCTTTAACTATTAGATGTCCATAATCTACACTTGAACCTCCCCATTAACCCCTAAAATACTGAATTTACCCATGTAGTGAACAAAGACCACTTGGTCTTTCTTGATCTCAAATTGGGTTTTGACTCTGATCCGAACATCATGACAAAAACACATTTCAAACCAACTGTAGGTATTTTCTATCTGCATGCTAAAAGTCACAATCACCCCAGATGGGTTAGAAATTTCTCTTTCGGACAATTTTGCAGAATAAAAGGCACCTGCACTCTTCTGGAAGATTATGATGAACAAAGCCTTATTCTAAAGAAAAAAGTTTTTGACATCTTCCTAATGTAAAGCCTAGTTCCAGGAATTCAGCCACTTTTTAATATGTGCATGTATATGTAGCGATACCCCCTCAAGGGCCGCTGGTTGATTTGGGATCGGCGTATTAAGTTACCTCTGAGCGTTGTCTAGGGGTGAAGTTAGTGAGCAGAGCAGTAAGCGAATGTCCAATCAGTAGATGAGGTTTTCCAAATGCTTTATTTCTTGGGTCTAACACAACCAACATCAACAGGAGGTAGATAGGACAGGTTGATGAAATAAAGAAAACCTTGCAGTATCAGGCTTGGATGAACAGGAAAGCAAGCCTGCTTTCAGTAACTGTATATTGCGTTGCCACTCTAGCCAGAGTGGTTGAAGTGCTCCCCGGAAAGACTTCTGCCACAAGCCTGGCAGCCGGAGTTCCACTTTAAGGTTGCTGGAAAGAACAGGTCTCTGCAATGGACCTGGCTCTGATTAGTGATGAGCGGAATACGCCATATTCGATTTTGCGATATTTCGCGAATATATAGAAGAATATTCGCGAATATTCGTTAATATCGAATATTCGTAAATATTCGTTAATATCGAATATTCGTGAATATTCGTTAATATCGAATATTCGTGATATTTTATCAAAAAAAATTGCGAAATTTCGCTAGTGCGAATGCGAAATTGATTGCGAAATTCTCGTCAACATGCGAAAACGGGGATCATTTCACTAAACACTAACTCTACTTACACAAACTTATATGACTAAACTAAAGCTATTTTTTTTTTTTTTATACACAAAACACAGAAGGGCAGAGAACGTATTCGTGAATATTCGTTAATATCGAATATTCGTGATATTTTATCAAAAAAAAAAAAAAATTGCGAAAACGGAGATCATTTCCTGGATTACTAAACTAATATGCACTAAACACTAACTCTACTTACACAAACTTATATGACTAAACTAAAGCTACTTTATTTTTATTTTTTTTATACACAAAACACAGAAGGGCAGAGAACGCATTCGCGAATATTCGTAATACGAATATTCGGCAACATAAAAGGATCGCCTCTGCTACTCGGTCCAGGGTCTCTAATCATACCAGCAATGCTTTTAGATGCCGATGGAGATCACTAGGATGTGATCTGTTTTAAAAATAAATTTGAAAAAATATGAATATTCGCAATAGCGAATATTCACCGCGATATTCGATTTATTCGCGAATACTCGAATATGCAATATTCGTAACGAATATTCGCAATGCGAATATTCGTGAGCAACACTAGCTCTGATTTGGTTTGAGATGCCAGATGAGGCCTCTGCCACAGGCTCTATGCTGGCAATGTGAACAGCAGAGTGAATCTCTCCAGTCAATTACATTTGAGTGACCAGTTGACAGCAGGAATATACCTGTCAGTGTGTCGGTCACTAGATCCCCGATGGTTCGATCACGTCTCTCAGATAACCTGTCTCCGGGTTTTCCTTGAGCCAATTCCCCACCGTACAGCCAGCAGCTTAGGATCTTTCCTGTAGGGGTGAGAGGACCCAGCAAGTCACTGGGGCCCCTTGGCAGCATCCGCCATGAACTCCGCTTAACTTGCGACCCCGGCCTTGTAGGCCATATCGCCGGGGTCTGTTGGATGGGCACACCCTAAAGGTGGGTGCCGCACCTGGAACCAGGAACCCGCGAAGAACCCTGAAAAATGGCGCCTGCCACAGATATACCCCTCCCCAGCATGCCCCGCGAGGGAAAACTCCTCCAATTGGCTGCTAGGGAAAATTGGCTGCTGGCTCTGCTAGAACCCCTCTGACGCCATCTGTCGTCCAGAGGTGAGATCGACACCCCTGGAGCGCAGACTGACCCACAGGACAGTTCTAATTTAACAAAACCAAAAGTGGAAGCAACATAACTCTCCCACTAAATTTTGCGTAGTGCCCATACTAAAAGTAAGGTGGCGCTACACATACTTTAAGTTAAGTCCATCAAGGTGCATGCCACCTGCTGGACATTTCTCTATTACTTACATCTGACAAGTTTATTGCACTCCCAGAGTATATACTCAGACTCTGAGAGGAGAGAAGCACACAGAGCAGCTATGCAGCCCCTCCCCTCCTTTCTGCTGCTCTTTCACAGAAACCTTTGTAATGAGTTTTCATAATACAAAGGCTTCTGTAATTAGGCAAGAGGCGGGAAGGTGAGGGTCAGGTATAGCACCTTCATTGACTCTACACTTGAAGAAACTGAGACCTGAACATCCAACATTGGACATCTTGATGCTATCTTCCTGGAGCACAATAAACCTGGCAATGTAAATGTCAATGCTCTGTATTATGGGTTTCCATAGGCAACTATTGCATTCTCTATAGAAAATATAATATTTTTACATTGGCATACGAATGTGCACAAACTGTGACATTTTTCCTGCTATAGAATGTCAGGGATATTTTTACTTAGTAAATGTGGCAACAATGTGCATTAAAATGTATAATAACTAGGAAAATGGCTCTTTGAAAAGGTTTAATGAGTCTAAAAATGCCACAAAAGTCACCATTTTGCTTTGTTAGACAGACCTTCCAGTTGGTCTTGTGTTGCCTAAATTGCGGTTTTCTTTATTCAAACAATTTACCAATCATAGGATGCATTTTTTTTACGTAATTTTATTTGGCTGCTGTGAAGATACCTCCTTTTCAAATACGCAACACTATGGCATGTATAGAGAAAAAAATGGATGCTTTACTTTTTCTCTTGAACACGCACAAACAGCAGAGGAAGTAGGCACAAATGGCAAATCATTCCTATATACATTCCTATGAGAACAGCTCTCACGCTCTAAACATATTCCTGGTTTGATTAAAAATATTTTAAGGAAAGCTCTACTGAGGAAATATTGAGGCTGTCTGTAATAAAAACCATTTCCTTTTAAAAGGAATATAGCTTCCATTGTCCATTGAAGAGAGATTGGGTTTTACTTTGGAGTTAAATAACCATATACAGTTGCCATAAAAATTATGTGAATCCTTTTGGAATGATATGGATTTCTGCACAAATTGGTCATACAATGTGATCTGATATTCATCTAAGTCACGACAATAGACAATCACAGTCTGCTTAAACTAATAACACACAAAGAATTAAATGTTACCATGTTTTTATTGAATACACCATGTAAACATTCACAGTGCAGGTGGAAAAAGTATGTGATTGGATTTAATAACTGGTTGAACCTCCTTTGGCAGCAATAACTTCAACCAAACGTTTTCTGTAGTTGCAGATCAGACGTGCACAACGACCAGGAGTAATTCTTGACCATTCCTCTTACAGAACTGTTTCAGTTCAGCAATATTGTTGGGATGTCTGGTGTGAATCGCTTTCTTGAGGTCATGCCACAACATCTCAATCAGGTTGAGGTTAGGACTCTGACTGGGCCACTCCAGAATATGTATTTTCTTCTGTTTAAGCCATTCTGTTGTTGATTTATCTATGCTTAGGGTCGTTTCCTGTTGCAACACCCATCTTCTGTTGAGCTTCAGCTGGTGGATAGATGGCCTTAAGTTCTCCTGCAAAATGTCTTGATAAACTTGGGAATTCATTTTTCCTTCGATGATAGCAATCTGTCCAGGCCCTGGTGCAGCAAAGCAGCCCCAAACTATGATGCCCCCACCACCATACTTCACAGTTGGGATGAGGTTTTTCTCCACACATAGTATTGTGTGTTTCTTCCAAACAACTCAACTTTGGTTTCAACTGTCCACAGAATATTTTGCCAGTATTGCTGTGGAACATCCAGGTGCTCTTGTGCAAACTGTAAACATGCAGCAATGTTTTTTTGGACAGCAGTGGCTTCCTCTGTGGTATCCTCCATTCTTGTTTAGTAGTTTACGCATCGTAGATTCGCTAACAGGGATGTTGGCATATGCCAGAGACTTTTGTAAGTCTTTAGCTGACGCTCTAGGATTCTTCTTCACCTCATTGAGCAGTTTGCACTGTGCTCTTGCTGTTATCTTTACAGGACGGCCACTTCTAGGGAGAGTAGCAGCAGTGCTGAACTTTCTCCATTTATAGACAATTTTTCTTACTGTGGACTGATGAACAGCAAGGCTTTTGGAGATGCTTTTATAACCCTTTCCAGCTTTATGCAAGTCAACAATTCTTAATCGTAGGTCTTCTAAGAGCTCTTTTGTGCGAGGTATCATTCACATCAGGCAACGCTTCTTGTGAAAAGCAAACCCAGAACTGATGTGTGTTTTTTATAGGGCAGGGCAGTTGTAACCTCCAATCTCATTGATTGGACTCCAGTTGGTTGACACCTCACTCCAATTAGCTCTTGGAGATGTCATTAGTCTAGGGGTTCACATATTTTTCCCACCTGCACTGTGAATGTTTACATGGTGTGTTCAATAAAAACATGGTAACATTTAATTCTTTGTGTGTTATTAGTTTAGGCAGACTGTGATTGTCTATCGTTGTGACTTAGATGAAGATCAGATCACATTTTATGACCAATTTGTGCATAAATCCATATCATTCCAAAAGGGTTCACATACTTTTTATGGCAACTGTAAATGCTTAAGCTTGAGACTTTAGGCCACATATGTAAAGGACATAAAAATTAGTTGAATTCTAATATGCCTAAACATTTATTGTAGAGAGTATTTTATCTTTTCTAAGGCATCAAAATGGAATCTTGACGGACATTATAGACACTTTTTTTTTTTTACTTTGACAGACACTGGTAAATATACTGGTATAAAACTGCATATACAGTGTGTATTCCTTACCCCTATACATACCCTTTTTCCTTAAGTCCTTCTGCAGACCTGATGATGATATTAATAATAGGTCTGATTTTCTGTAAACAGTCGGTGAGGGATTTAAGTGGAAGGGTGGTAGTAGGTTTAGTGGACAAGTAGAGCTGTGTGTCATCCACATAGCAATGGAAGTGAATATTAAATTTACAAATAATGAGACCAAAATAAATAAGATATATTTTGAACAGAAAGCGGCCCTTTCAGAGAACCCTGGGGCACACAGTAGAGAGTAGAGATGGTTGAGATTTGATAGATTTGAGTTGGATGAATTAAGTATGGCCAGAAAGATAAGATTTAAACCAGTTTAGGGGTGTGTCATTGAATCCCATGGAGGCTAGTCAGTCAAGATGGTCACAGCAGCTTTCTCCCTTAATTCTGGCAATGACAGGGGGTAGGCATTTTTAGAGGATTAAGTGTCTGTTATGTAATAATGTGTGTCTGCCACTCTGTCCTGGATTATTGTGAGCCCAGTCTATGTGATGATGGGGAGCATGTATATGGGAGGCTGGGCTCACAGATAATGGGCAGAATGACAAAGTGTTGTTCAGCTCTAAAAAGTATCTCCAGTGCTGGAGGATTGCTGGAGGATTGAGAGAATTGGGATTTGTTTTTTTAGAGAGGATTTGATCCATAGAAAAAAAAACATTAAATAGAGTTCTATTTTAATTACCACTGACTTGCTTCTTTTGGGTCAGAGAGGAGACTAGGGATTTTCAGACGGCTGTCAAGAACAACACACGAGTGCTTCAAAGAAGGCCCAACTAGCAGAAATGCAGATCACTCATTATTCACAAAGTTTGCTCTAAAGCACACCAAACAGATTTGCTCATCCCTAGCAGCCTTTGCACCTTTTAAAAGAAACATCATAATGTGAATACCAGAAATAAATTGTGTTTGAACTGCATAGGAATTCACAGGGGGTGTGCCAGGTGTGCCTGGACACACCCTACTCACTATATGCATGGTCAATTCCCCTATTGCCCAGGCTTCCCTCCTTTTGTTGGCCCTCCGCCTTGCAGTACTTCTGGCTTCCCTCCTCTCTTGTCCTCCTGGCTGCTGCGGGGGATGTTTCAGGATTTAATGTAATGTCATTTAATGGCCCCTCCCTTTTTTAAATGAACACAGTGAACACACTGTGTCTATTTATAACTGAAGCAACTATGTTTACTATACTTCAGTTTGTGAATGAACAGGAAGCCACTCAACACAGAGCACTTCCCATTCATTCACTGCCCTGTGCAGCTTTTAGGTGTTTGAGCTTTTAGATGCACACCCTAATGCTATAGGCTACACACACCTATGACATACTGTAAGGGGTGCAAAGTTCTGTTGTTTATATATGAGGGGATGCCAATAAGTTCTTACCCTCACCATGATGTAGATGTGCTAGGTATCGGAAATGTTGTAGTTTTATAGGTGGCTATCTTAGTTATATGCATGCTGATTTTTGTTGTTTGTAGGTCATGTTGAATTATAGTTGGAGCCGAGAGAAACAGAGTAGGACAAAGTTATATACCGAGCAGTGATTAGTTTCCTCCATCTTTAAAGGAAATTGGCCCAAATAACCCATGAAGAGATATCAACCTTGTATGGAGAGCATTGTCCATCATATGAGACTGTGAAACGATGGAAGAAATAATTCAAGTGTGTTTGCACAAATATACAGGATGACCCAAGGAAAGGTCATCCATAAACTGTCACAGAACTAAGTGTGGAGGAGAAAGTTGAGCAGCTAGTGCTTGAGGATAGACTTGTGACTATACATTTTTTAGCTAGGAAGGTGAACAATAGTAGGGGGTCAGGGTACAACAGTGTACTGCCACTTTTCCAAAAACAACTACAGCAATCTCTGCCCCATACACCTTACTCACCTGACCTGGCACCTTCGGACTTATTCCTGTTTCCAGAAACATTTATGGGAAAGACGTTTCCACAATGATGAGGCAGTCATTACTGTTGGTTTTTCTCCAAATCTGCATACTTCTACACAGACGGTATTAAAGGTCTGTTCCACACATGTGAGAAGCATGTAACCATAGGAGGTGGATATGTAGAGAAATAAAAATCAGTGGACTAAATTTCAGTTCCCTAGTACATCTGGATCTTTGTGAGGGTATCCCCCCCCCCCCCCCACCACCCTTGTAAAAACATACTAAATAAATACAAAAAAACATTGAATATCCACCTGATCTAGTAAGAAAGAAAGGAACTGATTAATTAAGTCTATCATTGAGAAAAAAACAAAGCTTGTCATCAGTGTATTAAATCCTTCCTTGGAAAATGCAGAGTACTTCCAATTAACAGCAATCGGCAGGAAACCAATTTGTAGAAAGCCATTACAACCATTTCTAAATCTGGATATCTTTCTTGTTAGATTTTGAACTCAGTGGAGCCACCAAAATGTAAATAACGATCTGGGTAAGGTTTTCAATACACTATTTGCCAAGTGTCACAGTTTACCGCCTTTAACTTTTTGATATACTGTATTTTACCTTTTGCCAAGTATAGTTAAAGACATTGTCAAATCATTTTTTTTTATATATGTATACACAGAAATATATATATATATATATATATATATATATATATATATATATATATATATAGAGAGAGAGAGAGAGAGAGAGATACAGTATATCTCTATGTATCTCTCTCTCTCTTTATATATATATATATATATATATATATATATATATATATATATATATATATATATATATATATAGAGAGAGAGAGAGATACACATCATTGATAGTATTAGAATGAATTGCTTCACTGCTGCTCAATCTGGAATATTTATTGATAGTGTTTACAGCAGGAGATGGCATCAAAATATTTGTTTTCTGCTGTTATCATGCTGTGCTATTCAGATTCACTTAGTTCCAGAAAATGAGAGTCTTATTTTTTTTTTTAATGCTTTCTGAAAATAGATTCAAGCACAAAGAACATTCTTTTAGCTACCAAAATGACAACGCTCATTGCATGACTCACCAAAACATAATAAAAAAAAAAAAACAAGCATGATTGACATGTGATTGCTATACTTGTTCCTGTTAGACTGTACTAGATGATTTGTGTGTATGTGTGGAAGTTTGTGTGTACATTTGTGCGCACACAGGTGAATGTGTGATTAGCAGGGCTTTTTTTCTCAGACAATAGGTGCAGGAACTCCCCCTTGCTGAGCACCCCTCTTCCTTGCCCTTACCCACCTCCGAACACCTTCCCTTGTTTCCATCCTATACCCACCTCCCAGTACTGCCACTTTTAGACAATACAGAACCAAGTATCATTTTGTGGTGCTAAGAAAATATGGAATTTGGTAATGATATCAAGAAAATCAGTAAAATAGATCCCCTGCAGCCAGCAACAATAGATCCCTCTAACAACCATGGGCCAGAAACAACCAAACTCCCCCCCAGCAACAATAGACTCCCAGCAGTATCAACAGATCTCTGCACAGGCAGCATTAATAGACTCTCTGGCAGCCATCAACAATACCCACCCCCAACAACAATAGGTCCCCCACCAGCAACAATAGACCTCCTCAGCAACAATAGACCCCCCTGCAAAAATAGATCCCCTCCAGTTAGAATAGATCCCCCAGCAGTGAGCATCAATACCCTGCAGGACACCCCAGCACCCCTTGCCATTACATACAGTCAGTCCAGGAGGTGCCGGAACTGCGTTCCTCCGCGTTCCCGCTGAAAAAAAGCCCTGGTGATTAGGCAGGTGAAAGTGTCTGTTTCATACCTATTTTTGAGGCAAGTAGCACCTAACTGTAAAACTGAAAAGAAATTGAAAATACATAGAGGCGCACATTACAAAATAAATGAAACAAAAGAAAAAAATGATATACCGTCCCTTCTATTTACATTGGAATTTCCCCAGCTACCTATCTTCTCCTAAAAGTGTCATACTCACAAAATGTATGTCATTTTTGTCCATCTGCTGATCCCTTTTATATATCTAATATGCATATCTATTAATTAGAGGAAAAAAAAAAAACATTTTCGCACAGATCCAGCCATTTAAAGTGGAACTTCAGTTAGGCCGCGTACACACGGCAGAGAACCTCGACGGGCAGAACACATCGTTCCGCCCGTCGAGGTTCCCTGCCGGCCGTCGAAATCGGCGACCCGCCCGTCGGGAATGGCAACCAGCCATTCTTCCAGGCGGGCCGTCGAGCAAATAGAGAGCGTGCTCTCTATTTCTGCTCGACGGGCTTCCCTACGGGAAGCTCGCCGAGAGCGTACACACGGCCGAGGTCCTCGCTGGAATGCAGCTTCCAGCGAGGTTCTCGCTGGTTTCGAGTGAGAACCTCGGTCGTGTGTACGCCGCCTCATGCTTGTCTGCCTCCCCCCATCTCTTTAGGTTTTCACACGTTTTTTGGGGTGGGGGAGCAGGTACCTGGCTTTGACAGGTATCTGCTCCCACTTCCAGTCAGATCATTGCAGTGATCCAAATGGATGTTTGCCCCCCCCCTCCTTTCCCTGCAGCATTTTGGGACACATTACAGGTCCCAGAAAGCAGCATGACCATTGAAAAAGCGCAGCACAGCTCATGAATGCACAGTGGGAAGGCGGCAGTGAAGCCTCACACAGTCAGAGCCAGCTTTCCAAAGTAAACATGCTGTCAGGGAAGACTTTACCATACTAGAGACAGAGTTCTAAGGCACATACCTATGCACATGCGCTGTCCAGAAACTGGCCGGGCAGATGTTCACAGACGTGCACAGGTAAACTCACAAGTGCAGCATTCTCAAATGTGCGCCTCTCACTAATATAGGTGCCAAACAGCTTATTTAAACAGGACTTCTGCAGTGGTCAATTTCTGTTTGGGCTACAGCGTTTTGAGTGTGTTTCTGATTCCTGTGCCTGACCTCTGATGTTGATCCAGCTTGCTCCTGACCATCCTTGTCTGCTACCTGCCCTGATCTCAGCTTGTCCCTGAATTCTGCCTCTGCCTTCTGCTCTTATCATATCCGTTCATCATTGCTGACATTGGCCTATGACCTGACCATTCTTCTGTTTGCTGTCAATGTCTGATCCTCCTGGCCAACGCAGAATACTGGATTGATCATAAGCAATCTTACCTTGCCATGCTCTCATGGTTACTGTTCCACTATCAGTGATCCCTGAGCCAGAGCTGTACAGGAGGCCATTTTCTGCACATCAAGCTCACTAACAAGGTGTGTGACACATGCAGATGCCTGGACCCAAAGACTGCAAAAGTGGGCTTGGGTAAAGACCGAGCTGGATCCCTAGAAAAAGTAAGTGTCCTATTATTAAAAGTCAGCAGCTACAGCATTTGTAGCAGCTGAATTTTACATTTTGGTTTCTAGGGTAAGAGCCCATTCACACAGGGGCAATGCGATTTCTAGCACGATTTTGGGAGGCAACTTGGACACGACTTGAGTATGAATCTTCAGGCAACTTACAAGGCAACTTCAAGTCGCCTCCAGGACAAGAGGCTTTCCAGTGGCCAATCAAACAACAATCAGCTCTGTGGGAGGGAGGGGGAGGGAGGGGTTTGCCTGAGAAATGTATGTTATCTTCCTGTATTGTTGCTTCAGTTAAGACAGTGATCCGACTTCTGAGGCGACTTCCACTGAAATCAATGGGTACAAGTTGCCTACAAGTTGTCTAGAAGTTGGATTTAAGTAGTACAGGAACCTTTTCTGAAGTCGTGGCAACTTCAGTAATGTACATTAAGACAGCTCCCATTCACTTTCATTCATTTTCTCTACCATTTTCTCGACCAGGGCAGGGGTGGCTTTGGCCAATTATGGCTCAGGGGGTATAGTACATGCCCCACACTATAAAAGGCCTTCTGCAGGTCGTCCTTGTGTAGTGTGTTGCGGTGGTTAAGAGAGAACAGTGAGAGACAGAGAGAGTGTCATTTTTTGCAGGTAGATAGAGCAGGCAGGCAGGCAGGCTAGTCAGTTAAAGTTACAGTGTGTAGAGCATATATATGCATCCCAGGTGTTGTATATATATTTATACACTGTATAGTATAGCTAGATCAGCTATTCCTAATTTACTGCCAGGCAGGTGATTGTGCTAGCTCCAGTATTCTCACGTAGTGTATTGCCTGTGTCCTCTGCAGTGTGCAACATAAATCTACATAGTGTGTGTACTGCCTTTGTCCTCTGCAGTTTGCACCTAAAGCTACTTGGTGTGTACTGGCCGTGTCCTTTGCAAATTGCACCTAAAGCTACGTAGTGTGTACTGCCCGTGTCCTCTGCAGTGTGCACCTAAAGCTACGTGGTGTGTGTACTGTCTGTGTCTGTGCTATTTTTCTCAATGATTTTCATCCATATTGCAGGGACCAGACATTACATTAAAGCAGCAAGCAGTTTTAAATTACTTTTTTCTTATAGTAATCTAATTTTGTGCAGGGACAGTTCTAAACACGTGCCACTTCACATGCATACTATAGACACCCAGCAGGTACAATATTTAAAGGAATTGTTTTTTTATTTTTTTATTTAAGCATCATTAACCACTTAAGGACCGCCGCATGTACATTTACGTCGGCAGAATGGCACCGACAGGCACATCAACGTATATATACGTTGGTGCCTTGGGGGGGATCGGGGGTCCGATCGGACCCCCCCCCCGTACATGCGGCGGTCCACACGGCTGAAGGAGCGATCCGACAAGTGGGGGCGGCTATCCGTTTTCATCCGCCCCCTCCGGATCGCTCCCAGCCAATGCGCGCGCCCGCCTGACCTGTCACTTCCTCCTCCTGTGTAAACACAGGAAGGAGGAAGCGACGTGATCTCTCCCTCGGCGTTTGTTTCAAGCGCCGCTGAGGAGAGATCACCACACTACAAGTAAGTCCTGCACCAACACTACACTACACACACACAAAATCACATTTGACCCCCGTGATCGCCCCCCCCCTCCCCCCTGTCACAGTGTCACTGAATGCAGTAATCATACATGTATGATTACTGTATTTAGTGTCAGTGTGACAGACAGTGTGACAGTCAGACAGTGTTAGTGTCAGGGTAGCCCCCCCACCCCCCCCAATAAAGTTTTAACCCCTTGATCACTGCCCTAGTTAACCCTTTCACTCCCTATTGCCAGCATCACTAAGCGATCATTTTTCTGATCGCTGTATTAGTGTTGCTGTTCCCGCTAGGTAGCTAATTTTTTTTTAATGCGATTTTTTTTTTTACTAAAGACATGCGGCTAAATAAATTTTGGCCTAAATGTTTGACTAAAATTTAGTTTATTGGTTTTTTATTATAACAAAAAGTAAAAAATATTGATTTTTTTCCAAAAATGTCGCTCTATTTTTGTATATAGCGCAAAAAATAAAAATCGCAGAGGCGATCAAATACCACCAAAAGAAAGCTCTATTTGTGGGAAAAAAAGGACGCAAATTTTGTAAGGGAGCCACGTCGCACGACCGCGCAATTGTCTATTAAAGCGACGCAGTCCCGAATCGCAAAAACCCCTTGGGTCATTTGCCAGCGTATTGGTCCGGGTCTTAAGTGGTTAAAATCACTGCTCCATAAAAAAACTACTGTTTTTAAATCTTTTTTTCTATTGATACATGTTCCCTGGGGAAAGACCCGGGTTCTCAAAGACGTTTTCACAGGCATACTATAGACACCCAGCAGGTACAATATTTAAAGGAATTTTTCATTATTTTTTTTTAAAATTTAAGCATCATTAAAATCACTGCTCCAGAAAAAATGACTATTTTTAAAACTTTTTTCTTTATCGTACATCACAGAACACAGAGCAGCATAGTAATTACTATGTGGGTTATAGAGCCTACCTTCAGGTGATGGACACTGGCACTCTTCAGACAGAAAGTCCCTCCCTATATAACCCCCTCCCCTAACAGGAGTACCTCAGTTTTTTCACCAGTGTCTAGGTGTTGGTCACGGTTAAGGCCTGGTCCATTGTGGCTAGGCCAGCTGCTTACCGGATCCGTCCAAAGTGCCGCAGTGCAAAAGTGGACGGTACCCAGGCCCCGCTTAGAAGACCGGGGTCTTGCCTATAATGCTTCTCTTTTGAGAGCTGGATCCTGGGTTCCAGAGCATTGATCAATTACAGGGTCAAATGTTTGTCTGTTTGCCAGGGTGCTTATATAGGTCCAGGGGAGAGGTGACCTGCTATGGACCCCAGTCCCTGAAGGTCAGTGACAATGCCCACGGTGAGGGGTGAAGGCTGGGCCTCTTGCTTTTTGCAACACCCTGCAGCGTGGACAGGTAAGTGGAGGGCTGCAGGACATGGTCTGTTGGCAGTTTCTCCTAAGAAAGGGGATTGTGGGCTAGCCTAGATGTGCTGCTATGCACAGGCAATGTTTTCCACTATGTCTGCTGATGACAGGATGGTTCTTCTCCCACACTGTTCCCCTAGCTGGCTAAGTGTTTGTTTGTATAGGGGGGTGCACATCTATTGGAGCATGAGAAGGGTGCTTACAGGTCTAGAAGTCGTCACGTGGCTGACTGGAGTGGTCCTGATTCCCCCTGCAGCGCGTGGTCTCCTCCTGCCTGACGGCATGTTCTTCCCCTGTGGGGGCCGCCATGAATCGCCACAGCGTCTTCCTGCTAGTGTGCGCGCGGCTGGGCAGGAAGTAGGAGCGTGGGCGCGCGTGGGTGCGCGGCGGCCTGGGGGGAGGCGGAGCGGCGTGCGGACGCCGGAAGGATAAAGCAGGCTTGTCAGTATGGCGTGGGGACACACAGAGAGCGGGTGCAGTGCCTTCAGGAGGGATCCAGGACACTCAGACGTGCACCAGTTCAGGGGCTGTGAGCCCAAATCTGGACAAATAAAGAAAAATATTGCGCTAACCAAGGTGAAAAGGAAACTAAAAAATAAAACTAAAGCAGCTACACTACAATTTGACCAAAATTCAATGGAAATGTGGAAATAAATGTAGCGCTGTAAAACATGAAAATAATAATAACACACATAAGTTATAAGAATGGTGTAGTCCCAACAAACCACGTGAGTGGAAAAAGTCTGGTAGGAAAATGTTGGAGTGTATCAATGATAACACAAAGAAAACATATGTGAAAGTCCATCCACAAGTGGGGAATCAATAGATGTAAAATCACTATACTTCATTGATCCTCGGATAGGATGACACTTGAAAAACGAATATGGTATGCTCTTACAGGAACAGTAGGACCTGTCTGTCATGAACAGCAAATCGGTACAGCCTGAGAACTCCTATGGCACAGTCAGCTGGGCTCATTCGAACACAGTGGAAGCGATTCAAATCCTGTTGAAGTCCCTCTAGGACGAAACGCATAGGGCTTGGTTTATTACCCCTTCCCGCATTGCTTTCATTTTATTTGTGATCACTTTTATATCATTGGTTTTATTAAAATAAAACCGTTACCTCATTTATCTGCACCATTTGGGTTGCGTTTTATTTCTTTTCCCCTCTCTATATGGTGCTTGGAGCCATCCATTTGCTTCCACCCTATCCATCTGAGAGTTTCACCATTGCCATCACATCCCTTCCAAGAACTCCACCAAGACATCGTGCACGTCTGGCCTTCCATTGAGGATTTGAATCACTTCCACTGTGTTCGAATGAGCCCAGCTGACTGTGCCATAGGAGTTCTCAGGCTGTACCGATCTGCTGTTCATGACAGACAGGTCCTACTGTTCCGGTAAGAGCATACCATATTCGTTTTTCAAGTGTCATCCTATCCGAGGATCAATGAAGTATAGTGATTTTACATCTATTGATTCCCCACTTGTGGATGGACTTTCACATATGTTTTCTTTGCCCAAATCTGGACACACTGCTCAGCCAAAAAGGGCGCTGCAGGAATAATCCCTAGCCTCCTTCCCCCCAGAGGAGACAGGCTCTACACTTGGTCAGCAGATCGGTTGTTGCCTCAGGCAGCTACCTAAGTCCCTGACCTCTCCTACCAGTGGCCTGATTACCCCAGAGTGGCTGTACTATAGGGGTCCCTCGGGTTTGTACATATGGCTCCCAAGGGATCAGGCTCTGCCAAAGGGTCTAAGACGGCAAAGAAGGCTAAGGTATCCCCATCAGGCTCAGAGGATTTGGGTCAGGCCTCGGTCACTCTGCCCTCCCCAGAGAGATCAGTGTTGGGGCTCCAGAGCGAGTCATTTAAACCAGCGGGTGCTGAGGCTGGCCCTAATCATCCACCCCCGGTCTACGTGGCTGAGGAGGTACTGGCTGCCACCTTGGGGGGGTTGGAAAGTAGACTTGCAGCCTTGATTGCTGCCTCCCTACCAGGGAAGAAACGCACTAGATCTCCTTCTCCTGCACTGCAGGCTCCAGGTTTAGATCTCTCCTCAGACGAGTCAGAATTTTCAGGATACCAGGGAGAGGAGCTGGAAGAAGGGGACACGCGTCACGCAGCTTCATCATAGATCTCTGATGAAGCTGCGTGACGCGGCGCAACATGTAAGACCTAAACCCGGAAACCGGAAGTTAGACGCGGAACTCGTTTGTACTCGTTTATTTTTATTTTTACCTTGGTGTAAGTCTTTCATTATTTTTTCATTAAAAAACATCTATACATACTTCACTATTGGTACCATTCATCTTCATTTGAGTGACACTGGAAAACCCCCCTCGGCTAACTTTGGAACATATGACCTGTACCAAACCATTGCACCACCTCACTGAGAGTGACACCTGCTAGGGATTCAGCCAGAGCAACACACACTGAAAGGCTATAATTTTGCCTTATAAAGGTAAGCGCAATGTGAGCATATTTCTTGAAGAAAAGTCACCCATATCATAGGATCTGCTACACCACCACGGATGGGACACTTTACTTTATGCATTTGCACTTTTTTTTTGCATAGATTGCGATTCACCATATAGACTTTTGGCGTTGCACTATTCATGCGCTGGGACTGTTTATTTTATGCATTTGCACTTTTTGCACAGATCACTATTTATTATACAGATTCTCAGTGTTGAATGTTTTATGCGCTTATCATTTTTTATTCTAAACAAGTACCTGTCTGTCCAGACCTTTCGGATGGAGTCTATCCGTTCAGTTGCTGCTGTCCTCCATGGGGGAGAGTTTCTAGCGTCCGTAGACATAAAGGAAGCGTATCTGCATGTCCCTATATTTTCTGGCCACCACAAATTCCATTCATCGTAGGTCGGCGCCATTTTCAGTTCGTAGCCCTCCCTTTCGGGTTGGCCACGGCCCCCAGGGTGTTTACAAAGATCCTGGCTCCACTACTCGCAGATCTAAGAACCCGTGGGATTCTGGTTCTGGCCTATTTGGACGATCTCCTCTTGATAGACCAGTCTGCCCCCAGCCTAAGGTGGTCAGTTCAGACCACCGTTCAGTATCTAGAGACCTTTGGTTGGGTCATAAACAGGGACAAATCTGCCCTGCGGCCAACCAGGGTCCTAGAATACCTAGGCATGCGTCTCGATACGAATCGACAAAGAATCTTTTTGCCACAATCAAAGATTCTCGCCTTGAGGGCATTAATTCTGTTGATACTGAAGAAGAGGAAGCCATCCATGAGACTCTGTATGCAGCTGTTAGGGAAGATGATGTCAACTTTTGGGGCGGTACCCTACGCTCAGATTCACTCCAGGAAATTACAGTGGATCATCCTGTCAAGGTGGAACAAACAGGTTCAGGCCTTGGATCTACCCATTTTTCTCTCCCCGGTAGTCCGGGAGAGTTTCAGTTGGTGGTTAGCTCCCGGGAACCTTCGGAAGGGGAAACCCTTCAACCCAGGACCATGGCAGATAGTCACCACAGACGCCAGCTGGACAGGTTGGGGTGCAGTCCTGGAGAACCTATCCCAACAGGGAAGGTGGTCAACCACGGAGCAACGCCTGCCCATCAACATCTTGGAGATGCGGGCAGTCCGGTTGGCCCTGAAGGCTTGGACATCCAAGCTGGTGGGGACGGCCGTCAGAATACAGTCGGACAATGCTACGATGGTAGCATATATAAACCACCAAGGAGGTACAAGGAGTCGAGCAGCTAAGAGGGAGGCAGATCAGATATTTGCGTGGGCAGAGGCCCACATACAGTGTCTCTCAGCGGTATTCATTCCGGGAGTACAGAATTGGCGGGCAGATTATCTCAGCAGAAGACAATTATTGCCAGGAGAATGGGCTCTCCATCCCCAGGTTTTCCGAGACATCTGTCAGAGATGGGGGACACAATAGATGTGGACCTAATGGCGTCAAGATTAAACACAAAACTACCCAGGTTTGTGTCCAGAACGAGGGACCCACGGGCCTGTGGTACGGATGCCCTGGTTTGTCCATGGCACCAGTATTCGCTGATATATGCCTTCCCGCCGCTTCAGCTGCTTCCCCGAGTCCTGCGTCGGATCAGGTCAGAGGGCAAGACCATAATCCTAGTGGCTCCAGCGTGGCCCCGGAGGTCTTGGTACTCCCTAATTGTAAGAATGTCAATCGGAGACCCCTGGCCTCTGCCACTCCGGCCAGACCTGCCATCTCAGGGACCAATATACCACCCTGCCTCACAGTCGCTGGGTTTGGCGGCTTGGCGGCTGAGGCCTACGTCCTAAGGAAGAGGGGGCTCTCGAGATCTGTGCTTTCCACTGTAATCAATGCGAGGAAACCAGTTTTGAGGCATATATATGGATGTGGAGAACCTATGTCACTTGGTGTGAGACCAAAAGGTGGCACCCCTGTAGGTTTGTTATCGGTAGGATCCTGGAGTTCCTGCAACGTGGAGTAGAGAAGGGACTGGCTGTCGGCACTATTAAAGGCCAGGTGTCAGCATTGTCAGTTCTCTTTCAGAGGCCGTTAGCCACGCACTCATTGGTCAAGACTTTTTTTGCAGGGGGTTCTGCGGATTAATCCCCCAGTCAGACTCCCGGCTTGTCCCTGGGACTTAAATGTGGTCCTCTCGGCCCTGCAGAGGCGCCCCTTCGAGCCCCTAGGTCAGATCCCGTTGGTGCTGCTATCGAGGAAATTGATATTTTTGGTGGCCATGACCTCGGCCAGAAGGGTCTCGGAGCTGGCGGCCCTTTCTTGCAGGGAGCCTTGATTATTCATGAGGACAGAGTCATTTTACGACCCTTGCCCACCTTTTTGCCTAAAAGGGTCTCAGGTTTCCATTTGAACCAGGACTTGGTCCTCCCGTCGTTTTTTCCCAAACCAGGTTACAGGGAGGAAAAGCAACCTGGTCGTCAGTTCACACATTCACAAGGTTTTATCAGGTGGACGTGAGGAGGCGCGAGGACCTGGCCTTTGGCCAATCGGTCTTAAGAGCCGCCCTTTAGTTTCCTTGCGCCCGGTGGCATCTTTTGGTCCTTCTTTTGGGCCTCCCTCTCCTCAGTTGGCATTGCTTCTGGACATCCCACATAGTAATTACTATGCTGCTCTGTGTCCCTTGATGTACGATAAAGAAAAAGGGATTTTTATAAACAGCTTACCTGTAAAATCCTTTTCTTGAAGTACATCACGGGACACAGAGCTCCCACCCCTCTTTTTGGGGAATTTGTGGGACAAATTATTGCTTGCTACAAAACTGAGGTACTCCTGTTAGGGGAGGGGGTTATATAGGGAGGGACTTCCTGTCTGAAGTGTGCCTGTGTCCATCACCTGAAGGTAGGCTCTATAACCCACATAGTAATTACTATGCTGCTTTGTGTCCCGTGATGTACTTCAAGAAAATAATTTTACAGGTAAGCTGTTTATAAAAATCCCTTTTTTCCATTGATACATGTTCCCTGGGGCAAGACCCGGGTTCTAAAAGATGTTTTACAACAATAACTTGCATATTAGGCTTTAAAATTAGCACTTTTGAATTCGAACGTTCGAGTCCCATAGAAGTCAATGGGGTTCTAAATGTTTGCGCAAACGGATGGTCCGTTCGAAGGTTCTGGTGCGAACCGAACGGGGGGTGTTCGGCTCATCCCTACTAAAGAACTGCTTTAACAAAACAAAGTTCTCGCAAATACTGTACACATATATTATTTTCTTTGTATATATTTATAATTACCCTTTATAAAGAACCAAAGTTTGTCCTTAATTTTCTGTTGTCAAAAGAATGCTGCACATCAAATTTTCTTCATAGTTATTCTTCTAGATAGCGGAAAATGCTTTATGTCATCCATGACAAATTGTTTGTACTTTGGGTAAAGCCCAAACCCCTCAGCTCTTTATCTATTTCCATGCCCTGTGACCACACACCATATATATTTTAAAAACTTACAATAAGTATATTTTATATGTAGTGAAATAGTAATTTTACATTTTTTTCTTCCTAAAAGCCTACATAAAAATATACATTATGTAAAATGATAAAAAAAGGGGGCAGATTTTCTCTCCCTAAAATCTTACTTTTCTATAATGAATTTCAAAAAATGTAAGCCAGTTTAATGATAAATGTTAATGAGGGAGAGAGAGTTTTTTTGGATATACAATCATCAAACTAATCCTTCAATTAAAGAGGTTATACAATTCTAGACATTTTCAGGCCAATTACACAGCAAAGTCACCGCCCATTTCTCAAAGGAATATTCTCTTTAAACATTTAAAATTAATGAATTGCTGTAGGTGAGTTTCTAGTTTATGTTACATCAAGTGATGTAATTAAAACAAGTTCACCATATTGTACAAAATGGTGTTTAAATCTTCTCGCCTTGAAATTAATATCAGAAACACACCGCTTCACGTGCACTGGTGATCTCTCTCCCCAGCAGATACCCCACTCACCAAAATCCAATGCCTTCCACTCTCAGGCCGCGTACACACGGCAGAGAACCTCGACGGGCAGAACACATCGTTCCGCCCGTCGAGGTTCTCTGCCGGCCGTCAGATTCGGCGACCCGCCCGTCGGGAATGGCAACCAGCCATTCATCCAGGCGGGCCGTCGAGCAAATAGAGAACATGCTCTCTATTTCTGCTCGACGGCATTCCCGACGGGAAGCTCGCCGAGAGCGTACACACGGCCGAGGTTCTCGCTGGAATGCAGCTTCCAGCGAGGTTCTTGCTGGTTTCCAGCGAGAACCTCGGTCGTGTGTACGCCGCCTCATGGTTGTGTAAAACACTTGTGTAAAATATCCTGCTGTACAGATCAAAAGTTGTCACCATGTATCTCCATAGAGATCAATAATGGTCATTAACACTTGAAAGGAAACAAAGATATCTTCCAATGGTACAGTAACCAAATATATAAGAAAAAAAATAAAAATGCTAGAAAGCCACTCACATATTAAAAACACAAATCGCGTATTGGGTAAAATAATAAGGGTTGACATCGGGTAATCTCTCCTTAAAGCAGTGTTTCTCAACTCCAGTCCTCAAGCCCCCCCCAACAGGTCATGTTTTCAGGATTTCCCTCAGATGAAAAGGCTGTGGGAATTACTAAGGCAGTGAAACTGATCAAATCACCAGTGCAAAATAATGGAAATCCTGAAACCCTGACCTGTTGGGGGGCCTTGAGGACTGGAGTTGAGAAACACTGCCTTAAAGAGTCACTAAAGGATTTTTTTAGCTAAATAGCTTCCTTTACCCTAATGCAGTCCTGGTTTCATGTCCTCATTGTTTTTTTTTGCTGTAATCCTTCTCTGTTCTGCACACTTCCTGGTTGTCTGTTTTCTTATAAAAAAAAGTACTGGGAGCTTCTCTCTGTGGTCTCTAATCAAGAAGGTGTGATTACTGTGTGTCTAAAACCCCTCAGAACCAATCAGTTTCATTTTTAAAAACAAGCACTGCCCTCTATTGGCTATGTGTCTCTGTCCTTCACAGAAGCATGAAACTAGATGAAAAACGAAACTGAAAGTGCAGGCACATTATATGATTTTTTTTTTTTTTATCAGTTAACTATTATGTCTCTATACCCTGTAAACAGTCATTTCAGCAAAAAAAAAAAAAAACATTTTTCCTTTACAACTCCTTTAAGTGATAAACTGCGAATGTCTCACCACCTCTGGAAACCACGGACAAGCATCCGTGTCTCCTTCTGGTCCTGACGTGGTGACCACTGGTGACATCACCTCAACCTCAAAAGTAAACAAAAAAATTCTATACCTTTCCTTTCTCAGTCAAATCCTCTTTTGTGTCTCACATCATCCCCCTCCCAGGCACTGTTGTTCATGGTGGGAAGGTTTTAGCAACACAGGCAGTGCTGTCAATCTAGAAAGCAGTGGGCAGGACTACATGTGGACAAGTGATTGACAAGCTACAAATTTGTGAATCAATAGTAACAATGCTGATAGTAAAACCCCAAAACATTTTTTTCATCTCATTGTACTGTAAGCAGGCACAGCTTACATAAAGGGTCCAACTTTTATCCAATTTTAAGAGCAGTGTATCAGGGTGTATCAGGGTTACACCATCAGGAAGACCAAATAAAACTGAAAGTGCATATGCATTTATAATTAAGTGCTGATGAACATATATTTTATTTGGAAAGCCATAGTTCTACTTTGGAATGATTCATTTTATTGGTGCCAAAATATATGAAATAACTCTATACACAGATTAGGACACGTCATGTCTTCTCCTGCCACCCCTCACCAGAAAGAAAAGTTTTAGCTTTGAGCTTAACATTATATAATGGCATCCATTATACACCTGGCAAGAATATATTATATGGAGGTTAACTCATTTGTTCATATTATTCATAGAATGTGTATATGTACATATTTAACTTGCGTATGCTTTTCTGCAATATTATAAATGTTCTCTTGGATTGCCTCTGTCTTCTTGAAGAAGCTGATTACGAAAACAAAGAAAACCACCCCAACTTTGCTTATTGAAGGAATTATACATAGTACAGTATATGCTACAGTATTGAAATGACTTTTGAGAAATGATAACAGATTTTTAAGGCGATTTGCTATATGTATAAAATTGGAAGAGTATATATTTTAAGGGGTGTTGTTTAAAAGGTGATTTAAGCCCTGTAACAAAGTAGAAACACGGGTTCCTATAAATATTATATCAATTAAGAAAATGTATTTGGGAAACTGTGAGATACCTGTTGAAAGGTTTAGTGGAGGTTTGGCTGGGGGTTGAGGCATTAGCATAGTCTGTCAGGCCGGAACAGCAACAAGTCTTGACAGCAAGGTATAAAGTCAGAATCAAGAAGCATGGTCGGGGCAGACAGGGTCATACACAGACTGGCTGTGTAATGCAGAATATTCAGGCAAAGAGAGTAGTCCAGGAATAAGGCAAAGTTCAAAAGTTCAGAAGTTCAGTAGCTCGCTCAGTAGTATAGCACACACCCAGGGCATCAGATCCAACAAACGAGCCCAGTGTATGTGAATTCCCCCTATTTAAGCTGAGCTGATTGTGCGATTGACTGCAGCTGGAAGGCAGGTGGAGCTAGAGAGTCCCAGGAGCAGATGCACCAAATTGGGTATATGCTTCAGAAGCTCAGGTTCCCTAGTGACAGAGTGAACAGAGCTGCAGCACAGAGGTGAAAAACCCTAAGTTCAAACCCACCCCATCTATTAAAATTCTGGCTTATAATCTGATGTTGGGAAATTGAAAAACCATATTGACATAGAGCAATAATTTTTATATGGATATAATTTCAAGAGGATGTTTATAACAAAGTGAAACCAGGGCTCAAGATATTTATAGTGTCTGTATTGATATAGAGTTGTTAACAAAGATTAGTATTCACTTCTTCTTAGGCCACCAGTGCTGGGTAGTTTTTACTTAGATTACCTAGAAAATGGAGAAGTATACTCTTCTCTTCTTGATGAATGATTGTGGAATTTTCAGAAATTTCAAACCACTGTCCCCATGGTCTAGTCATGATATAGTAATTATTGACACAATACATGGGAGCCAATCAATGATAGAAAGCAGAGGAGACCCTTTAAAAGTAAGCAGCGAAATTATAATGATTTTGGGTTGACTTTTTTTTTTAAAGTGTTTGTAAACCCTCACATATATCCATTGAAGTGAATAGCCTCAGATAATACAAAGAGATGAAACAAATATCCCTACATAAGTTATACATGTATATCTGCTGTCTTTAGCTTTCTACACTCTTTGAAAAGTGCAGATCATGTTAGAAATCTTTCTTCCTCATTCAACAGTGGGTGGGAAGTCTGGGCTTACACTGTGTGAGAGCTGATTGGAGGAAAAGCACCCTCCCCCTCCACATAGGCAGAAGAACGAAGGAACATGCAGAGCTATAGTCTGAATAGACCAGCTCTCTGCTAATCTCCCTCTAAGCTCCCTCCCACAAATTTTCAGCTGCTGTTATCTCATGTGTCGGAGAACTTGTCAGAAGTGACTCTGCTGATAACAGAAGAAAGGAACAAGAGAGGGAGACAGCACTTAGAGCCGTGGAGAGAGAGAGAGAAGAGAAGTATATAGGTCAAATGGGGTTTGCAACCACTTTAAGTTTCTACATTTTTAAATACTGTAGAATGGACTTCTTGATGAATAATAATGTTTTTTTTTCAGAAATTTAAAACCACTGTCCCCATGGTCTAGTTAATATATTGTAATGATTGGCACACTACTTGAGAGCCAGTCAAAGATAGGAAGCAGAGGAGACCTGTTAAAAGCAAGCAGCTTAATGGGAAAGTATAATGGTTTTGGGTTGGGACTTATTCTTTTAAGTTTCTACGTTTGAAAAATACTGTAGAATACATTCACAGTAGTTGCTTCACTTAGAATTGTGGGCAGAAGCAGCTGTTTTATTTAAGACTCTCTCTCTCTCACTAGAAATATGTATGTACTGTAGCAGTATACTGCAGAAATAGGGGTGAAGGGTGGGAGGATGACTCACTCTGCTGATTATTTCTGCTATGAATATGTTATGAGCTATCGATCTCTGTAAAACATTTTGTTTTGGAAAACAAGTAAGATTAACAAGGTAAAAATATTAAAGCATCATAGAGCTCTACCTACTGGCTGGCAAAATATGAATATAAATTAGTCATAATTAGTCAGCAGATATTTAATTTTCACTTACCTAAACACATGAACAAACGTATTTTTAAAGCATTTATTTTCTTAGCCCTGAACATGATAATCAAACAATAGAAAAATACAAAATATACAGTATTTAAACTAAACGATCAGGGAGCTCTAGCAGTCTAAACAACTCTCTTCACAATATCACTTCACCAGAACATATCAGTAACTAAAAAGGGTGTAAGTGGGTTGCAAAAACTGTAAGGTGAAATACAAATAACAAACATTTGCTACACCATCTATTTAATGTTAAGCACAAATTATGTCTCTGAATTGTTATGCCTATTGCCGCGTACACACAATCGGAAATTCCGACAAGAAAACCGTGGATTTTTTCTGACGGAATGTTGGCTCAAACTTGTGTTGCATACACACGGTCACACAAATCTTGTCAAGAATGCGGTGACGTACAAGACGTATGACGAGTCGAGATCAATTAAGTTCAATAGGCAGTTTGGCTCTTCTGCGTGATTCTGAGCATGTGTGTTTTTTTTGCCCGTTTGCATACAGACGAGTCAGAAAAATAGAGAACCTGCTCTCAATCTTTTGTTGACGGCAATTTCGACAGCAAAAGTCAGATGGAGCATACACACGGTCAGAATTTCCGACTAAAAGCTCACATCTGACTTTTCTTGTCGGAATTTTCAATTGTGTGTACGCATCATAAGGCTGCATTCACACCTGCCTTGAATCGCAGGCAGATTTTCACATGATTCTGCATGCAACTTCAAAACGCCCAGGCGTGAATGACAAATCAGATGCCATTTATGTAAATGGCAACTAAAAAACGCAGTTTGGTTCTGCCAAGATTTTTGTGCGATGAATCGAGCTGCAATCATGGAAAACTGCATCGTGTGAAGCTTTTCACCCCAAAAAAGTTCAGGAGCTTCTATTGGGCAACATGCTTAACTCTTCAAATGAATGTCATCTGAAATGTGCGTTGTGTGATTTGTCATTCACACCTGGGCCTTTTGAAATCACGAGCAGAATTGCGGCAAATCTGCCCATGATTCAAAATCCCCAAGTGTGAATGCAGCCTCACTATGATTACTGTATGCAACAGAATAGAAGTTTCATGCGCAAACGTTGGTGTCTATGGTTGCAACTCATAAGTGGACATGTGAATGTGCGATCTCCGGGTTTTTTTTTTTTTTCATTATTCTATTCTTGTTCTACTGTACTTTTACCTTTGTTTTAGCTTAACCTCTTGCCGACCGCCCACCGTAGTTTTACGGCGACAGGTCAGCTTGGCTGCGCAAAATCACGTAATATAACGTGATTTTGCATTGCAGCCACTAGGGGAGCGCGTGCGCCCCCTGCTCGCCCCTGGTACCAATGCGAGTGCCCGGTGGGCGCGATTACCGACGGCCACCCGTGATCGCTCGTTACAGAGCAAGAACCAGGAGCTGTGTGTTTCAGGGGGGAGAAATGACTGATCGCATGTTCATACAATGTATGAACAGCGATCTGTCATTTCCCCTAGTCAGTCCCACCCCCCTTCAGTTAGAACACAATGAGGGAACATAATTAACCCCTTCCTCGCCCCCTAGTGTTAACCCCTTCCATGTCATTTTTACAGAAATCAATGCATTTTTATAGCACTAATCGCTATTAAAATGCCAATGGTCCCAAAATTGTGTCAAAAGTGTCTGAACTCTGAGTCCTGATTGGAGGGGAGAGGCACACTGCAAGAACAAACACAGTTGTGGCTGTCCATCACAGTCTGTGAGCTCAAACTTTTCTCTCCCATCTCCTGTTTTCTCTTGGTGCTTTGAAAAACTGTTATGCCTCGTACACACGATCAGAATTTCAGATGAAAAAAGTCAGACGGAATTTTTTCATCGGATATTCCGACCGTGTGTGTGCCTATCTGAGTTTTTCCTTCGGAAATTCCGACGGACTTAGAAAGAGAACATATGACTAAAGTCATATGACTATGTGCGTCATTGAATTGGTTAAACATCGGAAATTCCATTCATCTGTATGGAACTCCGAATGAGAAAAAAACATGCATGCTAAGAATCAATTTGACGCATGCTCGGAAGCATTGAACTTAATTTTTCTCGGCTCGTCATACGTGTTTTACGTCACCACATTCTTGACGGTCAGAATCTGGTGTGACAGCATGGGCCAGATCCACAAAACTTTATGGCGGCGTATCTCCAGATACGCCGCCGTAATTTCAAATCTGCGCCGGCGTATCTTTGTTTTGTAGCCACAAAACAAGATACACCGGAATTACGTTAAGATACGACTGACGTAAGTCTATTACGCCGCCATATCTTAGTTGCATATTTACGCTGGCCGCTAGGGGCGTTTCCGTAGATTTTCCACGTAAAATATACAAATGAGATAGATACGCTGATCCACAAACAAACGTATGCCCGGCGCATTTTTTTTACGTTGTTTGCGTAAGCGTATGTCCGGCGTAAAGTTACCCCTGCTCTATAGAGGCATACGCAATGTTAAGTATGAACGTCGGGACAGCGTCAAATTTTCCGTCATTTGCGTAAAATGTTCGTGAATAGGGCTTTGCGTAAGTTACGTTCACGTCGAAAGCATTGACTATTTGTGACGTGATTTTGCGCATGCGCACTGGGATAACTCCACGGACGGCGCATTCGCCGTTCAAAAAAAGCGTCAATTACGTGGGGTCACGATGATTTACCATAAATCACGCCCACATCTTAGAAATTTGAATTGCGCGGCCATACGCCGCCACAATTACACTACGCCGCCGTAAGTTACAGCGCAAATTCTTTGTGGATAAGGAACCTGCCGCTCTAACTTACGGCGGCGTAGTGTATCTTGGATATGCTACGCCTGCCTAAAGATAGGCAGTTCTTTGAGGATCTGGCCCCTTGAGTGTAATTCCATCGGAAAAACCTATCTGAGTTTATTCCGACAGAAAAACTGATCGTGTGTACAGGGCAAAAGAAGTGAGTCATGCTGATAACAGAAGAACCAGGCAGCAGAGAGAAATGATACACAGCATTTTTGAGTGAAGGAATGTACATGGTATAGAAGGATGTGCTTTGTTCAGATTTCATGTCTGAGGTTTACAACAGTTTTAATGCTTTGTAGCTTTCTAAAGGGGACTAATATGTCCAGCATTCTATTTGTCCATAAACTAGAGTGCACATCAAATCAAATTGTTACTTCTATGGCAGGGATCCTCAAACTACGGCCCTCCAGCTGCTACTACACATCCCATGAGGCATTATAAAACTCTGACATTCACTGACATGACTAGGCATGATGGGAATTGTAGTTCCTGAACAACTGGAGGGCCGTAGTTTGAAGACCCATGTTCTATGGGGTGAAACTCAACCTGTGCTAAAACATGGATGTACCTGACTTCCTAATTTGTCAAAAGTTTCCCGGAAGTGCCAGAGTTTTTAATGCTTAATTATCCATCCATCTTTTACAGTGTCTCACCTGCTACATTTTAGTATAGGCTACATATACTGTATTTATAATACCATTAGCAATACACATTTACTGTATATTGATAATGTTTTCTCCTTTATTCATTTTCAAAACTAACAAAGTCTTTATTTCAATATTGTATATATTTTTTTATATTTAGAGACTTATGAACAAGCTTGCTTGTAAAATTTCTAACTCCTTTGAAAGTCTTGTGTAATGTTCAGTAAATTGAATGGGTAGGTATTTTAATTGTTCTATCACTCTGGGGTCCAGTTTAATGAAATTAAAGACAATGCCTAGTTTGGAGACAATTATTGAAAGTGCACAATCTATAATAGGTTATTTGAAAGTCAGAGTATAAAACAGAAAATTTGTTGGACACAGAAACACTATAATAAGGTTGTAATTTCTTGCAGTTTAATTAACTTATACCTAATTAATTGCTTCCGATTTTCTGTTGCATTGATGGGATGAGCAAGAGCTTGTTGATTATAGCAAGTCATTTCCCTTGCTGAGCTAAATCAGAAAGTATGTGAAATTTGTATGGTCTTGTGAAGAAAAATATTTTGGTTTGGTAAAAATATGTACAGGATTTTAGATTTAAAGTAAACATATGTACATAACATTTTTAGTTTATGAAATTAATGGAGACACAGAAATTCCTGCACCTGATTTTTTTATTTTTTTTTATTCTGTTACATACAGTATGCTTTAGCTTGCTTTTTTTATACTTTGTCAGTTAGTACGTAGTGTGGCTTTAGGGAAAACAGGCAAAGACAAAGCCATCCACAGACAACTTTGTGTACTACACTCAACAACTTCCAATTGGTTTTGTTTTACAGTAACCCCTTCAATACAGGGCTTTTATTCCCACCTCCATACCGAGTGTATGCTGGCACTTCTCTCCTACATGTAAAAATCATCATTCCTTTGCTAGAAAATTACTCAGAACCCCCAAACATTATATATGTTTTTTTTTAGCAGACACCCTAGGGAATAAAATGGCTGTCATTGCACGGTATTTGCGCAATCATTTTTTAAACGTTTTTTTTGGGGGGGAAAAAATGGTTTCATGAATTAAAAAATAACAAAACAGTAAAGTTAGCCCAATTTTTTTGTAAAATATGAAAGAGGATGTTACGCCGAGTAAATAGATACCTAACATGTCATGCTTTAAAATTGCGCACACTCATGGAATGGCGCCAAACTTCGTTACTTAAAAATCTCCATAGACGCCGCTTTGAACATTTTTACAGGATACCAGTTTAAAGTTACAGGGGAGGTCTAGTGCTAGAATTTTGCACACGCTCTAACACACGCGGCGATACCTTACATATGTTGTTTGAAAGACATTTACATACGTGGTTGGGACTTACATGTGTGGTCGCTTCTGTTTGCGAGCGACCGGGGACAGGGGCATTTTAATTTTTATTTATTTATTTATTTCACTTTTTTTTTTACTTTTTTTTATCACTTTTATTCCTATTATAAGGAATGTAAACATCCCTTGTAATATCCCTTGTAATAGGAATAGTCTAGTGACGTCATCTGGAGCGTGCCTAGACGAAACCATTCGAGCAAGATAGCATCCAGACGCAAACACCCGTGAGATATCTAATGCGATACGCCTGATTTTAACTTGTCAAATGTAAGTACCTGACTTTTTATGTAAAATAAACTTTTACCAACTATATTACACTATGTGGGCACTCTCTCTCTTTTGAGCTATACATCAGATTGAAGGGGTCCAAACAAGTGGATACTTGCCAGAGAGCGACACAGGGCTAATACTGTGAAGGCCTCTTACCCCTAGTGGGTACCCGGATCTGGTGAGTGAGGGACCCACCAGAGCATGAGAAGAGGGAGTACTGAGTGAACACTGTCATCTGCATAACATCATATGAAGCACATAGCACTTTTTTTGCACGGACTGTAAAATTAGCATCAGTTGATATTCACGGCACAGAGCACTTTAATTCAATCATTTTTGAATCAGCACAGATTTTTATAATGTTTACCTTGTTTATAAGTTTTATTTTTATGGTTTAATATATGGTCTGATTTACATACCATAATCAGGTCACATGTGGACCTCACCACAGGGTTACATCGGTTAAGCCTTCATAATTATTACATTTTTTACAATATACTGTTTTACCTTTTTCACATAAATTAAGAGGCGCCAACACCTACTACCTCACCCCCATTCACTTTCCATATTCCATTCCGGTGGAATTTCATGTAGGGGTAGCCACTTAATACCTAATATACTCTTAATAGAACCACCATAACACTTGAAAATATTAGGTCCGTAGCGCAGGTTCTACCTACCCCCTTTCTTTACGTCTTTGTACGCCTTCGGATCTACGCTGCAATCTTTTTGCGCCTGCTGGGTGAAGTTCGCATAGTTTTCCGCGTCGGGTATGCAAATTAGCTTTTTACAGCGATCCACAAAGTTACAATTGGCCGTCGCATTCTCTAACGTCGTCGCTAGTTGGCTTTTTCCAGCGTATAGTTAAAGCTGCTATTATCCGGTCTATAGTTAGACTGGCCATATTAAGTATGGCCGTCGTTCCTGCGTCGAATTTTCAATTTTTTTTGCGTAAGTCGTCTGTGAATAGGAATGTACGCGCAATGCACGGCGGGAAATTTCTGAACGGAGCATGCACAGTTCGATCGCCGCGGGGACGCACCTAATTTAAATGATTCACGCCCCCTAATCGCGTATTTCGATTCCACCGCAAGAAATACACTACGTGGCCGTACCTTATGGGCCAAAATCTTCCTGGATTCGACTTAGAGCCAGGTAAAATACGGCGGCGTAGTGTATCTGTGATACACTGCTCCAGGGCAATTGTATGTGGATCTGGCCCAGGTGTTTCTACTTTAGCATCAATGATTAGAACCTCCATGTGAAGTATGCAAACAGGACCTGTTTTATTTAAGCCTGAGATATCCAGGGTCTAGTATTCACTTTGCTATTGACATGTGTGGTGTCATCATGCCAAGATCAAAAGAATGTATTTGATTTTTTTTTAAACAGCCATTCCACTATAGGGAAAAATAATTTAGCATAGATTTTAACTGGTTGCCGACCAGCCGCTGCAGTTTTACTGCGCCAGAATATCACAGCTGTGCGAAGCAATGTTCCCTTACGCCACTTCACATTTTGGCCACTAGGGGCATCCGCAGCTCGCCTACCGGAGCCAATCCGAGTGCCCGGGTGAGTAGAGTTCTATTAGACATTTGTCACCAGATCAGGTGTGCCTATTAAAAGATTCCCTCTCTATTCCTTTCATAATATATTTAAGCATTATCCAATATGCCACACTTGGCCATGAGATCATAAGAATTGCAAATGCATGCATCTGACACAATTAATCAATATGTTTAATTTAATGTATCTGCACAAGTAAAATGCTTGCCCTTTCTAATAAGTGACATTGTTAAGACTGACATATAATAAAATGTAATTCATTTGCATATTTTAAACTAAGAACTCTGCCATGAAGATTCAGAAATGCTAACATGTCCAAAGAGAAATAAATAATGTAAGGGTTCTCTACAATGAAAGTCATGACCTCTCAGAATGTGTAATTATTATGCAGAAGTTTAAGCCTGACACAAATGTGACTGATAACCCAAGACATGAACATGTCTCTATTGGCCCCCTGATAATATTGCATGAAAAATGTGGATATTTATATACACTGGTAAACGTGCCTGTTTAGGTGCAGGAAGGGATGCGAATCCTAACAATGTCTATGAAACATGCAATGTGGAATATCAGTTTTCTGTTCACTCTGAACAAAGCACTGCTATTTTAATCAGGAGATTATGGAGTGTTCATCCACCTTGGGGAGAGGTTCATGCATGTATTACACCAAACTGGAATGTCCATTAAAAATCGAAAATGTGGCAGTAAGAAACCAATCGTCACAGGTTATAGGAACATGCATTCAACACTCCTAAAGTTAGCCTGTGGATGAGTGGTCTATGATCTTTAACCACTTCCAGTCCTGGCAAATGCTGACATTTCTCTCTGATACACGTACAGTAAAATCAGCATTTTTGCTCGAAAATTACTTAGAACTGCCAAACATATATAATATAATTTTAATAAATATATATAGATATATAGATCAAAGAGCCACACTATGAACAGTAGTGAACAAAAATGCATATATCAAAACATCAAAACAAATGTGATATCATGAGATGACAACATGAATGCTATGTAGTCAATTGTGTGACACCCATGTGTAGCAGAATCCAGGTGCAGATACACTATGCTGACATAGTGATAGAGTTCTCAGGTAAAAAGTTCATGAACGTTTGAAACACTCCTCTTTGTGAGTGTTCAAATAACCAATAGGGTCTCCAAATCGTGACACCACCACCTCAGTAAAGATGCGGCTTATCAAATATAGTGGACACTCTAATTAAACATAGGTCAGAGGAGCATGTGGCCAAACACCCTGGCTGGGGTATTCACAAGACTCAAAGGTGAGGATATGAGCTGCACTTCTTATTGCATTGGTACCCAAGTGAGACTGCAATCGGCATAAAGGAAAAAGTGCCACATAGTGTAAAACCTTACTAGTTGTTTTATTGAAAAGATAGATTGTAATTACATTTCAAAAGTAACATAAATCACCTATTATAAAACTGTTGGCTGTGCTTCCTGGAACAAGCAATGATGTCAGCATGTCGCTTCTCCCTATGCATTTAGTCACACATAAAATCGTCCGGGGCACGGCCGCCATGCTGCGCCATTGCTCATTATAAGCAGGGAGTTTAACCAATCCTCACAGGCTTGGTAATTGGAAAACAGCAACTAGGACTCGGTTTCAATCCACTTAAAACCGGAAGTTGTACATAAAATCCAAGTAAATACCCGATTACAGTGGTTGCAATGATCATACAAGTAAAAATACAGGCCACTTAAATGTTAGTGAAGGAGGTTAACTTAACAACACACTAGGTACTCACTTATATTACGTAAAGTATATTGTTTCAAAATTAACCGTGTCTCTCCACTGATCAACTTAGCAAAGCAGGAAATTAGTGTGTGGACATCAGGTCTTAAGGACATTGTGCTGCCATCTAGAATGCATAGCCGAAATAGCCATTTAGAATAAATAATGGAAAATAATAAAAATAAAAAACTCAGACTGTCAACCAGAAAACAGTATGAAAAGGTAATGAGGGGACAATCGATTTCTAGATTAAAACACTTCCATCTAGAGGATAGTCATCAAAGTGTCTGCTCAAAAATTCATATAATGGAAGGATTTGATAAAATCAGATACATTTAATGTATGGGGACACTGGGGGCCAGATTCTCATAGAATTTCGCTTGCGTATCGTAAGCCATTTACACTACGCCGCCGCATCGTACTAGAGCAAGTGCCGTATTCTCTAACCATTTGCTCCGTAGTTTGCGTTGGCGTAGTGAAAATGGCCCAGCGTAAGCCCGCGTAATTCAAATGGGGCGGCTTGTATTTAAATTAAGCGCGCCCCCGCGTCGAACGAACTGCGCATGCGCCGGCCAGGGAAAAAGCCCAGTGCGCATGCTCCAGTTCACGTCGGAAAGCGTCGTTGAAACCGACGTCAAAGCGACGTGATCGTCACTTACGCAATGCCCTATTCGCGAACGAGTTAGTAAAACGACGTAAGCGATGGAAAAAGCCGACGCTGACCCGACGCCATACTTAACATGGCATCCGACGGCACCCGACGGCATCCGACGGAACTTCGTAAGGTTACTCCTCATAGAAGCAGGGGTAACCTTACGCGGACGAAAACGACGTACGCCACGACGGGGCGGCGTAAAAGCGATCGGGAATCGGCGTACTAGCCTCATTTGCATATGCAAATGAAAAAACAACGTAAAGGCCACCTAGTGGCCGGAGTTGTCATTACAACTACGATCCGCAAGTGTAATGGTATTATACTTGTCGGCTGTTGAAGCGTATCTATGCCAAAGTGATGCTAAGCATCACTCGCATAGATACGAGGCAAAAAAAACGGCGATACGACGGGGTATCTGAGATACTCCGTCGTAGCGCCGATGAGAATCTGGCCCTAGGTATTAAAGTAGAAAGATGGAAATGTTGCTACCTACAAGGTATGACCAACATATCACTGGGAATTCACAATAAGAGCTCAGTGTCCTCAATGGTTAGCCATTGCTACACATGGGTGTTACACAATTGACATAAAGTATTAGCATCCATGTTGTAATCATAACGCCCTACCATATCAAATTTGTTTTGATGTTTTTATGTATGCATTTTTTTTTCACTATTGATATATGCATTTGTGTTTACTACTGTTTATAGCGTGGCTCTTTCTTTGATCTACTAGTTCTTGTCTGTGGAAAATATATTGCAAAAGAGCCACTGCTTCCTATTTTCATTTTTGTTTGCACTATTTATTATAACTGTGATTTGTTGTTATTCTCCAAGCGCAGGTTCAATTTGGTATAGTATGATAATCTAAAGATTTTTAATTAACTGCAGCTGGATTCACATCATTAATTTTTCGGCTAAATTGTGATGTTTACAATTTATAGTATATTTAATATTGCTCACATCACTGTGGTGTGTTTCATTTCAATTTGGGAAGTGCTGTCATGGATATTTTTGACTAAAGGACAGCCCATGTAGTCAACACTGAAAGAGTTTTTGAGATCATAAAGGAATCTGAGTGTGACCTGGGAGTTTTTTTTTATGAGACTGAAAAATCTTAGTCTCGGATATATACAGACCCAGTGGGATATAGCCTTTTTGGAACAGTACATCACAGATGGGTTGGCCCCCCGTAGACTGAGGTTAGGCGTCAGCCCCCAAAAGGTTGAATTAGAATTGGATTGGCAGACTAAATTAATGCAGGATGAACAGAATAATGGAAACCCTCAAACCAATAGTGGACCACAAAGTGAGGGTCCCTCTAATGAAGAATAAACCAATAGGTTGAATTTTCAAGTGGTACAACCTAACAAAATAGATTTCCCCCCTATTTAGAAAGATGGACAGCATATATATTCCCTTATAGGGGCACTAGAAATCATTTGCCACAACAACAACAACTATTTAGGGGTCCAAAGAGGGTCTCCCCCTATAGAACTCCCTATGTATAGATATATAGAGCCATTAGAGGACTGGGGAGCAAAGGAGCAGATAATCACGATCCTCACAAAAGGAACCAAGGGCAACAACAACCCCAACACCAACCTCCCAGCCATGATAGGGGTTATAATTATGGTTACAATGTTACAAAATAGGTTAACCCTGTACAAGAGAGAGTGGCCCCAGAGAGGGATTTTGGCCATTATGATAATCGGCCAGATGAACATGCCCAAAATAAGGATTGGGAAGATCACTATGGTGATAGGAATGTCTATGAAGATAGACATCCAGTGGATAACAGCAGGAATTACAGAAGCACAGGGGAATAATCAGGAAGGATCCTTTTATTGGGGTTTTCCCTGCCCAATCAAGGGGTAAAAAGGGCAGTAGAACAAAGAGAGGAACTAGAGGGTGGTAGGAGAATACAGGCAAAAAAGGAAAAGGACATAAAAGGGGATGAGATATTTAATCTCAGCCAAAAAGCATTAACAGACGCTTACATAAAAGTTTTGGATAAGGGACTTAAGTTTGCATCCCCCAGGAGTCTGATTACATTTCAGACCTATATGTACTGTATGTGCACAAATGTGTATGAAATTTAAATATTAAGAGATATATCATACCAAACCCTATTAAATAGAATAGAAGGCTCCCCACTGAGGTTCAGTATTCAAACCTTTCAAATGCTTCCCTGCTTGTAAACAGAAAACCGTAACTGGAAGTGCCCAAAAAATCCTCATTGCTCCCAAGTTTGACATCAGAGAAAAGGGGTGGGAACTTCCACTCCTTCCACTGCCTGTAAAAGTGATCAAGTGACTCTATACTTGAATCACTTTTACCTTGTTGCTAATTGCTGGCACTTAAAAAAATTATATCTTGGTCATGACTGAAACTTCAGCAATGCCAGAGATATCACCCCTATCGTTACAGGACGAATGTGTATGTAGGGATGATGGGAAGTGGCTTCAATAGCGGTCTTGCTTTCAACTTGTAGTCAACTTGGTAATAAAGCACATCTTCACAAGAAAAGTATTTTTATTCTCCAAAAGCATTTTGCTTTTCAGAAATGATCAAAATTTTAATAACCAAGGTAAATTAAATAAGTTACATTGCATACAGTAAATTATGAGATGCTTTCTGTGAAATCTTCTTGAATAAAGACTATTGATTATGGCTGAATTGCTTTTAAGATTTTATGCCAGAAGGACTCCAAATCAGGGAGCTGCATTGTCAACATAGGTCATGGTAAAGGGTGACCAGACTGCCAGGGGTGCCACCCAGCTACTCACATACTGTATTATATTGCAGACTGTCAACTTCTGCCCTAGAGTAAGGCTGGGCCTAGACAAGTTGATTGATGGATTGACTTGGGTACAATCAGCCTGCCAATACATGGATCATATTTCAGCTGGTCGAGATTTGAACCATTTATGGCCAGCTTAATCCTTTTGTAGCTATGACAATTAAACTTGCTAGTGTAATATTAGGGGGTGGCCTTATATAGTCCTGTATTTTATACAACTTTGTGAGCAAAAGACAATGAGAAGTTTTATCAGCTTTTTGACAAATTGTGGCTTCCAACATTTCTCATGCCAATAATTAGAATCCATACCCTAACCTTGAGACTTAAAAGAGAAGTATGGGTTTTGGCTTTTTTGCAGTTTTATACTTACCTAGGTGGATTCCAATACTGCATCTGTCCCCCAGCGCCTCTGCACTGAGAACAGTGTGATTAAACATCGCCAATCAATCGATTCTGACAGCTCCATGAGCAGAGAGCTGCATACTGTCAGTCACAGCTCTCTGCTCTGCCCCATTCTGTGATAGCAGAGAGAAGACTTCAGTCCACTCTTTGCTGAAAATGGGTCCCATGATTGCAAAACGACTTGCACTCCTGTGATCCATAGGAGAAGTACAGCCAAACAAACTTTTCCACTTGTGGTGCAGCTCTCGTTCTGGGACGACGTCATAGGATGATGCCCCAGAATGCCCACTCTCGTGTGCCTACGGGGGCGCGCAACGCGGCGATCCCAGTCTCTGTAAAGAGCCGTGACTCTTTAACCACGTGATCGACTGTGTCCAATCACAGCCTGTAAACACGGAGATGCTGGTTATCGGCGCTCCTCGCCTCACACTAACAGAGTGTATGGTGAGGAGAGACGATCAGTAACATCTCCTCTCAAGGGGACATCTACACATGTAATCAGGGCACTGAACATCACTGCCCTGATTATAATACAGTGCCAGTGCAAGCAATACAATACAGAAATCAGTGCCCACCAGTACTCACCAGTTCCAACAATCAGTGCTCACTAGTGCCAGCAATCAGTGCCCACAAGTGCCAACAATCAGTGCCCATTAGTGATGCCAGTCAGTGATGGCTATCAGTGTTGCCTCTGAGTCCTGCCCATCAATACCCATCACTTCTGCCCATCAATGCCCATCAGTGTCACCCATCAGTGCCACCCATAAATTCCCATCAGTGCCCACCAGTGCTGCATATCCATGCCGCCTATCAGTGTCCACCAGTGCCACCTATCAGTGCTTTCAATGCATTAAGATGAAAAACCCTCTGTGTGCAGCAGCCCCCCAAATACTTACCCGAGCCCCATCTCGATCCAGCAATGTGCATGAGCGCCTCAGCCACCCGGGACTCCCCCTCCTGATTGGCTGAGACACAGCAGCGGTGCCATTGGCTCCCGCTGCTGACAATTAAAGTCAGTTAGCCAATGAGGAGAGAGAGGGGCAGGGCCGAACCGTGGCTCCATGTCTGAATAGACACACAGAGCAGTGGCTCGGCTCAGGTGCCCCCATAGCAAGCTGCATGCTGCGGGGGCACTCAACAGGAGGAAGGGGCCGGGAGCACCGGCGAGGGACCCGAGAAGAAAAGAATCCAGGCTGCTCAAAACTACTGCAACAGAACAGGTACGTATATAAAAGTGTAATATGTTTGTTTAAAAAAAAAGAAGGCTTTAGCATCACTTTAAATTATGTATAGCTATATAATATCGAGACAATTATATGTCCTTGTTACTGTAATGGAGTACATGGAAGCTTAAAGCCCAAATGCTGTAAAATAACACAAAAAAATATACAAGCAGATAAAAACAACCTTGGAACATTCACGTCTGTATGCTAAGATTCTGTTGGGACAAAAGATTTGACTGTAACAGAGTGCTGCATAGAAATAAATTGTGCTGTCAAAATAATATAGCATAAATGCATTTATAGGTATCTGAAAGAAAGCTTTTCGATTTTTTTTTTTCTGAATGATATTCAGAAAACCTTTCATTACTGGCACCATTCTCCACTTCAGCTCTATTTGCTAGAAAGACACTGTCAAATAAAATTAAAGTCACCCACAGATCAGTTTATTGAATGACAGGGCAGACCTCTCTGGAGGAAGCAGGATCACTGCAGGTCTTCACACTGCCAAAACACATATACTAATTATTTCCACGTTGGTTGACACTGCCAGTAGACCCTTTTTAGTTTTATATGCCATCACTGAATTGAATCCTTTTAAGAAATTATTTTCTGATAGCCTGGTACAGAATCAGTGACACGTGCTACAGGTTAACGTAGAATTTAGCATTATTGCAACGCCGCTTCTTGACTGTAAGGCTGTAACTCTGACTTACAAACTATTGAACAACGGCTGACAAATGGAGGAAACAAAAAAGAGTGCACACAGTGAATTCTTTCATCTATGGTTCACTGGATTGTTTTTCTTATGTTCCAACTTAAATGTTAACACATTAATTAAAGTTTTTACCTTGCAAAGTGAATTTTCAGTTAACTTAGAGAATGGGGGGAAAAATATGTGATAATTCACATTGCAAAAGATATCCAATGAACCTCTGGGGGGAATCTATGATGGAAAGGGACCTAGTAGATGGTAGGCTCAGCAATGGCATTCAATGCCAAACTGCTGCTAGCAAAGAAAACATAATATCAGCATGCATTATAAAGGGGATTATCTCCAGAGATAAAACAATAATTCTTCCGCTCTACAAGACTCTGATCCGGCTGTACCTGGAGTATACTGTCCAGTTCTGGGCACCAGTCCTCAGGAAGGATGTACTGGAAATGGAGAGAGTACAAAGAAGGGCAACAAAACTAATAAAGGGTCTGGAGGATATTAGTTATGAGGATAGGTTGCGAGCACTGAACTTATTCTCTCTGGAGAAGAGACGCTTGAGAGGGGCTATGATTTCAATTTACAAATGCCACACTGGTGGTGACCCCACAATAGGGATAACAATTTTTTGCAGAAGGGAGTTTAACAAGACACATGGCCACTCATTAAAATTAGAAGAAAAGAGGTTTAACCTTAAACTACGTAGAGGGTTCTTTACTGTAAGAGCTGCAAGGATGTGGGATTTCCTTCCACAGGCGGTGGTCTCAGTGGGAAGCATCGATAGTTTCAAGAAACTATTAGATAAGCACCTGAACAACCACAACATACAGGAATATACAAGGTAATACTGACATATAATCCACACATAGGTTGGACTTGATGTCTTTTTTCAACCTCACCTACCATGTAACTATGTAACTATGTGAAAGGAAAAATAAAGGCAGGACTGTTGCTCACACATGACTGGATGAATAAAGTCAGCATAGCTTCACCTCATTTTACAAGTTAAAGTGACACTAAGACCCCTTCCACACTGAGGCAGTTTTCCGGTGTTTAAAAGTAAAGTGTCTGAAAACTGCCTCCCATGCCATCTGAATGTGAAAGCCCAAGTGCTTTTACACTGGGGCAGTGCGCTTGCGGGATGTTAGAAAAAGTCCTGCAAGCAGCATCTTTGGCGCGGTTTGGGAGCAGTGTATAGCCTGAAAAGCACTATGGAAAGAGCCGTAACACAGGCCTTTTTAATCCCTTCTAGGCCAGTAGCAAGGGTTAAAAGTGCCCTGCTAGCGGCAGAAAGCACTGCTTAAGCAGCAGTAAAACGATTTTGCACACCATAAGAACGATCATAGGGGCGGTTCTTATAGTCCCCTCCCGCCGCCATCCGGTGCTTTTCCAGGCTCTCTGGGGGCCCGGAGAAAGAATCATTCATCCCCTGATGGGAAGCATAGAGATGACTGGTGACCAGATGGTCACCAGTCATCTCTATGACCGTCGGTTACCCAGAAATAAACAAAGCCACGATTGCGGCTAGTAAGCATGAGATCGGTAAAAAAAATTCTAGATCTCATGCTTTCCAGCCTGGAGGAGAGATATGGGGTCTTATTGACCCCGCATCTCTCCATAAAGAACACCTGCCACAAACGATTCCTATTACAAGAGATGTTTACATTCCTTGTAATAGGAATACAAGTGATCAGAAGCGAACGCACATGTAAGTCCTGCCCACGAATCTAAGCGCTGTTCAAACCACATATGTGAGGTATTGCCGCGTGCGTTAGAGCATGAGCAACAATTCTAGCATTAGAACTCTATAACTCTAAACTGGTAACCTGTACCTTTTTTCAAAGCGTCGCCTATGGAGATTTGGAGATTTTTAAGTAAAGACGTTTGGCGCTATTCCATGAGTGTGCGCAATGTTAAAGCGTGACATGTTAGGTATCTATTTACTCGCCGTAACATCATCTTTCATATTTTACAAAAAAATAGGTTAACTTTACTGTTTTTTTATTTTTAATTCATGATTTTTTTTTTTCCAAAAGAACAGCGTTTTAAAAATGATTGTGCAAATACCGTGCAAGATAAAAAGTTGCAATGACCACCATTTTATTCCCTAGGGTGTCTGCTAAAAAAACACATATAACATTTGGGGGTTCTAGCAAAAGAATGATGATTTGTACATGTGGGAGAGAAGTGCCAGAATAGGCCTGGTATTAAGGTGGTATAAAAGCCTTGTATTGAAGTGGTTAACAAGGGGCCCCAGATTCCAGCCCTGCCCTATGTGAATGAGTACGGGGTACATTATACCCCTACCCTTTCATCAAAAAAGTGTCACAGGTTTTTGACAAAGTCCTTTATTAAAAATAGCTCCAACGTGTCTTCTTTCTCTGGTGGTCTTCTCCCTCCTCTGCCAATGTCTTCTTCCTCTGATCCTTTTCTCTCCTCTGGTTCTTCTCCTTCTTTTGCTGATGTCTTTTTCCTCCGGTTATTCTATTGGTTCCTCTCCCGATCCTAGCTTTCACAGTTGTGCCAGCTCCTCTCTGTGCGTCTTCATTTATAGACATGGAGCATGGCCATCCAGTGTTGTCATCCAAAGACCCTGTCCCTTATGACATCACCACCCCATCATGCCTCCAACCACCACCCAGGGCTGTCGGGAAGAGGCCCTTGTTCCCATCAACATGGGAACAAGGTGCTTTGGGGCGGGGGGCCACACCTTTTCTTTTTTTGGGGCGTGGTGTTCCCCCTTATGATCCATACCAGATGCAAAGTTGGATCCCGTTCATTGAAGTCACATGAAAGTGGGACATGAAGTCGCAGGGCACAGTCGGATCAGAAGTCGTGCAACTTCTGTGTCGAAACAGTGTGAAGAAGAGGAATTGTCTTGGACCACACATAACATACACTAACAATAAGGATAGTTGATGAAGAGAAAAAGTTGGACAGATCACAAGTTGTGTACCTATCTTAGTAATAAAATGTATTTTCTTTTGTAATACTTTTTATTGTAAAAGTAAAAAAGAAGGGCAACATAAAACGAGTGCAATATTTGACACTGTTTTTGATAAACAAACGCATCTTTAAGTGCTTTGATGGATGTAGTAGCAATTCTTAACAAATTCACAAGGCGCTCCACGGATATTTTGGTTTTAATTTTGCCCTTCATGTGCTTCATCCTTAAAAATAGTTGCTTATGAATAAAGGTGCTGCCAAAAACTGGCGACTTGAATAAGGTGTGATTGTGACGAGTGTGATATTTTTCTTTGTGAAGATAAAAGTTATAAAAGTCCAATAAAGCGAGACTGACACATTTTTCTTCTTTAAGGGTCCTTTCACACGTATGGGCCGTTCGTCTGTTTTTTACAAGTCCGTTTACGGACTTGTAATGCATCCCTATGGGATCGTGTCCGTTAGCGGATGATGCATCCGCTAACGTCCGCAAAGATCCGCGTCCGCGTTCCCAAGATCCATTTTTTCGGACGGAAGACAGCTCAGCAGGGATTTCTGGATGATCAGCGCTGAGCAGACAGACACACACGGGGCGGATCAAAAACGGTCCGCCTCGTGTGAAAGGACCCTAAGGGCCAGATTCTCGTAGATGCGCGCCTAATTATGCAGGCGTTGCGCATCTCAGATGCACTACGCCGACGTAACGTGGAGTGGCAAGTACCGTATTCGCTAAGTAAATGCGCTCCAAGATGCGCCTGCGTCGCGTAAAATCATCGGCGTAATCCGGCGCAACAACAAAGTAGGAGGGAAGTGGGCGTGTTGCATTGTAATGAAGCGTGACCCCATGCAAATGCAGGCCGGGACGAACGGAGCATGCGCCGTGACGTGGATGACCCGCGCCGTGACGTGGTTGACCCGCGCCGTGACGTGGATGCCTTCTGCGCATGCGCAAAGCCTCCCTACGATTCGCCGGCGCACCGTATATAATGCGGCCACACATGCGCCCGTGCAGCGCAAACGTCTCCCATTTTATTGATTGTGACGGCCAAACTTTGTGCAGGACAATGACTAGTGTTGGTAAGGAGAGGAGGAAGAAAAATTTCTCCCCAGAGCAGAGGGCCATTGTTGTGAGGGCAATGGAGAAATATGATTCGCGGCTCCATGGTGCTGACAGTGCCCGGACCAGCAAGTCCCGGAGGGATCAGATCCTAATGAAGGTCGCTTGCCAAGTAAATGCCCTTTCTCATGAGGTCCGGACACCGCAGGACATTCCAAAAAAAATGAATGACCTGCGGCATCTCGTGAAGGGCAAGCTGGCTGCGATTGCTCGGCATGCCAGGGGCACTGGAGGGGGCCCACCCTGCACCGTCCGCCTGACTGAGGAGGAGAAGGTGGTCGCCCGCTGCCTGCAGACGGAGCAGGTTGAGGGAGTTGGGGGCTATGAGTCGGAAAAGCCAGCCCTGAGGACAGGTAAGTGTGTTTTATATACTATCTGTTGTGTAGCATGTGTGGGGGTGGAAGGGAACATGTGCCAAGTGTGTGGGTCCACCAACATGGGCATTTTTTGTGTCATCCACAGATGTGCAGGAGGGAGCGGGGCCATCTGTTGCTGCCAGGGCCCGTCAGGATCCATCCCCCGAGCATCCAGTCCCTCTGGCTGCCCCCCTGGAACAGGACTTGGAGGGAAATGGGCACACGTCTACGGAGGAGGTGGTTGAGGAGGATCTCGTAGACCAGGACCAGGACCTTTACCTTGTTTTGGAGGAGGACGATGGGTTGCCCAGACCAGCCCAGGCTATCCCCCCATCTTTATCAAACCACTCAGTGCCCCCCCCAACCTCTCCAGTCCCTCTGTTTCCCCCCCTCATCTCCGGCCCCTCAACATCCTCCCCTTATGCCCGGTCCCCTGCCACTCCCCAGAAGGCGACGTGCAAGACCAGGGGTGTTCACAAGGTCCTGCCAGACAGCAGGACCAGCAAAATCGGCACCTGTCAGAGGTCGTGGAGGAGATGAGGCGCCTGGCCGACAGCCTGGCCTCCTCGGGACACCTTACAGATGCCATACAAGACATTGCTGGCAACAGCGCAGCGACGCTGACCAGCCTGGGGGAGCTGCAGGCGACCACCTCCGACCTTGTAGGGGAGGTTCATGCCCTGCGCCTTGCAGTCGAGGAGCAGACTGCTGTGCAGAGCGGTTGCCCTGGAGGGCATGCAGGCAGCCAGGGAGGGACGTGGGGATGCTCCTCCTCCACCTCCTACCCCACCCCCCACCTGTGGCTGCCCCCAGGCAAGTGAGGGGCAGGAGCCGTGGCACCAGGCGGAGCCCCCGCCAGGCCGATTAATTTTTCTTTCTTATTATTTTGCTCTGGTTAAGAGCTTTTTATTGTTTTTTATTTTATGCTCTGGTTAAGAGCTTTTTATTTTTATTTATTTTATGCTCGGGTTAAGAGCTTTTTATTTTTATTTTTTTTATGCTCTGGTTAAGAGCTTTTTATTTTTATTTATTTTATGCTCTGGTTAAGAGCTTTTTATTTTTATTTATTTTATGCTCTGGTTAAGAGTTTTTTTTTTTTACTTGATACTGCACACGGTGCAGTGTGAATGGTGTGTGAATGTGAGGGGGTGGCACTCCTGCCAGTAAGGGGTGTCACCCTCGGCCGTTGGGGAGAAGTTATCCCCACGGCTGTGTGAATGGTGTATGAATGGACAGCGACACCATTGGGGCCTTGACGCGGCCTTGCTGCTCCCAAGTCCTACATGTTGGACTTGGGCTAATCCAATGTGATGTGGATGTGGGGTGTGTGATCTAGGGACCACAGTGGTGTACACGCGTGCATTGTCTGTGTGCCATGATGAATGTGTGTGTTTAACGGTCAAAGATTCGTAACACGAGGCAACTCCTGACTGCTCTTCCATCAGCAGACGGGGTCTCCTCTGGCAGGGGGGGGCTGTGTGGTTGGGGGGTCATGTCATCACGTAGGGCAATCTGCAGGCCCTTTCTCATGGCAAAGTTGTGCAGAATGCAACATGCACCGATGATCTGACCCACAAAGTTGGGGGAATACAATAGGGCCCCCCCCCAGACTTATCCAGGCAGCAGAAACGGGACTTCAGGAGGCCAAATGTGCGCTCCACCACTGCACAGGTTTTGATGTGTGCTTCATTGTATCTTCTCTCTCCTCTGGTTTGGGGGTTCCGGAAAGGAGTCATGAGATGGGGTCCCAGTACATATGCAGAGTCACCTGTAAGGGAAAAGACAGGAGGATGTTAGTCATGCATGTGCCCCTTGTGATGTCATCTTCATGGGGGGGGGGACAGTCATGCCTGCCACCCATGTCACTCACCAACCAGCCAGCTGTCCCCATACATGTCCTGCTCAAAATCTTCTGGGATGTTGCTTTGACGGTATATGTAGCTGTCATGGCTGGACCCGGGGTCTTTGGCACGGACGTGCCATATGAGGTATTTGGCATCGGCTATCACCTGTACGTTGATGGAGTGCCAATGCTTCCGATTGCGGTAAATGTGCTCTGTGGCACTGGGGGGCTGGAGTGCCACATGTGTGCAATCAATGGCCCCGATGGTGCGTAGGAATCCATCAATTCTGTAGAAATCTGTCATTGCCTTCTGCCGCAGGTGCTCAGTGGTGGGTCTGATGATGTGGTGGGACATGCGTCTGAGGATTGCGGGGATAACCTGGTGCAGACATCTGCTTATGCTGGTTTGTGACATCCCAGCCACCACTCCACTTGTACACTGGAATGATCCACTGGCCAGGAAATGGACTGTTGCCAGGACCTTCACCAGTGGCTGCAGTGCATGTGAGCGGTGTGTTGGGCTGGTGATGTCATCCTGCAGGGCTGTGGTTAGTTCCAGGATGGCAGCAGGGCTGAATCTGAAGATGCGATACACCTTCTCATCACCCATGCCAAAGAGGCTCATGTGCGCTCGGTAGATCCTCTCACGTGCCTCCCTCCTCCTACTCTTCCTTCTATGCTCCTCTTCCTCTGCATACATTAGTAGTGATAAGACCATGGCTGTCCCTGGCATGTTGGCATACGAATGTGTTGTCCAGTAAGTATGATTGCTCAGCTCGTCCGTTATGGTGCTGCTGTAGTTGCTCTCCAGCTGACTTGCACACGGTCTTGAGCAAAGTTACCCGTGCTTTTATGAGGGGTATGTTTACTCAAGGCTTTCATGTTACGCGCACCACGAGTAGCCAACGCCGAACGCGCGTAGTTTCTGGAATCCGCGCATCTCCCTCATTTGCATGCTAATTCAATGGGAACTGAATATTTACGATGCGTAAGTATGCGCATACGCCGCGCTAGCTTAAAGCATTTTCGCCACTCAGACGAAAAAGATTTTCTCGCGTATGTTCTTCTGTGTTTACCGCGCATCGATACGCAGGCGCACATTTACAATTACGCCGCACATATCCATTTACGCAGGCGTAGCGCCGCTGAGAATCTGGCCCTAAGTGTACATGCATTTTTACAAAAAGCTCCCCCCCCCAAAAAAAAATCTAAATGTTTTAAATAAGTTTACGATTTTGTGTTGGGCTGCATTCATAGCTGTCTTGGACCACATGCAGCCCTTGTAGCATAAGCTAGACAATCCTGGTTTAAAAAACAAAAAAACAAAGCTGTGTTTGGAGAAGAGCCTATGAACATAATTTATGTGCATACACAAAATAACATACAAAAACGAGTCTTAAAGTGCACAAATGCATGTAAATATATTCTAGTGACCATAATAAATTATTATTCTGGTCAGTAAATGTGCATAAGTTTTAGCTAAAATTTGCATTTTTATGCTTGATTTTCTTGCCATCTCCTGTCTGAAATATCCTGCTTAGATAGGAGTATTTTATTGTGCCAGTGTGCATGACGCCTAAATGCTTTGTATGGTAAATTTACAGGAGCATTGTTCATTTTAAAAATATGTTATCACTATGAACAGTGCCAGAGGCGGACTGACCATTGAGGCACCCGGCACTGCCCGAGGGCCCCATGCCACTAGGGGGCCCCATCAGGGTTGCCAGGCTCAGTAAAACCAGGGACAGTATGTAAAAATCTGTGTTTTTTTTACATCTGTCCCTGATATCTCCGAAACCGACATGTTTTTGATGTGAAAATTGCGAGATTTTAGCTGCCCCGCTTCTGCACTGCCTCCTGGCATGGTGGCCATTTGTAAGCCCGGGGGCCCCATAATCTTCTATTGCCCGGGGGCCCCATGAGTTGTCAGTCCGCCCCTGAACAGTGCAAAGTGACTGCCTCTGTGCGTTTTGTAGTGTGTGTTTCAGTTTTTCAGAAACACACTACAGTCCTTTTAATATGGTTTTCTATGGTACACATTCACATCTATGGGCCAGATTCAGGTAGTCCAGAGCATCTTTGCTCTGGAGTAACGCTTCTCATTTGCGTTGCGCTGCCGAAATTTTAGGAGCAAGTGCTGTCATTCACGAAGCACTTGCTCCTAAAGTTGCGGCAGCGCATCACAAATGAGCCGGCGGAATTCAAATTTAGCGGGTACGGGGCGTGTAGTATGCTAACTACGCGCGATCCCGCCGCCAACGTACTGCGCATGCGTCGAGTGTCAAAACATCCCCGTGCGCATGCTCCAAAATCTGTGAATGAACGTCAATGACGTCACATTCCCATTCATGACCGTTTTACGCAAGCGACGTTTTTTTTTTTTTTCCCGACGCGATGACGACGCCTATACCTAACATAGGATACTCCAACCCCATGTAGGTATATCTATGCGCCGCGTATCCCGTCCGGAAACGTCGTATCGTCATTGCGTCGCGCCGGATTTCGATCGTGAATTGCCGATTTCCGCTCATTAACATATTTTTTGAGCGTAAATCGGCGGGAACGCCCCCGGCGCCATTTTTAAGTTGAAGTAACGATGCGATGGCGAAACTCAGTTACGCTGCTCGCATCGGAACTTCAACCCGGCGTTTCTTGTTTTCTGGTTACAGAAAACAGAAACGCCGGCTCAAAGTCACAGTTAGGCTGGCGGATCACTCGATCCGCCAGCGTAACTGTTCCTGAATCTGGCCCTATGAGTTCTGCAGCTGGTTCATTTTTGGGAAGGGTCTGCTTTTTTCTGGCATTTGTGTAATAGACTTCAATGGAATTACACCAGAAATGCATTGTGTTTGCAATGTGATTATTGATGTGTTTTGCAGTTTTTATTTTTCCCTTTTAAACACTAACACAGTGTTTAAAAGGGAAAAATAAAAACTGCAAAACACACTGGTTGGCTGGTTGCTAAGTAACGGGCCGGGAAGCCGGCCACCGCGTCCTTAGAAACCAATCAGTCATCTGCTGTATGTTAAGGATATGCGGCCTGGTATGGTTTGGGGGGGGGCATGCTCATCCCCTCCCTTTCCTGACCTGCTGGGCTGCATGCTTAGATAAGGATCTGGTATGGATTTTGAGGGGGATACCACAGCATTATTTTTTTATTTTAGCATAGGGGTGTCCCAAAGGGCCTAGTATGGACCTGGGGAGGTACCCCACACCGTTTTTTTCACAATTCATTGTTGCCATCATTTTTTTTTCTTTTTTACATTCAGCTGTCAGCGGGGAACCCCACTGACAGCTGATGACTCATTGGTTGTTAAGAATGCGGCGACCGTCTTCCCGGCTTCCTGGCTTCTGGGCCTGCTCCTTTTACCATCAGCAACCAATGTGTTTAAAGATAAATAAAGTAATATGTGAAATGCATGAAAACTGCATGCAAAAATGCATAAAAAACACATTTTTAAAACCGCAAAACGCACTGCAAAATGTGCCTGAAAAATAAATCAAGCGCAGCCCGCATAGATGTGAACCTAGCCTTAAAAATTACATAATAAATTCAAGTAAAATCCATCTGTGCACGATTTAAGCATCACATTGTCTAAAAATGAGTATACCTAGGCTATTTCTGCAAGGTCCCTCACAGCAGGAGTCCGGTGCATCCCCATTCACCATTTTGGGTCCGATTTCAGCCCGAATTTTGGGCTGAATTCGGATCTGATATGGACCAAAAGAAGCACAGGACTCCTGAGCCGCTACACTGACCCACTGCAGAGATGTATGCACCGGCTCCATTGAGAGCTGGTCACAATCTCCTGCTATGCAAATTGGATGTGAGGAAACCCTCATCTTAAGCCTCATACACACGATCAGATTTTCTGCTGACAAAGCATAGGACTTTTGTCTGAAGGGCATTGGCTAGGAACTTGTATTGCATACAAACAGCAAAGAATTGTCAGTCAACAAACACATGGTTTTTCTGCTCTTTAGCGCCACCCTTTGGGCAACTTCTGCTAATGTGTTATGGTTAGCATTCCTTCTGAGCATGCATGTTTGTACTTTGGAGTTTTGTCAGACGCACTTGTGTACACACGATCGGATAATCCAACAACACACATTTGTTGGCAGACAATTTAAAGCATGTTACCTCACATTTGTTGGCGGTAAATCCGACAACAATTGTCCGATGGAGCGTACAAACGGTCGGATTTTCCGACAACAGCCTGCCATCACACAATTCTCGTCAGAAAATCCAATCGTGTGTACAGGCCTTTAGATAAAGTACTGGATCAACACTACAGATATGTAGTTCAAAGCAGAACTCCAGCTAAAACCTTTTTTTAAGTTATGCATCATTTTTGATTAGGGCTAGATTATTTATTGGTTTTTATTATGGTTCCTTTCTCAAAGCATCAACAGAAGGAAAATAATCTTTTTTTAGCCATATGGATGCACTTTTCAAATCTTACTGAACTCTGCTGGAAGTAACTGTCAACTTTTGGAAATAGGGTGTTGTGTTAAGCCTCATACACACAATCGGATTATCCGACAGGAATTGTGTGATGGCAGGCTGTTGTCGGATAATTTGACCGTTTGTATGCTCCATCGGACAATTGTTGTCGGATTTTACACCAAACAAATGTGGGACAAATGTGGGACAGCATGCGTTAAAATTGTCTCCCAACAAATGTGTGTTGATGGATTATCCGATTGTGTGTACACAAACTCTAAAGTACAAACACGCATGCTCAGAAGCAATGCTAACCATAACACAACATTAGCAGAGGTTGCCCAAAGGGTGGCACTAAAGAGTTGCAAAAACACATTGTTTTGTGTTTGTTGGCTGACAATTCTTTTCTGTTTGTAGGCAGTCCAAGTTCCTGACCAACGCCCTTCAGACAAAAGTCTTAGGCCTCGTTCACACATGGATCCGTTCAGGTCCGTCTGTCAGTTTTTCAGGCGGACCTGAACGGGCGCTCCATGCACCCCTATGGAGCGTCGGATGTCAGCGGAGACATGTCCGCTGACATCCGACCTGATCCGATCCGCTAAAAACAAACGTATGGGGCTCACGTCCCCATCCGTCCATGCGGATCGGATCGGGAAAGATCTGATGAAAACGGACATGCTGTCCGTTTTCATCAGATCGCTCCATAGAGGACAGCGGGACTCGACAAGCTCCTCCCCGCTCAGTGAGCAGAGAGGAGCTTGTCATCCGTCGGCTCAGCGGAGATCTGCGGACTGATCTCCCGCTGAGCTGGCAGACACAGGCGGACTCCGTCGGAACGGACTGCGACGGAGTCGGCTATGTGTGAACGAGGCCTTACGCTTTGTCCGCAGAAAATCTGATCATGTGTATGAGGCTTTAGCCTTTTGTCCTCTGTCTCAATTAGGAGGATGTCCCCTCATTATATGTCCCAGTGATAACTGGCAATAGAACAGCAGGTAAGAAGGGGGGGGGGGTTCCCAGTGCAGACACATTCAGCAGAGTTTCTAGCCATTTCACTCTCTATCATAAACAGAAATCAATTTTAAAATAATAATTTACCAATCTACTCAAATGAATATTAAAAATGTGAGGTTGTTATAACCAAAACCTAAGTTGTGTATCTCCAGAGCTTTTATTCAGCATGTGTTTTAAAAGCTTCTTTGTCTTCCTGATATACAACTTTTGTTCTTTCAGAAACGTATATTTATTTAACGCGGGTAGACACAATTCATTAAATTATGTGACTTCTGAAGACAATTGTTTGCACCAAAATGTACTTACCGTATATACTTGAGTATAAGCCAAGGTTTTCAGCCCTTTTTTTTGATTCCGTGATTGGCGGAACACTGAACACAGTGTCTGCTGGGAAACTGAGTCCGACGGAGACCGCAAGTTTTAAACATTGAATGGACGCCCACAGACTCTCAATTTCAGGTACATTGATGACAGGCACAGTGACAATGGGCACAGGGATGACGGGCACAGCGACAAGGGGCACAGTGACGATGGGCATAGTGGGGATTGGCATAGTGAGGATTGGCACAGTGAGGATGGGCACAGTGACAATGAGTACAGTGAGGTTGCAATGGGCATAGTGAGGCATGAAAATGGGATGTTGACCCTCTTTTCCTTTTACAGTGGCTGCTGCATTCTCACCCTTGCCTTATACTCGAGTCAATACGTTTTCCCAGTTTTTTGTAAAAAAATAAATAGGTACCTCAGCTTATACTCGGGTCGGCTTATACCCGAGTATATACACCAGAATTCTAGACTTTTTAGTATTTACACATATTTATTTTTCTTGATATTTTGAAACATTAGATTAGTGACATAAAATCAATTTACTTCCAGGTTGTGAAATGGCATAATAAGGACATGTGCAAGAGATGCAAACTTATGCCAGGCAATATAAGTTTGTAACAATTATTGCAAACAGGTATCAATAATAAGACAATTATCACTAGGTGCCCTCACAGAGGAAACTCTTCCCTAAATGAAATCTCTATTGAGCAATACAAGGGCTGCCCTTATTGGCCCTATCTGAAATTACAAGTATTCGATTTGTGACATAAAATCAATTAGCTTCCAGGTTGTGAAATAACATAATAAGGACATGTGCAAGAAATAAAAACTTATGCCAGGCAATATAAATGTATAACTATAATTGCAATCAGGTATCAATAAGGAGACAGTTAGCAGAGGAAACCCTTTCCTAAATTAAACATCCATTGAGCAATACAAGGGCTGCCCTTGTTGGCCCTATCTGAAAATACTAGTTACCAAAGACTTGCCATATACTTGCCATATACTTGCCATATACTTGAGATATATTCCTGATGAACCAACTGAAATTCACTCGGTTTAAGTATTCTGACAGCCGCTGCTGACAGCTTTCAGAATACAACGGGCAGCAGGGGTATTTATCCATCTGGGCTGCTTAGCATGGATGGAAGAACCTGTTGGATTTCTTTCATTCCTCCTACAGGCTGAACAAAAATCTAACAGCATATTTCCAGCTTTACTATGCTGGTTAGCTGCAATACCTTCTGAAATGTACCCTGGCAGTGGTACAGGTATGTAGATTAGGAACTTTGGGCCAGATTCAGATACAATTACATTGGCGCAGAGTATCAGAGATACACTATGCCGCCGTATTTTACCAGGCAATACGCCGAATTCTGGTAGATTTTGTCACTTACGGTACGGCGGCGTAGTGTATTTCTCGCCGCGTAATCGAAATACGCGATTAGGGGGCGTGAAGCATTTAAATTAGGCGCGTCCCCGCAGCGATCGAACTGCGCATGCTCCGTTCAGAAATTTCCCGCCGTGCATTGCGCGAAATAACGTTGTTACGTCATTCGTTGTTTGAGTAGCGTCGTTTACGGACATTCCTATTCCTGGACGAGTTACGTAAAAAATAAAAAAAGACGTTGACATTCGACACGAGAACGACGGCCATACTTAACATGGGCTGTCTAATATTAGACCAGCAAAAAGCTGGTATAGTTTTACGCAGCAAAAAGATGACTAAAGATGCCGTAAGAGATTGCGATTGACGTTCGTAATTTTGTGGATCGTCGGCAAAAGCTCATTTGCATACCCCGACGCGGAAAACGATGGGAACTCCACCCAGCGGCCGCAAATTTATTGCAGCGTAGATCCGAAGGCGTACGAACACGTAAGCCAGTCGGATTGAAGCCCAGAGCCGTATTTTCATGCTTTGAGGTTTCAGAGTAGTGAAAAAACGCGCGTAATTTGAAAGTACTCCAGTCTAACGTGAGTTAGACAGGAGTAAGGGCTCTGTAAATCTGGCCCTTTGACTTCACCAGTTGCATATTTCCCCTAGGTCACGACTAAGAAAACACTAAAGCTATAGAAAGCCAGGTAACTAACATTTTCAGAAAAAGACCCGCAATTGCAGAGAACATATTTCTCTCATGAAACTTGAGTTTATGACATCCAGGATTACATCTTGGCTTAAAGCATCTGCTTTTTATTTTTTCAAAATAATAGTACATAGATAAAAAAAAAACAATCATGGTTAACAAATTTTATCATATCTCAGAAGTAAATGTGTATTTACCTAACTATTATATCCGGTCTTCTTTTGGGAGAATATCCAGAACCACAGAGCTTAGTCCAACCTACAAAAAATATACACAATGATGAGATATTTTGATAGATATTTGTTTCATTTTTAAAAAAGTGAATACTTTGCAAAACATTTAATCATTAAATGTGATTAGGTCAGATAACAATTGGCATGGATTATGCTGAGATGCAGCTCACCAGTAATGGCCACACCCCCGGTCGATTGGCGACAGCGGTAACCCCCCCCCCCCCCGGGAAGACAGCCGGGACATCAAAGCCCCGCACCTAACACATCTAGGAAGTGGACAGCCAGCGAGTCTGGCAGCTTTCTTCCTCCTCCTGTGATGTGGATCACAGCGTCTTCTGCCGTTCATGCCCCTCCTCCTCCTAGGCATCCAATAGGATCACTTGACCTTTCAGACAATCGGGAAATCGGTTTCATACCCTTGCTTCCTGACTGGCGGAGAGGCAATTCATTGTTAGAAAAGCGAATATTCATTTGCTTTTCTATGCTTTGCTCTTGGAGTCCACCCAAATTTTAAGTCTTTTAAGACTATTGCACTAATCAGGTGCTTAAAAAAAAAAAAAAACACCCCCACGCTTTAATTCATGCGCCCCCGGCATACTGAAAGGGGCCAGATGCATATATAGAGGGTGGCAGCGGCAGCTGTAGATAGATTCATGCTATGCTATGCTATTTAAATCACAGTGTATTTTATGTATTAAAGGGTCACTAAAGGAAAACATTTTTTTTCTGAAATGACTGTTTACAGGGTATAAAGACATAAAAGTTAACTGATTCCTTTTCAAAATGATTAAAAATAGATAAAAATCAATCATATAATATGCCTGAAGGTTAGTTTCACTTTTGAACTGGCTTCATGTTTCTGTGAAGTAGAAATAGACACACAGAACAAAAACAAACAAATCCAGGGCAGTGTTTTGTTTTTAAAATGAATCTGATTGGTTCTGGGAAGATTTAGACACACAGTAATGACAGCTTAGACCACCGTGAGAAAGTTCCCAGCACTGTGGTTATAAGGAAACAGACAAGCAGGAAGTGTGAAGAACAGAGCAGGATTAGAGCAACTTCAAAGCAAAAACGAACAATAAGGACATGAAACCAGTACTGCAGTAAGGTAAAGGAAGCTATTTAGCTAATAGACAGTACGTAAAAAAAGCATAGCTCTAAATTGCATATAATGCTTTATAAACCCCCAAAATATTTTATTTCAGCTAAAAATAGCTTAAGGATATTTGGCAGATGATTCTTTCATGAGTCCAGCTTCATATCACAATAACTGCTCATGACAGTTACGTGTATTTTTATATAGATTTTGTGAATACGCAAGGAACATTCAGTGTCATGCCAGATCCAGGAGACTGGTCCATACATCTCTTAATCAACAATTGACTGCCCCCTTGAGGACTGGATCACGTACTGGATCAGTCAGTTAGACAGTCAGTCAGGCAGCGGATTAGCAGCAGGAGCCCCCATCGGCACTCGCTCCTAGGAGTAGGAGCGTGCTGCTTTAGCTCCAGGCAGGTTTAGGCAGCAGGCTAGGAGGCAGGGTCTCCCCAGTCCAGCCCAGCTCAGCCTCAGCTTCAGCCCCCATCTGGGCCCGGACCCCCTCCAGCCTTCGCTCCTGCAGACTTTTTTTTTTCCCTTCTTTGGACACCATCTGACAGGCAAAACCTGCCTGCCCCCCTGGGATCAAGAGAGGCCGTCCTTTTCAGGATAAGCCGCAGCCTCTTTCGGACCCAGGACCACCGACCCGCCACCAGCCCCGCCATTTCGGGTGCTTTTTCTTAGACAACCGCGCCAGCCTGAGGGGAATCGCGGGCGCCGCGATCTAGGAAAGACCGCGGGTTCACTTGCGGCCTAACGCCGCGCCGCTTCCCACACGCTGCTAACTCTTCTTAATAGGCCACCCATCCCCACCAGCCTCCGCTACCCTCGGGCGCTGTGTTTCTTTCCCTCCGCGCCGGTCGCTGGGGATTCACGGCAGCCGCGACTCAGGAAAGGCAGCGGCTTCATCCGCGGCCTAGCGGCGCGCCGCTCCCCACCCCCAACAATCGGCACCTATTGCTCTAATCGGGCCAGAAAGCCCCCCCTATCCCAGTAGAGCCCCCTTGCCCCCCGATCATTCTTCTCAGCCCCCCAGGCGGCACAGACAGTGGTCCACTTAGCCTGGTACCCCCCCAGCCTGGATCCTGCTGCCAGGTCGGCGGCCATCTTGCTCCACCCAGCCCTATCTCCCCCCTTTCAAATTCATTTAAAACTTGATCCAGGGCTTAACCCGATCGCCTCTTCAGGGGTCAGGAAGGAATTTTTTTCCCTACCACAGCATATTGGCGCAGCGTGGTCAGGGTTTTTTTTGCCTTCCTCTGGACCAAGCCAGGATCAGAGGATTCAGTTATCCTTGTGAATCCACCCCCCCCACCCCTTTTTTTTCCACGGCGGCCGTGGTCAATCGGCAATACTCGGCGGAGAACATTTGGGATCTGGATCGATTTGCCGCAATTCTGCCGGCCGCCACCAAAAAAGCCCTAAGAAATCTGCGACTTTTGAGGATCGATCGACGATCGACTACCAAAAGTCGCAGCCATTTACCCCAGCCTAAGCACATATCATGTGCTTTGATCAACACTAGATCGGCAGTAAAACACCGATTAGAAATTTGTTATTGCAACATGACTTAGACTGCCTCTTTATTACAGAGAGCTGGCTCACAGCCGACTGTAACACCATTCTAGGAGAATTGGTGCCAGAAAACTACCGTATTATAACGGAAAATAGAATAGGGCAAAGAGGAGGAGGATTGGCTGTGATCCATAAGACGCATCTTGCAATCACAAAACCAAGCCTTCAAAACCCTCTTCCATTCATGGAAACCCTTACTCTTCAACTGCAAGTAAACGGCCAGATTCTACTCTGCTATAGGCCACCCGGCCCAAAATCGCAGCTTCTCCCATCATTGACGGACTTTGTCTCCACCTATACCCTGAACAGCAAACACCTTTTGCTGCTCGGGGACTTCAACCTCTGGGCCAACTCCCCGCAAGACCCCATTGCCGACGCCTGCATCGGCCACCTGGAAGGATTAGGGCTTCAGCAACTAGTATGTGGGCCCACACATGCTTCAGGTCACACGCTCGATCTTATTTTCAGACAAGATCTGGAAATAAAAATCTTGGAAAATGAACCATTGCCATGGACAGATCACCATGCAATTAAATTCATTTCCGAATCCCCCCCTTAACAAAAACATCAAATCCAGTGACAACACACTGGACCAGATGTCAGAAGAAGCTCCACTCGGAACTCTTCAAAGCCACGTTAGGGGAAAAAATAAAAACAATTCAGCCGCACCAAACAGCGGAAGAAACACTGGAGGCCATAAACACAGCACTATTGCAGTCAGCTGACTTGATAGCGCCTAAACGAAAGACCCAGATCCGAAAAAATAACTCCAGCTGGTTCAACAACCAGCTGGCGTTACTGAAGCAAGAGCGCAGAAGGGCAGAAGCCGCCTGGAAAAGAAGCTCTTCAGATAAGAACCTCTCGATCTACAAGGCAATAACCAGAAAATACTACAAGCAAATCTTCGAGGCCAAGAAAAACTATTTTTCTGAGGCTATCAATGGTGCCCTAAACCGCCCCCTGCGAACTCTTCAAGCTGGTCACTCAGACCATGAATCCAAGATGTCTTGAAGCCCCCAACTTGGATACACAAGAATTTTGCGATGAGTTATCGGAGTGCTTCATTAACAAAATTGAGGCAATCCGGCAAAGCATTCAGCAAAACTATTTCTCTCCTAGCCCCCCCATAGTTATTTACACAACACCTGCAGTAATTCACCACAGTTAGGTGAGTTCACGCTGGAACCCATCTCCATTCAGACCACAAAAAATATCATCGGCACTCTGCGCAACAGCACTGCGCCAAATGATATTATCCCCACCAAACTGCTGAAAGAATGCGCCGACATCCTGGCACCTCCTGTCACGCAGCTTATCAACCAATCCTTCAGGGAGGGCATAATGCCCTCCCAGCTGAAGGAGGGCATTATTCAGCCCATCATGAAGAAAGCCACCCTGGATCTTAAGGACCCACTTCACTGGCGCCCCATAACAGGCCTAAATGTTCTCTCAAAGGTAATGGAGAAAGTAGTGGTACAACAGCTGCAACAGCATCTAGATACCCACAACTTACTAGATCCATTTCAATCAGGATTCCGTCCCGGTCACGGGACGGAAACAGCATTGCTTAAGATATGGGACGACGTTCTCGAGGCCGCAGACGAAGGAGAATCTTCGCTTCTGGTTCTGCTGGACCTAAGCGCAGCCTTTGATACAGTAGATCACAAGCTGTTATTGACTCGGCTGGCTAAAATAGCCAAAGTCGCAGAAAGCGATCTATCCTGGTTCTCCTCTTTTTTGGAAAACCGATCGCAAATAGTGAAGCTAGGACCCTTCACTTCTGAAAAACGCACATTATCGTGCGGGGTCCCTCGAAGGATCTCCCCTGTCGCCGATGTTATTCAACATCTATGTGCGTCCTCTTTTCGAAATCATCAGCAGCCAAAAACTGCTTTATCACTCATATGCAGACGATACGCAACTGTACTTCCGCATTTGCAATAAAAAGGATCACCACCTCAATCTAGAGACTTGTCTCTCTTTGATAGAGGACTGGATGACAAAGAGTTATCTCAAACTCAACGGAGCGAAAACAGAACTTCTTCTGTTTCACGCCAAGCGTAGGAATCAACCGGCAACAACTTGGATCCCCCCGCCCATTCTGGGCAAAATCATCACCCCCAGCGCCAAAGTCAAAAGTCTTGGGGTCATCTTTGACTCCTACATGACAATGGACGCACAAATAGGGTCAGTAGTCAGCGGATCTCACCATCTGCTGCGCCTACTACGCAGACTCACTCCTTTTATTCCCAAGAAAGACATAGCGGTCGTGGTGGGAGCGATTGTAAACTCCAGACTGGACTATGCAAATGCCCTTTACCTCGGACTCCCCAAGTACCAAATCGCTCGTCTTCAAGTCGTTCAAAATACGGCCGCCAGACTTGTGATTGGTAAAAAACCCTGGGAATCAATCTCACCATCACTGAGATCCCTTCACTGGTTACCAGTTAAAGACAGAATCACCTTTAAAGCACTCTGTCTAACGCATAGATGTATCCATGGGAATGCTCCCCATTATCTATGCGAAAAATTAAAAGCCCACAATCCCAATCGTATTCTACGATCCACCAATCAAAATCGGCTTCAGATACCGAAAGCCAGATACAAGTCCAAAGGAGACAGGAGATTTGCTGTCCAAGGTCCCAGACTATGGAACGCCTTACCAGCCAGCATTCGGTTGGAGGAAAACCACTTAGGGCCAGATTCTCGTAGATGCGCGGCTAATTATGCAGGCGTTGCGCATCTCAGATGCACTACGCCGACGTAACACGGAGTGGCAAGTACCGTATTCCCTAAGTAAATGCGCTCCAAGATGCGCCTGCGTCGCGTAAAATCATGGGCGTAATCCGGCGCAACTCCAAAGTAGGAGGGAAGTGGGCGTGTTGCATTATAATGAAGCGTGACCCCATGCAAATGCAGGCCGGGACGAACGGAGCATGCGCCGTGACATGGATGACCCGCGCCATGACGTGGTTGACCCGCGCCGTGACGTGGATGCCTTCTGCGCATGCGCAAAGCCTCCCTACGATGCGCCGGCGCAGGGTATATAATGCGCCCACACATGCGCCCGTGCAGCGCAAACGTCTCCCATTTTTTAGAGAGTGACGGCGAAAGTTTGTGCTGGACAAGATGGCAACTGCTGTTAAGGAGAGGAGGAAGAAGAATTTCTCCCCAGAGGAGAGGGCCATTGTCATACGGGCCATGGAGAAGTATGACTCGCGGCTCCATGGTGCTGACAGTGCCCGGACCAGCAAGTCCCGGAGGGATCAGATATTAATGAGGGTGGCGTGCCAGGTCAATGCCCTCTCTCATGAGGTCCGGACACCGCAGGACATTCAAAAGAAAATGAATGACCTGCGGCGTCATGTGAAGGGCAAGCTGGCTGCCATAGCTCGGCATGCCAGGGGCACTGGAGGGGGCCCACCCTGCCCTGTCCGCCTGACTGAGGAGGAGAAGGTGGTTGCCCGCTGCCTGCAGACGGAGCAGGTAGAGGGAGTTGGGGGCTATGAGTCCCAGAAGCCAGCCGTGAGGACAGGTAAGTGTGTTTTCTATTCTATCTGTTGTGTACATGTATGGGGGTGGAAGGGAACATGTGCCAAGTGTGTGGCTCCACCAACATGGGCATCTTTTGTGTCATCCACAGATGTGCAGGAGGGAGCGGGGCCATCTGTTGATGCCAGGGCCCCTCAGGATCCATCCCCTGAAGATACAGTCCCTCTGGCTGCCCCCCTGGAACAGGACTTGGAGGGAAGTGGGCACACCTCAACGGAGGAGGTGGTTGAGGAGGGTGTGGTAGTCCAGGACCAGGCCCTCTATGTTGTTGTGGAGGAGGATGGTGGGTTGGCCGGACCAGCCCAGGCTATTCCTCTACCTGTAGCAAACCCCTCAGTGTCCCCCTCCAACCTCTCCAGTCCCTCTCTTTCCCCCCCCCTCATCTCCGGCCCCTCAACATCCTCCCCTTATGCCCGGTCCCCTGCCACTCCCCGCAAGGCAACGTCAAAGACCAGGGGTGTATCCCAGGTCCTGCCGGAACAGCTGGTCAGACAGCAGGACCAGCAAAATAAACACCTGGCCGAGGTCGTGGAGGAGATGAGGCGCCTGGCCGACAGCCTGGCATCCTCGGACAATATAACAGATGCCATCCAGGATGTTGCTGTTAACAGCGCAGCAACGCTGACCAGCTTGGGGGAGCTGCAGGAAAACACCTCAGAACTTGTGGGGGAGGTTCAGGCCCTGCGCCTTGCTATCGAGGCGCAGACTGCTGTGCAGACCCGCATAGCGGTTGCCCTGGAGGGCATGCAGGCAGCCAGGGAGGGACGTGGGGATGTTCCTCCTCAACCTGCTCCCCCCCCCCCATCTAGGGCTGCCCCCAGGCAAGTGAGGGGCAGGACCCGTGGCACCAGGCAGAGCCCCCGCCAGGCCCATTAATTTGAGTTTTCTTTAGTATTATGCTCTGGATAAGAGCTTATTTATTTTTTGTTATGCTCTGGATAAGAGCTTTTTTTATATATTTTTGGATACTGCACACGGTGCAGTGTGAATGGTGTGTGAATGTGAGAGGGTGGCACTCCTGAAAGTAAGGGGTGTCACCCTCGGCCGTGGTGGTGAAGTTAACCCCACGGCTGTATGAATGATGTGTGAAAGGTGTATGAATGGACAGCAACATCATTGGGGCCTTGACGTGGCGTTGCTGCTCCCAAGTCCTACATGCTGGACTTGGGCTAATCCAATGCGATGTGCATGTGGTGTGTGTGATCTAGGGACATCAGTGGTGTACACGCGTGCATTGTCTGTGTGCCATGCTGTATGTGTGTGTTTAAAGGTCAAAGATTCGTAACACGAGGACACTCCTGACTGCTCTTCCATCAGCTGACGGGGTCTCCTCTGGCGGGGGGGGGGCTGTGTGGTTGGGGGGTCAGGTCATCACGTAGGGCAATATGCAGGCCCTTTCGCATGGCAAAGTTGTGCAGAATACAACATGCACCAATGATCTGACCGACAAAGTTGGGGGAATACAATAGGGCCCCCCCAGACTTATCCAGGCAGCGGAAACGGGACTTCAGGAGGCCAAATGTGCGCTCCACCACTGCACGGGTTTTGATGTGTGCTTCATTGTATCTTCTCTCTCCTCTGGTTTGGGGGTTCCGGAAAGGAGTCATGAGATGGGGTCCCAGTGTATATGCAGAGTCACCTGTAAGGGAAAACACAGGAGGATGGTAGTCATGCATGTGCCACTTCTGTTGTGCATCATGGGAGGGGATAGTCATGGCTGCCACCCTTACATACATACATACATACATACATACATACATACATACATGTCCTGCTCAAAATCTTCGGGGATGTTGCTTTGACGGTAGATGTAGCTGTCATGGCTGGACCCAGGGTCTTTGGCACGGACGTGCCATATGAGGTATTTGGCATCGGCTATCACCTGTACGTTGATGGAATGCCAATGCTTCCGATTGCGGTATATGTGCTCTGTGGCACTGGGGGGCTGGAGTGCCACATGTGTGCAATCAATGGCCCCGATGGTGCGTGGGAATCCGTCAATTCTGTAGAAATCTGTCATTGCCTTCTGCCGCAGGTGCACAGTGGTGGGTCTGATGAACTGGTTGGACATGCGTCTGAGGATTGCGGGGACAACCTGGTGCACACATCTGCTTATGCTGGTTTGTGACATCCCAGCCACCACTCCACTTGTACGCTGGAATGATCCACTGGCCAGGAAATGGAGTGTTGCCAGGACCTTCACCAGTGGCTGCAGTGCACGTGAGCGGTATGTCTGGCTGGTGATGTCATCCTGCAGGGCTGTGGTTATTTCCAGGATGGCAGCAGGGCTGAATCTGAAGATGCGATACACCTCCTCATCACCCATGCCAAAGAGGCACATGCGCGCTCGGTAGATCCTCTCACGTGCCCCCGTCCTCCTCCTCCTCCTTCTATGCTCCTTTTCCTCTGCATACCTTAGTATTGATAAGACCATGGCTGGCCCTGGCATCATTGGCATATGAATGTCTTGTCCAGTAAGTGTGATTGCTCAGCTAGTCCGTTACGGTGCTGCTGTAGTTGCTCTCCAGCTGACTTGCACACGGCCTTGAGCAAAGTTACCCGTGCTTTTATGAGGGGTATGTTTACTCAAGGCTTTCGAGTTACGCGCACCACGAGTAGCCAACGCCGGACGCGCGTACTTTCGGGAATACGCGCATCTCCCTCATTTGCATATTTGCATGCTAATTCAATGGGAACTGAATATTTTTGATGCGTAACTATGCGCCTACGCCGCGCTAGCTTAATGCATTTTCGCCGCCCAGACGGAAAAAAAAATCGCGCGTATGTGGTTCTGTGTTTACCGCGCATCGATACGCAGGCGCACATTTACTATTACGCCGCGCATATACATTTACGCAGGCGTAGCGCCGCTGAGAATCTGGCCCTTAGTCTTCAGGAGAAAGATCAAGACTCATCTCTTTTGATCTCAAAGGAGACAGGAACAACAAGCGCCCAGAGGCGATTTACTTTGCATGTGCTGCGCTATATAAGTTTTCATTCATTCATTCATTCATAATATTAACAAGTAAAGCTGTTATTGTATACATAAATCTAAACTTATTAAACCTTTGAAGAGATGATTGCTAAATAACAGCCTTTTACATTCAAGCTCAACTGCCTTTGATTTTATTGTTTATAATTATGCCATTGTGCCATATAATATGTGTCCAACAGTCTTCGAGAGTTTTATTATTATAATTCACATGTAAATCAAACTTTTCTGATTGAGAGCCAAGTACTTCAGTCTTGCCAATGTAGACATTCATGTAATAGAATACTTTAATATTTTTTTTTAGCTTCACACTGTATCGTAACTATAATTATAGCATGCATATATCTTTCAAGAACTTGTGTAGCAGAATAGCAACTCAACTAAAACATGTACCTTATCCAATATGAAATTCTATAGCACACCTATAAATGCCATTGCAGATTTAAAACAATTGTTTATTTATATACAGGACATACAGCTGTAAAGCACTATAATACTTAAATAAAACAATATATTATACGTTAAATAAAAACACAATGATATAATGTATTGCAAGTTATATACATATACTTTATATAGACAATAACATTTCCATAGCTACATTGATTTTAATAAAGAAAATAGCATAGCAATGGCATTTAGGATTTCTCATTAAAGTGGAGTTCCACCCAGGAAAAAAACACTTGGCCAAAAATTCTAAAAAAAAAAAAAAAAAATTATACTCACCCGAAATACCTGTTGCTATGCGGAAGTCCGTAATCTGCCTCTTCCGCAACCGCGGTCTGTTTTCTTCTTCTTCTCCTAGTGAATGGGGCATGCTGCTTTCTGGGAACTGTGCATGCTCTCAGAGAGCAGCCGCCCATTCACAAGCCAGCATGAGACTCACGCAGGCGCAGTAGGAAATGGGCAGTGAAGCCGTAAGGATCGGCATCAGGGGGGCCATCAGCGCGGGCAAGTAGGACAGGTAAGTGTCCTTATTGAAAGTCAGCAGCTACACTGTTAGCTGCTGACTTTAAAAAAAATAAAAATCTGCGGGTGGAATCCCGCTTTAAGTTACTTAGGCCGTGGCCTAGAATGTCATGACCAATAGGGGTGCTACCTATCCACCAATTTAAAGTGATTGTAAAGGGTAATTAAAAATTAAACAAATAAACATGTCATACTTACCTGCTTTGTGCAATAATTTTGCACAGAATGGCCCCTATCCTCCTCTTTTTGGATGCCCCGCCAGCACTCCTGGCTCCTCCTCTACTTGATGTGCTGCCATAGGAAACCACTTTCTATTGTGGCACATCTGCGAGCTAGATCCCTAGATTGGTCTATAGATATAGACAATGCAGCTCGGCCCCACCTTCTGCTCCCTTGCTACAAGATTTGATTGACAGCAGCAGGAGCCAAAAACTCCTGCTGCTATCAATCTGTCCTGTGAGAGAGTAGAGAGCCGCTGCTCTGTGGCTGGATCGAGATCAGGCTCAGGTAAGTATATAGGGAGACTTGGGGGGATCCTGTGGCACAGAGGGTTTTCTGCTTTAATGCAGAGAATGCATTAAGGTAAAAAAAAAAAAAACGTTTGCCTTTAGAACCACTTTAAAAATGTTGTTGCCTTGCCTACCAATGCCCAATGAGCCTAATCTTGACTTGCTATGGCACTTTGATTTGTGTATTATTAGCAGCGTGAAAAATGCATAAATAAATGGCTCCTGCCAGTGACTTGAACCAACTGCAAGCAATGAAATCAAAACACACTGATTCACGTACATCGGCGCATTTTTGGACCGGCGTAGTGCAACTCCTTTAAGTTAGACCGGCTTAATTTCGGGGTGCAAGTACCGGATCCTCGTAGTATTTTCGGCCAAATTTTCACCGGTGCAATGTAAATTCCAAAGCGTAAGGCGGTGTAATTCAAAGTGGGAAGGACGTGGGCGTGTTCCATTGAAATGAGCCGTGACCCCATGCAAATGAAGGGCCGGCCAGACTGGGCATGTGCACATGAAGCAGACTATGGTCAGCACCTCTCTGAGCATGCTCAGAACTCGGCACGGCGCAATCAGTTAGATAGGAACTAGGCCCGTCAGACTTACTGATCTATGCACAGTGCTTAAATAGACCGAGAGAAATGCCCTTCCATTGCAAAAGTACATCCAATTTTTTTCCCTTCCTGAAGCAAGGTGCTTTTATTCCATTGTCTGTTGCTGTTTGGAGGTTTGTGTCATGTCGGTGTGTATATATATATATATATATATATATATCATAGGCGTGCGCACAGGGTGTGCCAGGTGTGCCCAGGCACACCCTAATCACCCTTTACAGCACAGATTCTCCCTACTTTCCTGGCTCCCTCCTTCGCTATGCAGTGCTACCAGCTTACCTCCTCTCATGCCAGCTTTTGCTGCAAGGATGTTTTAGGATGAGTGGAGGAAGGGACTGGTTAATATGTAATTGACCATACCCTTCCCTTTCTGAATGAACATCATGAGTGATGAGTAGGGTGTGTTTAAGCTTTGGGGTGCACACCCTAATGCAATAGACTGCGCACACCTATGATATATATATATATATATATATACAGTATATATGTATATATATATATTAAATAAGATAATTCTAATAATATTAAAATTAGTAAATTTATATTAGTTAAAAAAATAAAAATATATATTTATTATATTAATTATTATAAAATATATACTAAACAGAAAAACATGTATATAAAATATATATTTACCCATAAGGGTGAAAAGAGCCACTGGCAAGGAAATGGAGTGTTGCCAGTACCTTGCCCAGTGGCGGCCGGCAGATCCTCTCCCGTGTAAGAACAGGGGTGTCCGCGCTATGGTGAATAAAGTAGCTGCTGCCTCCCAGTAGGATCCCTATGTGGGGAGCTAATATAAATATGGATAGTAGAAAGGGACATGGCGCTGCTAAATTATTACCTTTGTCGGGTATATCCGTGGGGTGAGCCCAATGGTAATAGGCCCCCCTTTTGGCTGGAATTAGGGTGCAATTGGAGAGATACCCTGTGTTAATAGGAGGGTAGATGTTGGTTCCTCAGCTTCCACTAATTTCAGTGAAATTGAGTAAAGGTGGATTAATTAGGTCAGGAGCCTGTGAAGGCCAGCAGGCCCAAAGATTGCTAAAGTAAAATGATCCTATGCTGCTATAAGGATGCCAGTTGTGACCGATGCACCCTAAACCATATAAAACAAAGAAAAAAATGTGTCTCTAGAGTCTAATAGGTAGGAATCCCTACTAGTGTGGTTACTAGTGTAATCAACCACACTAGTAGGGATTCCTACCTATTAGACTCGAGAGACACATTGGCCCAGATTCACAGAGCGATTACGCCTGCGCAACTGGTGTTGCGCGTGCGTAAGTCTAAACGTGCGTTTAGATGCGCGCGATTCAGAAAACGATTTACGCCAGAAATCTACTTTTTTTTGTCCGGCGTAATTTCGTTAGACAGACGCATCCGTCCGCGCAAAAATGCGCTAGACACACCATTGATTTGCTAGTCAAATATGCTAATGAGGGAGTTGCGGGGATCCACAAAAAAACGCAGTTGCTGCGCAGGCTACGCGATGTGCGCAACAGCAAAATGTCCTGTCTAAAGTTAGAGCACCTAAAAGCTGGTCTAAATTTTGAAAAAACGTCTACATCTCACAGAAAGCAACACCGTTACTGAGGAGCAGACCACACACACGTGTTGCACTACAATTTGACTGCCAACATGCCAGGGGCATCGTCGCTCATAGCTGCACTAGTGAATTTAGATGACCAAAGAAGGAGGAGGGCACGGAGGATGGCACGGGAGAGGGTATACCGCACACGCATAGACCTCTTTGGCATGAGTGATTCTGAGGTGTATCGCATCTTCAGATTCCCCCCTCATGCCATCCTGGAATTAACCACAACCCTGCAGGAGGACATCACCAGCCCAACACATGACACCACCCATGACACCCATGACAGCTACATATACAATCCTAGCCCCATCCCCACAGATTGCGAACAGAACATGTATGGGGACAGCTGGCTGGTTGGTGAGTGACATGGGTGGCAGGCATGACTGTCCCCTCCTGTGATGCACACCTCACAAGTGGCACATGCATGACTAACATCCTCCTGTCTTTTCCCTTCAAGGTGACTCTGCATATGCACTGGTACCCCATCTCATGACCCCATCTCATGCCAGCGCACATTATGCATCTTTGCACGTTAAACACACACATTAATCATGGCACAATGAGAATGCATGCATGCACACCACTGTGGTCCCTAGCACACACACCCCACATCCTCATCACATTGGATTGGCACCAGTCCACCATGCAGGACTTGTGAGCTGCAACGCCACGCCACGGCTCCAATTATGTCACTGTACATTCATACACCATTCACACAGACCTGGGGATCACTTCTCCACCACAAATGAGGGTGACACCCCTTTTCCCGCAGGAATATCACCCCCACATTCCAAAATCATACACAAACAGAACCAAAAAAATTAAATAAATGACGAGCAAAAAAAAAAAAATGCCCATCAAAAATATAATTTAAACAAAATAACAACAAAGAAAACACATAAAAGACAAAAATCACTCTGCAAAACAGTCCCCAAATATCTCAAAGACACGTCACAAACAAACAAAAGCACCTTGCTGTATAGGGAGGGATACAAAGGGATGTATTTTGCAAAGGAAGTGCATTTGTGTCTGTCTATTTATGCTGTCTGCGTAGTTCACAAAGTTGCCCTAGTCCATTTCCAATTTCACTGATTGCGCCGCTCCCGAGTTGTGAGCATGCGCACAGCGGAGCTGACCATGGTCTCCTTCAAGCGCGCATGCGCAAGCCGGCCTTCATTTGCATGGGGTCACGGCTCATTTCAATGTAACCCGCCCACGTCCCTCCCAATTTGTATTACTCCTCCTTACGCCTCTGGAAAAAACCTTACGCTTGCGCAATTTCCTGCGCAAAAGCTACGTGAATCGGGGGATTACGCGGCTAGATGGCGCAAGTCTAACGTAATGGCGGTGCGCTACGCCGGACCGATAATGCGCCGATGTACGTAAATCTGGGCCAGTGTTTTCTTTTTTTTAGATGGTGGTAATGCACTATAATGCCGAGTACTGTGAATTTTTTCCGACGTTGGCTCAAACTTGTCTTGCATACACACGGTCACACAAATGTTGTCCGAAATTCCAAACGCGAGTCGAGAAAAGTGAAGTTCAATAGGCAGTGCGGCTCTTCTGCTTGATTCCAAGCATGCGTGGATTTTATGTGTGTCGGAATTGGCTACACACGATCAGAATTTCTGACAAGAACTTTTGTTGTCGGAAAAATTGAGAACTAGCTCTCAAACATTAGTTGGTGGAAATTCTGACAGTAAATGTCCGATGGAGCATACACACGGTCGGATTTTCTGACAACAAGCTCATATCGAACATTTGTTGTCGGAAATTCCGACTGTGTGTAGGTGGCATTAGAGTTTTTTTCTGCCTATTATTTGAGGAACCCCTCGGATGCTTTATTACTAAATGCCACTGTAAATGAAGGACCACCATAGGAAACAGTGCTACTAAAGCGATTTATGCTGAACATTAGTTTGTGAGTCATAAGTATTTGGTGAGTGAAAATTATCAGGGCAGCCCCTGCTCATGTTAGTCAAATGGTAAAGAGGAGGCGTGAATCTAACAGCTAAGCACCAATCAATGTAGGAGGGTGGGGGTAGAGATTTTCCATGGGAGGAGGATTTCCCTACTGGCATAATAGGATGTGTAGAACAACAGTAGTTTAGCATGTTTGGAAATAATTATGGAGTTGTAAAATACTTAACAAATGAACCAATGGAAAGCATGGTCAAGGATACCTTTAGTGCCTTAGTTAATCTGTTTTTCACTTGTTTCCAATACTCAAAAATCTTAAGGCAGCTCCACACTATGTGATAGAAAGTGCCATTTGTGTGAGATCAATGTGATGCAGCCTCTGGGGGGGTATAATATATCCAATGTAGAAACTTTAAGGCCTCGTACACACGAGGGGATATGTCCGCTGAAAACGGTCCGATGGACCGTTTCAGCAGACATCTCCGCTCGTGTGTATGGGCTAGCGGACAGATTTCTCCACCCGACAGATTTCAAAGCAAGCTTTGAAATCTATCCGGTGGGAATCTGTCCGCCTGACATGTCTGCTGGTTAGTACACTTACCAGCAGACATGTCGTCCCGCACCGCCGCCGCGCCGCCGCCGAATGGATTCGGCGCATGCGCGGAAGTGTTTTACTTCCTGGTGCGGTGACGTAGCGGTGACGTGGCGGCGTCAACGTCACCGCCGCGTCACCGCCACGTCACCGCGCCGTCCGGCGGCGGGGAATTTGATCCGATGGTGTGTACACGCCATCGGATCAAACTCCCGATCGGACATATCCGATGGAAATGGTCCGCGGACCGTTTTCATCGGATATGTCTGATCGTGTGTACGAGGCCTAACAGAACAAATGCATCCCTAGCAGAGATCACACATTTTGTGTATTGGGCCACCACCTGTTCTTATTACTCCTCAGAAAGAGCAGGGATGTCATGTTGCCATTTCTGAAAGAGTGAATAGGTTTTACCACCATAATGATTTATGAAGTAGGCATACGTTGAGGAGAGGTTGGAGATCCTCAAGAGCGATTCTAGAGAGCTCTGCTGGAGGACAGGTGCTGAAGGACTTGGGTCTGCTGGCATTATGTAACTGGAGGTACAAATTCTGTCTTTAATGAATCAAAGGAGCGGAGTTCTCCAGAAGAAAATATGACTGAGAGTGTGGATACCTGCTGTCTTCCAAATCAAAGGGTCGGGATTGCTAGAAAAATTTGAGCAATTGGGATTATCCCAAAAGAGGGAACAGGGAGGCCAGAGTACAGGAGTGAGAGACCACTTAAGAATAGTTGTCCGGGCCCTAAAATCCATCCTCATGGGATCAAAGAGGAGTGGGATCCCCTATGTACTAAGGATTAAAGCAGTTGTAGAGATCCAATTATGAATGACTCGAAGTCTAGATTTCTTTCAGGAAGTATGGAGTAACCATAAGGGGGGCCAAATAATAGAAATATAAGCAGGGCAGAGCTAGGCAAGCCTCATCAATAGGAAGTTACAAGAGCTAGTCTAGGATGTCTTCCTGCCCACAGAAAGGCAGATAATTCCTAAATGGATCCCAACTGGGGACTGCCTGAACACATATGTAAGTTTAGGGAGAGAAATAGTTTTGAATAAATTTGTTCTGCCCACCAGAAACAGAGGGAGAGAAAATCATACCCCACATTTAAATATCAGCTGAGTCAAGAGAGGAGTCATTAACTAATTGCCGACCGCCCGCCGTCATATTACTGCGGGACGGTGGTACTGCTACACGGGAGCACGTAGCTCTACGTCTTCCCTTTAGCACCTTGTAAGGCGCGATTGCGCGCCGCCGGTGCCGCTCGCCCGCGAGCGTGCCCGGCGGGTAGGATCGCAGCCGGGCACCCGCGATTGCTCGTTACAGAGCGGGGAACGGGAGGTATGTGTGTAAACACATACCTCTTGTTCCTGTCAGCGGGGGAAACGCTGATCTTCTGTCCATACAATGTATGGACAGAAGATCAGTGATTTCCCCTAGTGAGGCCACCCCCCCATACAGTTAGAACACACCAGGACCACACTTAACCCCTTCCCTGCCCCGCCCCCTAGTGTTAACCCCTTCACTGCCAATGGCATTTTTATAGTAATACAATGCATTTTTATAGCATTGATCGACCATTACTAGCCACCATTACTAGTAAAAAAATAATAATAAAAATGCCATAAAACGACCCCCTTTTTTGTAAACGCTATAAATTTTGCGCAAACCAATTAATAAACGCTAATTGCGATTTTTTTTATGAAAAATATGTAGAAGAATACGTATCGGCCTAAACTGAGGGAAAAAATTTTTTTTTTATATCTTTTTGGGGATTTTTATTATAGCAAAATGTAAAAAATATTGCATTTTTTTCAAAATAGTCGCTCTATTTTTGTTTATAGCGCAAAAAAAAAAAACGCAGAGATGATCAAATACCACCAAAAGAAAGCTCTGTTTGTGGGAAAAAAAGGATGCCAATTTTGTTTGGGAGCCACGTCGCACGACCGCGCAATTGTCAGTTAAAACGACGCAGTGCCAAATCACAAAAAGTGCTCTGGTCTTTGGACAGCAATATGGTCCGGGGCTAAAGTGGTTAAGATCTAAAAAACTAGCTAGGTTCAAGGAAGACATGGATGCCCAAGTACTAAACCCATTGCAGGGAGTATATACTAGTCACCTGAGATAAACATTTATATAAGGGACATTTTTTAAATTAATTTTAAGGTCTGCAGTGTGGCATCCAGGGAAGACTGAGCAACACTGAGATACAGCAACACATCATCGGTGTATAATGATAATTTGTCTTCCAGTGACCTCACACATAGGCCACGAATATTTGAATTGGTATGAATGAAGGTAGACAAGGTCTCCGTGACCAAGACAAAGAGGCCAAATACCCTGTAAGCTTCTTGCTGTTGGGCACTGAAAAGGAGGGAGGGGCCAGGAGCACAGACAAGGCACCCTGAGAAGAGGAGGATCCAAGCTCCCCTGTGCAAATGCACTGCAACAGAGCAGATAATTAAACCATGTTTTTTTATTTTGTTAGAAAAAAAATGAGACTTTACAATCACTTAGCTGAATAGTCAGTCAGTATGCCACCCAAAAAAATTGTACAAAGCAAAACATGTCTGATTTAATTGCCTCATCATCAACTAACATAACCAAAATGTATAGATGTATAGATATTTTCACTAAATTATTAGGTAATTTGCAAATTTTCACACGAGCGAACGGTCCGCTTTTCATAAGTCACAAGACAAACGGTCCGCTTTTCATAAGTCCGTTTACGGACTCACACGATGCATCCGCTAACGTCCGTACATCCGCCTCCGTCAAGATCCATTTTTTCGGACGGAAGAAAATCCTATTTTTCTTCCTTCTGGCGGATCAGATGAATACGGACACACGGTTTGTATTCATCCGATTCCCCATAGGGGAGAGCGGAGAAAAGACAGGGCGGTCCCCGCACACTGTGCGGGGACCGCCCTGTCAGCCGACAGCTCAGCGGGGATTTACGAATTTCCCCCAGCTGAGCAGACAGACACACACGAGGCGGATCAATACGGATCCGCTCCGTGTGAAAGAGCCCTTATAAACTCCAGCTACTTTGCACATTTGTACAGGACTACCAACTACGAGTGTCCTATTAGGTTTTAGCTTAAGAGATGCTCTGGCATTTTTACTGCATTAAGAATACAGGGTTTGTATCAGTCTGTAACAGACGCTCTGAGAGCAAAAAAACCTACAATGCTGAGACAGCTATGCAAATGCTTCTTACAGCACAGGGAAATCTGTGCCTAAAGACAATCCTTCTATATTGCAGACTTTGTAGTTTAGTTTCTTCTTTACCATCTTAAGCCCCCACCCACTCCATAGGTCTCATAGCAGCTGTGTGGACCACTACGGCTATTGTTATGCCACTTTACAGAACACATTTGGCAGATGATTTATATTTTTGGAACAAGTTATTGCTCAGCAAGTTGAATAGGATGTGTTTCACTTGCAGTGCATTCTAACTAGGGTAGCTGGTGTTGCTATTAACCCATACAGGGTCCCTATAGAAATGATTTGTTATTATTAGTGTATACACGATGCACAAATAACCTGCGTTGATAATGATTTTCCAAAGCAATCTTCAGCTCATCGATTAATCTTGCTGTTACAAGACATGTCCAATAATGAAATAATAGTGTCTTAAAGGTAGTTTAAGGAGTTTATATTTATTGATAATAAACCAATATTTCTATTAATATCACAGAGCACATTTTTCAAGCCGATGAACATTTTACAATTCATTGTTGCAGTTATATTCTTTTTAGTTGTATTCTTGGAACATCCTTTGCAGAAGGTTTGTCTCTCCAAGATTAAAATATCCACCTCCAGTTGAGCTCATTAAATCAGTCCGCTACTATGGAAACAGTGAAGCCTACAATATAATGACCCAGTGAAAACTTAGCTAAAGTATTTGACAGAATGAAAGATTTCCTATGTATCTACAGTGCACTATGGACTTAACGTTTTTCAGTGACTGACTTTTATGTTTGGAATGATGGCTTGAATAGAAGATACTAAGCAGGAGCTTAGCAAAAGTGTAAAATAACCACTGGAATTTTGTTTGAGGATATAATATTAATATTATTCATAGATAACAAGTTTAGAGTGGCAAGTACTGCGGGCAGCAATTTTCCCTGGACCGATGCCCTATCTTTAATGCTGCCTTCCCTGAGGAGTAAGAAGTCTTCATGTACAACTGCAATTATTTCTCCAGAGAAATTACTGGTAATATTAATTCTACGCATTAACAATCTATTACTACTGTAGATACTACCTTTTAATGTGTATCCTTATGTGAACACCAGTGTATGGTATCTAATAAATGCTTGCAGGCAGTAATATACAGTTCACCGTGAGGGTGTATTTATATAAAAAAAAAACTTTGCAGAGCTATTTGCTTTATGAAGCTGCTTGCATGTTCATTGTGTAAATAGGGGCAACACCAAATGTTTTTAAGCTATTTTCTCTCCAGGTTGAATGCTTTTAAATTATACAAAATAGAGAATAGGGAAAGGCTGCATTTTGGTAACTACATGAAGTTGACACTCATAGTAAAATAATATATTTTATTTTATTTTTTAGGATCATCAGCTTAATCTAGTGGTCATAATGTGTTCTTCTCTGATTCATTCTCTTCAGAAATAATGAAAAATGTTCAACCTGGAGAGAAAAAAAACTAACAACATTCATTTGTGCCTCCATTTGCACAGAAAGAATGTGCATGAAGTTTCACAAGACAAATGGCTCTGAAGAATGTCTTTTATAAATACACCCTTAAGTCCCCATTCACACAGGGCATTTTTACAGCTGCTTTTACCAGCGTCAGACTTTTATTTGTTGAAACTTAAAAATACCTCTTAGGCAACGTACACACGATCAGACCCGTCTGATGAAACTTGTCCGACGGACCGTTTTCATCAGACAACTCTGAACTTGTCTGATGGTCCGATGTGCGTACACACCATCGGACCAAAATCCGATCAGACCAGAACGCAGTGACGTAGAACACAACGACGTGATGTGAAAACGAAGTTCAATGCTTCCAAGCATGTGTCGACTTGATTCTGAGCATGCGCGGGTTTTTGGTCCGATGCTTTTGTGTACTAACCATCGAACCTGTGTGACGGACAGGTGTCCATCAGACAGGTTTTAAAGCATGTTTTAAAACTTTGGTCCAACGGACAACGGTCTGATGGGCCGTACTCATCATCGAACTGGTCCGATGAAACTGGTCTGCAGACCAATTTTATCGGACCTGTCTGATCGTGTATACGCGGCCTTAATGTTATTCTATGGACTCATGTACAGACAGAGGGCCAGATTCTCATATATTTTCGGCGGCGTAGCGTAAGCCATTTACACTACGCCGCCGCTGCGTACTAGAGCAAGTGCTTTATTCTCAAAGCACTTGCTCCGTAGTTTTCGCTGGCGTCTCGTAAATCGCCAAGCGTAAATCCGCGCAATTCAAATGGGGCGGCTTGTATTTAAATTAAGCGCGCCCCCGCGTCGAACGAACTGCGCATGCGCCGGCCGGGGAAAAAGCCCAGTGCGCATGCTCCAGCTCACGTCGGGAAGCGTCGTTGAAACCGACGTCAAAACGACGTGAGCGTCATTTATGCAACTCCCTATTCGCGAACGAGTTAGTAAAACGACGTAAGCGACGGAAAAAGCCGACTCTGACCCGACGCCATACTTAACATGGCATCCGACGGGACCCGACGGCATCCGACGGTACTTCGTAAGGTTACTCCACATAGAAGCTGGGGTAACCTTACGCGAACAAAAACGCCGTACGCGACGACGGGGCGGCGTAAAAGCGATCGAGAATCGGCGTACTACCTCATTTGCATATGCAAATGCGAAAACAACGTAAAGGCCACCTAGTGGCCGGAGTTGTCATTACACCTACGATCCTTTACACTTTTACACTTGTCGGATGTAGAAGCGTATCTATGCAAAAGTGATGCTAAGCATCACTCGCATAGATACGAGGACAAAAAAAAGGCGTTACGACGGGGTATCTGAGATACTCCGTTGTAACGCCTCTGAGAATCTGGCCCAGAGTTTTAGAAGCTGTAAGGACTTTTTAGGGTTGTCCCGATACCACTTTTTTAGGACCGAGTACAAGTACCGATACTTTTTTTCATGTACTCGCCGATACCGAATACGGATACTTTTTTTTTAAATGCAGCCATGTCTCCCCCCATATGCAGCCATGTCTCCCCCCAAATGCAGCCATGTCTCCCCCCAAATGCAGCCATGTCTCCCCCCCAAATGCAGCCATGTCCCCCCCCCCAAATGCAGCCATGTCTCCCCCCCCAAATGCAGCCATGTCTCCCCCCCCCAAATGCAGCCATGTCTCCCCCCAAATGCAGCCATGTCTCCCCCCATATGCAGCCATGTCTCCCCCCATATGCAGCCATGTCTCCCCCCATATGCAGCCATGTCTCCCCCTAAATGCAGCCATGTCTCCCCCCAAATGCAGCCATGTCTCCCCCCATATGCAGCCATGTCTCCCCCCATATGCAGCCATGTGTCTCCCCCCAATTGCAGCCATGTCTCCCCCCATATGCAGCCATGTGTCTCCCCCCAATTGCAGCCATGTGTCTCCCCCCATTTGCAGCCATGTGTCTCCCCCCATATGCAGCCATGTCTCCCCCCATATGCAGCCATGTGTCAGTCTCCACCGCCGTCTAGTTGTTCGGCGCTAAGGGAACATAACAGCTTTCATTTTAATAGCTGTGTGTCGCCATGGCCCCTCCCCCTTGTCCGGGCACTTTGATAGACAGATCACCCGTCCAATCCTGGGAAGGGTGATTTGTCTATCAAAGTGCCCAGACAAGGGGGAGGGGGATTGGCGATGCGCGGTGGGGAACACACAGCTATTCAAATGAAAGCTGTTATGTTCCCTTAGTGCTGAACAACTAGACGGCGGCAGCAGCAGCAGCTCTCCTCCAGTGGTATGTTATACATACCTGAGGACTGCTCTGCTCTCCGCCTTCCAATCGCGCCTCCTCTCCGCCTTCCAATCGTGCCTCCTCTCCGTTTTCCGATCCCGCCTCCTCTCCGCCTTCCGATCACGCCTCCTCTCCACCTTTCCGATCCCGCCTTCTCTCTGCCTTCCGATCCCACCTCCTCAGTCTCCTCTCGGTCTCCTCTCCAACTGCTCCCCGCCCCCACTACACCACCACTTAGGAGGGAAAAAAAGTATCCGGGGAAGCATCGGGAGCATTTGCGCGAGTACAAGTATCGGTATTGGGACAACCCTAGACTAAAGTATTTTTTTTTTCAACAGTGACTGGTAAAACACACAACCAGTCAGCAGGATGTTTAACCAAGAACATATCATGGCTACAGTAGGACACATAAATAACATTAAAATGGGCATAGCCAAGAATGTTGCATGGACCTGGCAGAGGACCTAATAATATCCCACTTGATATTATAAAAACATAATTAATTAGTGCCGCGCCTTTGTCCCCCAAACTCAACTCTAAGCTTGCTACATTTCCTAATAATTGTCTGCATGCCAATCAAAATTAGTGTATCAATTTACTTGTTAATTGTTTTGTTTACCATTGTCCACTTTTGCAAGAAATGGAATGTCAATGTGTTGAGTTCCCCTTCAAGTAGATCATATTTTGTTCTTAGTCGAATATCAATGAGCAGATTGTCCATGACAAAGTTGTGTCTTAAAGACTTTTTTTGCCTGGATCTGCAGAAAGTTTATCCCTGTTTTTGCATGTTGCCAGTCATCCTTTAAAATAACTGCTTCCTGTTATATAAATAACAAATATATTAGGTTGATTACAAAGGGTTTGACACAGTTTGATTAAATGTTATCTTGTTCAAGGCCAGTCTGTGACTTGTATCTTTTGAGATTGATATAGTCATTGTAATGGTCTATTTAGGAATTCTAACATCTGTCAGATATAAATCCTAGCAGCTTGCTTGGGACAATCTCCCTACAGTATCCTATAGCAGTTTTTATGTTTTCTTCTGATGTATTTGTGTGACTGGCAGGAACAAATGGAGTGAAGCAGACCACACTGTACTGATCAGAGAGCCTATGGCATGCATCAGTTATTGGTCAAGCATACTTTACTGCATACATTTGCATTCCTCCCCTTGTCTCATCACACCATTATGCTTTGATAAAAACAGGCAGCATTCTTTTGCAAACATTGGGAAAATGTTTGTGTTCTGCATATTGCCCCTGTCTACACGGTGAAGCTTTCCATGAGCACAGATGTTGCAAGTGTTAGCTGTCGTCACTGAGTTATAAATTTAACTTCAATAGCAAAAGAAAAACATGTGTTCAATAATGAATGTAGTATTCACATGACAGATCTAATGTAATGTTAAAATCATGTACTGTGCATTAAAGGCACCACAACCAACGATAAATGTGGAATTATACAGTATATCAATGAACATTGCTTACAGAGAGTATTGAACCTATGTAAAATGTAATTCTAAAATACTGTAATATGTAAGCTATCAGCTTAACATGAATAGTCACAAAATCAGTTAGCTTAAGTTGCTGCCATACTTCTTTGGTAAAGTGTTGATTGCATGAAATACATTTTATTAAGGATACAGTTAGTCATTAATTTGCATTCATAGGAACCCCAGTGTGTGTCTCCTTGCCATAGTTCTCAATCCTAAATTCAGGCCACTTCAGATTAGTCACAGGTCTGGTATTCATAGATTATGCTACTACTTCAGTTAATTGGACACTGGCAAAAGATTTTGCTAGGGCCTCTTCTAGATTGTGTATATTTATTCCCACCCACTTAATGAGCCTCCAGCTTTTATAGCATCAATAAGGAGTGATCTAGGCACAGAGGGAAGGAACCTGTGTCATGACTTGCATAAGGTGAGTCCTGAACATCCACCTGGTAGAACTTAGAGAGAGTGTGTGAACAGAGGACCAAGTGACAACCTTGCAAATCTGGGATACAGATGCCTGATGCTGAAAAGCCAGGAAGGCATCAACAGCTGTGGTGGAATGGGTTTTGATATGAAAGGGAGGAACCTTTTCCATAAGGGCATAGACTCCGGAAATTAGTTGTCTGATCCACCTGGCAATGGTGGAGCAGCAGGCAATGTACTCTCTATGAGGGCTCATGGGCAGGACAAAGAGGAACTCAGTCTTGTGAATAGACGTCGTTGCTTTCTTGTTGGTCCTGACAGCCCTGATCATAAAATAAAAGTGCAAATGAGTCCCAAAACAGAACTTGTATTCAGTGTTTCAAGCCTCACCCATGCACCACAAGATGATATGTGCTTCACTCTACCATGTGCCAATCAACATATAATGCACTCACAAGACAAAAGAAGTGCCAAAGATGTAGTTTTACACCAATCTTACTTTGCCTCTTAATTCCTCCCAGAAACATCGGACATATGCATCAGGACCATTAAAAAGGAAAGAAGAAGCTTCCCATAGTGTTATAACATTTTTTTTTACATCATAAACCAGAAAAACAATGCACTTACAATGTGGTAAATGCAACCAGGCATTCACAGTAGTAAAAGAGATGTAACTGGAAGTTCTGCCCTACACGTTTCATCATTCTTGTATGACATTCTTTGGAGCAGGAAGTCACAGCCCTCACCTCCACATTATTTACCAATTACCAAGAAAAGTGACCACCCACTACACCCAAATGAATATCGGCCATATTTTTAACAATAGGGCATCGGTTAAAACGTAATATGAGCCATAATGAAAGATATTGAATCAATCGATATGCCATACAATGACAGTAAGGTGCTAGTAAATAATAAATAAATAAATACAATCTAATTTTACTAAAGTGCTTATACCTTGCTGTTTGACCAGCCAAACTCTATATCACCATCATGTGGCATAATACAATTATAGCAATACTAATTTATTTAAAATCAATAGTGGCAAAAAAAATGTAAAACAATGCTCCATTGTTAGATAAGCCATGGTAGTTCATTGATTTCTTCCTGCCCGTTACATAGATATATTGACAAATCTAAGGCTGCATTCAAACCTGAGCGTAGCGTTTTTGGTCGTTTTTTTCCAGCGTTTTTTCCGGCATTTTGTCGCGCGTATTCGAGCGTTTGCATACAGCGTCGTCGGACGTTTTTGAACTTCGAAGTTTTTTTATTTTAGCCAATAGGAAAAATGATCATCTCTTTCATCACTTGTTGCTATGTTTGTAGATTTTTTTATCTTCTGCCTGGGTGAAATGTTCTATTGACTAAAGCGACAAAACGCCCGTAGAAATGCTCGTTGTCGCTCTAGATGCTTGAATTGAGCGTTTTCCATCACTTTCTATGGTAAATACAAACGCTCAAGCATGCCCAAACCGCCCGATTCGCGCGACAAAAAAGGGAACGTGTTTGAGCTTCAGGCGATCGGCGTCACACGTATTGTAGTGGAGATGGGAACCATCACCATAGAGAATAATGTATTTTTTCCCCTAGCGTATTGTAGCATCGCGCTTCAGGCGACAAAGCGCTCAGGTGTGAATGGAGCCTTAAGGAGACCTGTATGGCACCAGCGATCTTCTGAACGCTGGTACAATGCTTTACAGCTAAATTGTGATATAATTTTATATATTTGAGTGTGGTTATCACTAAAGTTGTTTTACTTTATATAAAAAAAATATATATTTAATAAAATTAACATCTAATTACTCTGCTCACTAAACTGCATTATGTAAAATGACCCACGGAAAGTGTTATTGAAAATCCATGTACAGGGAAACCCTGTCTTACCTTATCCACAATGCTTAGCTTATTAACCACTTCCCATCTGCACTATAGTCGAATGACGGCTACAGCGCAGACCTACTTTTCCGGGAGGAAGTCAATAGACGCCAGGGCGTGCGCTGTGATCACCCGAGTCACTGAGACTTGGGTTATCACAGATCAGAGTAAGGGGCCAGTCCCAGCCCCTTACCACATGATCAGCTGTCAGCCAATGACAGCTGATCACGTTATGTAAACAAAGCTCAGTAATCATTTTTTTTTTCTCCTCATGCCGACAGCATGAGGAGAAAAAAAAGCTCAGGTGCAAGGGACATCGGTCCCAAAGAGGAAGGAGGCACATCTGCCTCAAGTGCCACCTATCAATGCCCACCACCATTGGTGCCTCATCAGTGCCACCTAGCAGTGCTGCCCATCAGTGCCCATTATTGCCACCCATCAGTGCCCATTATTGACACCCATCAATGCCCATCACTGCCAGCTATCAGTGTCACCTATCAATGCCACCTATTAGTGCGACTTCTCAGTGCCCACCAGTGCCACCTATCAATGCCCGTCAGTGCCACCCACCAGTGCCACCTATCAGTGCCCACCAGTACCGCCTTATCAGTGCCCATCATTGCTGCCCATTGGTGCCTGTCAGTGCAGCCCATCAGTGCCCATCAGTGCAGCCTCATCAGCGTACATCATGAAGGAGAAAAATTGCCTGTATGCAAAATGTTATAACAAAATATAAAAATATATATATTTTTAAATTCAGTCTTTTTATTTATTTTTTAACAAAAAATAAAAACCGCAGAGGTGATCAAATACCACCAAAAGAAAGCTCTATTTGTGGGAAAAACATTATTAGAATTTAATTTGGGTACAGTGTTGTATTATGGCACAATTGTCATTCAAAGTTCATCAGCACTAAAAGCTGAAAATTGATCTGGGCAGGAGGGGGTTTTAAGTAACCAGTAAGCAAGTGGTTAAGATCCAGAATTCACATGTTACAGTGGGCATACCCTCAGAGGAGTCTCCTGAGTCTAGGAACAGTAGAAATGGGCCATGGCCCTAAACCTGTATAGCACCCAGCAGCTAACTTTACATATTACACTCCATGCAAAGGCAAACACCTGACAAAGGATCCAGTGCTGAAGCAAACATTACAGGCCAACCCAATGCAGTGGGGTCCAGGTATGGTCCTAAAGGTACACACTGAGGGTAACCAATCTGTAAACTATTATGTAGCAGTTAGATGTTGATGGAAGAGTTAATTGAAATTAAAAAGAAACAAATACTTCTCCAGTGTAGAATAGTTCCATCACCTAAGGACAGTAGCAAAAAAATTAGATCCCCACAAAATGGGCAGTTATATGAGTATGCTCGAGGGGAAACCCTAACAAAAAATATTGCCAATGTCCAATCACCTAAATGTAACATCATGTAACCCACCGTCTATGCATACCAGTCCTGTGTTCTGTGCTACATGATTAAGATTAACAAGATTTTAAAACAGTTCTTTCTACAGTCATATTAGTTTATAAAAACCAAAGTGGCAGAGTATTGTATACAGATACAATTTAAAAAAGATAACAGATCAGTGAAAATATAAATTAACAAAATTCTGATGTTAGGATTGTTTATTGCACTTCAGAGTAAAATGTATAAATGTTTGAGCCTAGAAGAGCGATATTACAAAAAACTTTGCATCTAAAGGCCTAAATCATGGGTCTTCAAACTACGGCCCTCCAGTTGTTCAGGAACTACAATTCCCATCATGCCTTGTCATGTCTGTGAATGTCAGAGTTTTACAATGCCTCATGGGATGTGTAGTTCTGTAACAGCTGGAGGGCCATAGTTTGAGGATCCCTGGCCTAAATTGTCAACACATTTGTACAAACACAATTATTTCCCTTTTGGGAAGAAAATATATATACATGCTATGTGTAGGGCTGACAACATAATATACATGATGGTAGGAAAAATATCCTTTTAATCTGTAACATTAAACCCCAGATCTACTTCCACTATATACAGTATCCTTTTAACCACTTCAATATTAGGCACTTTCAGACCCTTTCTGCCCAGGTAAATTTTCAGCTTTCAGCACTGTCACACTTTGAATGACAATTGCACGGTCATGCAACACTGTACCCAAATTAAATTGTTATCATTTTTTGAGACAGATGGAGCTTTCTTTGCATTCATGTGCACTGATGAGGAGACACTGATGAGGCTGCATTGATGAGGCGACACTGATGGGCACTGATATGTGGCACTGATAAGCTACACTGACCTGCACTGTTGGGGCTGAATTGGTTCTCAGCGAACCGATGATCAGTGCCCTAATTATCAGTGTAAACATTGTGCTGACAGCTTTGTTTGTTATCGGCTTTCCTTTCCTCACACAGAGAAAGCGTGTGAGGAAAGGACTGCCATTAACCGGCAAGTCTGTTTACATGTGCTCAGCTGTGTCCAATCACAGCTGATAATTTGTGAACAGACTTGCTGGTTAACGGCAGTCCTTTCCTCACAAAAGGCCACTGTGATTGGTAGTTTACAGTGATCTGTGATCATCTGTGTCCTATGGAGGGGCGGCACTGGGGGCGTGGTTATGGGAGGACATCCATGGATGTCCTCCCAGAACTGGAGAGCCCTGCTGTAGCCATCTTTCGGCTATAACATGGTAATGAGGTGGTTAATCTAAACAGTATTAGTGGAGAAAAGCCAATATATTCTTTTTAGTTGTATATAAAGTAGGGAAGAGTTATGCCGCGTACACACGATCAGTCCATCCGATAAGAATGGTCTGATGGACTGTTTTCATCGGATAACCGATGAAGCTGACTGATGGTCCGTCGTGCCTACACACCATCGGTTAAAAAAACTATTGGGTCAGAACGCGGTGACATAAAACACGACGTGCTGAAAAAAATGAAGTTGAATGCTTCCAAGCATGCGTCGACTTGATTCTGAGCATGCGTGGATTTTTAACCGATGGTCGTGCCTACTAATGATCGGTTTTGACCTATCGGTTAGGAATCCATTGGTTAAATTGAAAGAAAGTTGGCTTTTTTTTAACCAATGGATAACTAACCAATGGCGCCCACACACGATTGGTTTGGTCCAATGAAAACGCACGATTGGTTTGGTCCAATGAAAACGGTCCATCACACTGTTCTCATCGGTTTAACCTATCATGTGTATGCGGCCTTAGAATATTGTCATAGGAACAAGTGTTCTGATTGAAGGGTTTAACCCCACTTCTTGCTCTGTTGACAACTCTTTTTCTTCTCTTTATTTACAGCTTCACATAGTAAGGTTACATACATTTAAAATTTGGCCTCCTTGACAAAATGTAAGTCTTTAATGTGAAACAATCATTGGTCAACTTTCTAAAAAAATATGAAAAAGAGTGTCCCCAGATGAAATTTCTTGGATAATCACATTACTGAAGTTCCATAAATTAGGGTAACCTAAAGTATAACTGAATGGAAAAACTTTTTTTTTCCAGTTTGAATAGAGTAGAAAGGGATTGGAACACCTGTCAGTTTTTATTGCTGTCTGTTTACCTGTTAAGAAGATTCACCCTCTCTATTAGTCCTGTTTACTGTTATCATTGAATATGAAAGTAAAATAAAATAACAATTTTTGGGTTGATCCCAAAAAAGTAATAATGGAAACATCTTCCAATAGGGACACTACTGAAGTTCTGGAGACCTGGGGGTCCCCAAGGAATGCCCTTAATTTGCAGGGATTTCCTCTCACTTCCTGTTTTGCCTATGGGACAGTAAGTGAAGAGAAATCTCCGCAATGAGACACAGATGGTGAAGAAAAAATTTGGGTTATAGCCCTTCCTTACTCTATCCAAAGTGATTATTTTTTTTTGCCTACTTTAAGATCAAATTGCAGAGAAGTGACAGTATAAATGTAATCTCTGGTAGCACTTCTGTTTATTAGCATCTGCAGTATTCCTGCCTCCTCAGGAGTACTGTGAGTAGTATATCTTTATTTATTTTGTCAATAACATCCAAAAATTATTATATCCACACAATCACTCAATACACATGTACAGCCCCCTGAAATATAAAGAGAAGCCTGAAAACAGCAAAGTCTTAATTGTAGTCAACTGTAATCCCAAATTACACTTTCTCCATATAGAAATCATCAAAATGAAATATTCCTTTACCTGCAGACAACCTTACAATTTATTACAGTAGAGAAACGTACTGTCACCAAGTTCAGGCTTCAAAACAATGCCCTCTTTTGTAGTGTTCATTGAGGCATTTTAACATTTAGAGCTGTTTCCTTTAGGGCTAGCTTACTCCATTCCCCTGTAGAAAGAGGGCACTTGTTTGGGACCATTTTTATGGACTTGTGGCCTCCCCGCCCCTCACCATATCCTTTAATAATTGGTAAATTAAATTTCATATAGTTTAACCACTAGACTACCGCCCACCATCAAATGACTGCGGAACGATAAGCCTCTCGTTTTGGGAGGACGTCACACGCTCCAGGCCCCGGGGTCGCTCGCCATACCCGTCCCTGGCAGCGCACATACACGGCCGCATCACTGGGAACCCGATGCGCGTGCCCAGCGTCCGTGATGTCCGCCGGCCACCCGTGTTTGCCAAGTAACTGAGCAAGACCGTGGATCTCTGTCAGGGAGAGGAGACCGATGGTGTGTATCTTGTATATAGGAACACCGATCGGTCACCTCCCCCAGTCAGTCCCCTCCCCCTACAGTTAGAATCAATCACTAGGTTACACATTTAACCCCTTGATCGCCGCCTGGTGCTAACCCCTTCCCTGCCAGTCACATTTACTCTATATTTATAGCACTGTTCGCTGTATAAATGTGAATGGTCCCAAAAAAGTATCAAAAGTGTCCGATGTGTCCGCCACAATATTGCAGTCACAATAAAAATTGCGCCATTACTAGTAAAAAAAATAAAAAAATAAAAATGCTATAAATCTATTCCCTATTTTGTAGCCGCTACAACTTTTGCGCAAACCAATCAATAAACGATTATTGCGATTTTTTTTTTTTACCAAAAATTTGTAGAAGAATACGTATCGGCACATTTTTTTTATATATTTTTGGGTGAAATTTATCATAGCAAAATTTACAAAATATAGTTTTTTTTTCAAAATTGTCATTCTTTTTTTGTTTATAGCGCAAAAAATTAGGTGAGGTGATCAAATACCACCAAAAGAAAGCTCTATTTGTGGGAAAAAAAATATTAAAATTTAATTTGGGTACAGTGTTGCATGACCACGCAATTGTCATTCAAAGTGTGACAGCGCTGAAAGCTGAAAAATGGCTTGGGCAGGAAGGGGGTGAAAGTACCCAGTATTGAGGTGGTTAAAGTGATTGTAAAGGCTATTTTTTTTATAAATAACAAACATGTTATACTTATCTCCCCTGTGCAGTTGGTTTTGCACAGAGTAGCCTGGATCCTTCCTTTCTAGGGTCCCTCTTTGCTGCTCCTGGCCCCTCCCTCCTTTTAGTGCCCCTCAGCCAGAAGCTTACTACAGGTGGCACCCAAGCCACGTCAGAGCTCCGTGTATCCATTCAGACATGGAGCCCTCTCTCTCCCTTGATTGGCTGACTGACTTTGATAGCCAGGGGAGCCAATGGCACCACTGCTCTGTCTCAGCCGTTTAGGAGGAGTGTGCTGGATGGCTGAGGGGATCATGGACATTGCTGGAGACAGAAGGAGCTCAGGTAGGTAATTGGGGCGTGCTGGGGAGGCTGCTACACACAGATGGTGTTTTATCCTAATGCATAGAATGCATTAAGATAAAAAACCTTCTGCCTTTACAACTCCTTTAACATTCATGGTGCCCTGTCCCTTTAAATTTTAAGGTTAAAATTCTATGGTAAATAAATCATTTAATCGTCCCTTTGTATACAACGACAAGCATAACCAGGAATTATTTCGGTTGGTCAGCCTTCAGCAAAAGAGCTATAATACTGCTGTAAGTTGACCATGAAAACTCTACTACAGAAGGTCCTGGATAGAGTTGGGCGAACGGTTTGGACTGAGTAAACCTCGGCCCGAACATCGTCTGTTCGCCCATTTGGCGAACACCCGATTTTGCAGGAAGCCACGCAGTGCATTCGGTGTGGGGGTCCCCCAATCTGTACCAGGCCCTTTGGGGCCCATACTATAGACACCCCCAGGTACGAAATTTAAAGGAATATTTCACTTTTATTGTTTCACTTTAAGCATTATTAAAATCACTGCTCCCGAAAAAACTGCAGTTTAAAAAAAAAAAATTGCATCGATCACATGTCCCTGGGGAAGGACCCAGGTCCCCAAACTTTTTTTTATGACAATAACTTGCATATTAGCCTTTAAAATTAGCACTTTTGATTTTTCATGTTCGTGTCCCATAGACTTTGACGGTGTTTGCATGTTCAAATAATTTTTTTGCCTGTTCGCATGTTCTGTTACGAACCAAACCAGGGGGTGTTCGGCTCATCCATACTTAGGATCATTTCATAGTGCTTTAACACAAGGAGAAGATATCCCTATTTTACACTTGTGTTCGTAACTTTTTCATTGGACTCCACTTAAAATAACTGTAATTTTTGTTAATAAATGCAAGGACCCTGCTATAAGCTAGAGTGTCCCTACTTTAAATTTAGTTGTCACGTGCTTGGTTTCTGTAGCCTATAACCTTGACCCTGATCCTGTCTGCCAGCTTGTACCTACTCCCATATACCTTCTCCTAATTTTTGGCTCTTTCCTGACTTTATTATTTATCACTCCTGATCCTGCTCTGTCCCACTAACCCTGCTGTTTGTACATAACTTAGTTAATCTGGGTAGATTTGCTCATGTTTAATTGGCTCACTTCCACTTGATAGGTTCACTTTTATATGGGTTAACTAGGTTTTTTTTTTTTTTTCTTTTTTTTTTTTTTTTTTTTTTTTTTCCACATTTCTTCCAATTTTACTTTATTTTCGAGCATATCGGGAAACATACAGGGGGAAAATCATTCCATTGCTCACATTGCATCGTTTAACATTAAAACATCAACAGAAAGGAAAAAAAAAAAAAAAAAGGGAAACAAGCAACCCAAATCGATCCCATAGTTCATAGACTTGTCTTTCATAATCGCAAAACAAAAAGAGAGGGTATTTCTCTTTAAAAAAAAAAAAAAAAAAACGTATCCTGTCCCTCTCCTACTGTCCTTTGTCCTGTCCTCTGAAGACCTGTGGGTCTGCCAGTGCCTTCCCCTCACCCCCTCTAGCCGAAAAGACCCCCCTACCCTACAGGGGATCATTATGTCCCCTACCGGGGGGGGGGGTGGTCACTCCGGCCCCTGCAATGTCCCCCTCTGCCCTTATATACCCCCCCTTCCCCAAACAATAGCAACAAAAAAAAAACAAAAAAAAAAAGAGGAAAAAAATAAAATAAAAGAGAAAACACCTCCTCTCTCATCCTCCCTCCCCCCCCCCACAACCCCAATCCCCCCTTTTAATCTACATCTATCAGGGCCCTCCCTTGTTCTGAGTATCTAAACTCGTTCCACTCGGCCCACGTTTCAAGATATACTTTACGTTTCTGTCTGGAGGTCCATACCATGTCCTCCATTCTATTCATATCTTCTACTCTATTAAGCCACATCCTTACCGTTGGCGCCTGTGTCTGCTTCCACATCCCTGGAATACAGGCACGGGCGGCATTTAAAAGATGACAAACCATGGAATTCCTGTAACCCTTTATCGTCGACGCCGAATCTTGCAATAGATAAAAGGGCCATTCGTCTGGTAATTTCTCTCTACTGAATTTCTGCACTATTCCCTGAACTCTTGTCCAAAAATGTAGAATCCTTGGGCACAGCCACAAAATATGTAGTAAGGTTCCTTCTTGCTTACCGCACCTCCAACATCTGTCCGAGGTGTCTGGGTAGCACCTTTTTAATACTACCGGAGTACGATACCACTGAGATAAGATCTTATAATTCATCTCTTGTGTTTTCACACAGACTGACGATTCAAATGTATTCCGGAGTATTTTACTCTTTTGTTCTTCTGTAAAGGGTCTTCCCAGCTCCCTCTCCCACCTATTAAAAAAGGGGACCTGAAAGTCCTCCGTCGGTGCGTTCAGTAATTCACTAATTCTGGCAAGGGTGTGCCTAAGCACTCCGCTCCCACTGCAGTATCCCTCAAATCTTGTAAGTTTGCGTTCATAATTTATAGGGGGTTTCAGAGTATCCAAAAAGTGCCTCAGCTGTAATGCCCTCCAGATATCCAATTGGTAGGGAAGCCCACCTATTACCATTTCCCTCGTAGTATGCCATGAGCCTTCTTTCATAAACTGAGATACTTGTATCAGACCCTGATCTATTAATCCCCTGAAAGGTCCCTTCCTCAGCCCTGGTGCAAACTGTGGATTCCCCAGGATTGGATAAAGTGGCGAGTCCAACGTAGACAGTGTCCTTTTCACAATTAACCCATAGGCCACTTTCAATGTAGGGCCTATCAGTGGGTGTTTCTTAGTAAGTGGCGGTAAGTCTCTGTAACACCACGCTGCCAGGTGGAGTACACTACTACATTGAGCTTGTTCCAAGCCCGGCCATAGTTTCTCGCCGCTAACTAGGTTAACTAGGTTTTAGTATTTTTTGGTGTACATGGATTGTTTGTATTGATTTCTGTGTTTCTGTTGCTTGCTACCTGCGAGGTAGATCACATTTATTTGTTAGTATTACTGAGTTTTTAGTCTGGTGTTCTCTGTGTAGATCCACACATATCTTTTTGCATCTGCTTTACAGGATACCAGCACTTGGTACCTCCTGTTTTCAGCTGGGCAGTAGCCAGTTTGATTAATCTGGGCGTGTTAGGTTTTCTTTCACCCAGGGCAAAGTTTTAATTGGGCCTGCTTTTGGTGGGTATTCTCCAGTAAAGAGTTAGGCGTTACAATGTTACTGACTAATCACTGAGCTGTGATGCTGGCTGAGGAAGAGAATACATATTTGGGGAGACAATTTAGAAAGGTCCTTCCCCTCCAAGCTTTGCCTGGTAAGGATGTATGTGTGCGTGTGTGAACGTCTAATCTAGGTCTCCAAGGCCTGTTACCTAGGGAGGGTGTGAGTCCAGATGTCCTTACCTCTCAGGTTTACTTCCTGGTGAAGGAATATCTCCAGAAAGAGATTCATTTCTTGCTTCTTAGGCCTGCTGCCTGGTGAAGGAAGCTAAAGTTGGGTTCTGCTTAGTAAATTGCTGTCACGGCTTAAAGGTCCACAACTAACTAGCCTGTGAGAGGGGCAGAGGATACTTAAAAGTAGTTGTCTGTCTGCCAACTACACGTGCATTAGGCTGAAACAGAGACCACTGAGAAGAAACTACAGAGGAAATAGAACCCCCGGCTCTTGTTCTCCATCTAAAGGGATGGAAGCTGTCTGTCGGTGGGTCAGTATGTGTTTGCATGCAGATAAAGGGTAAATCACCAAAAAAAGCAAGGAAAGCCATTTAAAAATCGAGCAGCCCCTTACTGGGTTATTGCTACCTAAAGACCCTGGTGTGTTAGCTTTGTGAAATGAGCCCTATACCTATGTCATGTAAGGCAACAAATAGGTAATATTTAAAAATAATACATGTGAAGTTAACCAGCTAAAGGTCAGAATGTATTAGATACTTTTAGTTACAGAAATCTACAAATATGCCTTTCTACAGTTTGTATGTTAAAATCGAGATTTAACCAAATACCTGCAACAGAGAGCTATAAATATCTATAAAACAAAATCTGCATATTTTATATATATATATATATATATATATATAAATATATATGTGTGTGTATGTATATACGGTATATATATGCCTAATTATACGTATAAACAATCACATTTAGTAGTGTCCTTGTTTTACCTCACAAATGAACCAGTAGATAAGCATAAAATATGCAGAGCAGCCAAACTGATATGGGTCTCCTATTGGTAAGAGCATGGTATCTAATCTATTTATATGGCACATGAAACATTACTGACACTGCAGCTGACACTGAGTTCTTGGTTCTTTCATTTTGTACTTTGATTAAAACAGCAAAAATCTGAAATAGCATATGTACCTAGCTGAAAAGGAAGACACATAAAAAGACCTATAAACTAAAAATAGGATGCTAATTTATATAGAAGCACTTCTGGCAATATTCATAAATATCTTGATAAAAGTTTCCATAACTGCAAATAAAATGAGATATTTTAAATGATATCCGGCTGTGAAGTCTTTTGTTTTATGCAAGGCTACTTCTGGACAATAGGCAAATAGATAGAGGTCTAAAGCCCACACAAGACAGAGAGGCCATTGTAGTGCAATGAGCAATATATTACTTACTTTAAGGGCTTAGTTAGAACTAATTAATTTAAGGGCTATATTGTACTAAATTACTTTTACTCGCATTCTGTGTGTTAATTTTACTCATGCCTGTTTTAATTTACAAAGCAATAACATTTATACTACTGCCTATAGATCCCCCTTTTCCTTGTATTATGTATGGCTCCATCCTTTAGCCCAGGAGTCTCCAAACTACGGCCCTCCAGGTGTTCAGGAACTACAATTCCCATCATGCCTAGTCATGTCTACGAATGTCAGAGTTTTACAATGCCTCATGGGAAGTGTAGTTTCACAGCAGCTGGAGGGCCGTAGTTTGGAGATCCCTGCTTTAGCCCATAAAGGACATGCATAGCATACATCCACATAGTGAAAGAGGGTCTATGTTAGTATGAGAATTCTATCTCTAAAAGTTGTAATGATTTTTAGTGTGTTCACTGAAAAATTAATTTAGTATAACCTCTGTAGTCAGTAAAACTTAGAGCCCTATAGATTATTGGCTCAGTTAAGTGGACCAGTGGCCTAAACTGTATTAAAAGAAAAGTATTCAGCGCTGGAATAAATAATTTATAATAAAACAGAAAAAAAGAGAGAATGCTAGCCAGCACTTAGGATAAATTCAAATAAACTTCCCAAATAAGCATATGTAATAAAACAGTGCAGCGCAAACAAAATACAGTGTATATAAATTGATAGACATATGAAATCAAAAAATCCATAAGTAATTATTTGAAAGAGAAAAAGGTAAATTCAAAAAAAAAAGTTATAGCGTGGAAGAGAAATCCAAATGAATTTCATTGAACGGTGCAGTTTCAAATGAAGTGACCAAAGAAAGATCCTACAGCAAGAAGAACAGATGGCCTCTCACCTCAATCATTTGACCCTCAAGGAGTCACAAAGCATGGTATGCAATCACAAACCCTGATTTAAACAGTCTGCAACTCCATAGACAACTCCAGATGGCAATAATGGGATCAGAAAGATATCAGCAAGTGTGGACATATGAAAGAAAAAAGAGAGATCCAATGCTCTCAGTAGCAAAATAGGGGGTATTTATCAAAACCAATAAAATCCACTCACATGGTAAAGCACTCAGAACCGAGAGCAAGTTCACAGGCAGACACCGCTAACAAGCGTGGACAGCATGAAGGTGAAGCGGCGATCGCGGGTGAAGTCAACACGTAAACTCCTCCCCCTTGTAAGTTACGTCTCATGGGTGGGACTTCATCAGCATAGGGTATGGAGATAGCGAAGACGTCCTGCTAACACGAGCCTATATAACACGTTAAGGCGTTGTTATAGCAACCACCATAAGCAAAACAATCAAGCCAAACAAAGTAGCCTGATACAACCCGCGTCGTACACTCAGGGCTACTAGGAAGCACAGGACACATACGGACCCTGGCTCAATAGCAATTCAATAAATCAAGGATCTAAACGCCAATCAATCTGGCCACTGACTGAACAAAAAAATCCTTGAAACTATTTTACAATATTTTATTGATAGTTAAAACAAAAACGAAGCCTGAGGAGATAGAAAAATCTCCATGACACACAAAATTGCATAATTAATGCTAATTGTGCAATCAACCCCTTCGTAAAAAATAAATAAAATAATAACTAATAACAAAAGAACCACATATACTAAAGCATATGTGGAAAAAGACGTCAACCGCGATCACCCCTTCATAATACAAAATTACAAGTTATACAACATTCGTTATATAAACCTATTAAACAAACATATTAAAACAATATAATATAAATCACCTATTCGAAATAAAACAATTTAAATCAAACTCTGCATTCAATCCTGCTGGCGAGGTGACCTTGGTCTCATAAATCCAATAGGATTCATTGCGACTCAATTGACGAGTGGCCTAAACTGGCCTATTTTGTCCTAATAATCTGTTTGTAAACAGGTAGGTAAGTAGTTAGGTAGGGGTTAGTGGGTGGTTGTCACTTCCTCCATGTGTTCCTCCTTGTTGGGCATTAAGTATGGGTCACATAGGAAGCCTACCCTGGGGTGGCTCTTCTGGGCTATGCTAGGCACCTTGGACAGGGTCACTGCCTGACACATGAGGACCTTTGCTGACTGACTTTGATGACTGAACTCTAGTCAACTCTCTCAATGTTATTATACACAACCACAATCACTGTTGCATTTAGGAGGGGCATGCAGAGCTAATGCTCTTGCCGCCTGTCCAATGTATCTCTGCTACCTCTCTCCAGGAACAGAATGGGGTCCTGTCATATACCTAGTGTGGACTCCATGGATGCACTTCATTAACTCTTTCTCTTCCATACTTGTGTAGAAGCTGAGGAGCTGTGCTCCCGTAGCTATGGGAGATGGAACACTTCTGCAAGAGGCTATTCCACCTGACACATGTACACACTTACGACAAGCTGCAAGAGAAACTGTGTTACTCTTGGTAACCACTTGTGCCTTCACACTGTATTATCTTGTATACTGCTGTATTCATACCCCAATGTGTTTAACAGACCCCTGCTGTAGACTATGTGTGCCAGTTACTTGCATCACACCTCTTGAGTAAATTCAGATAAGGCAAGTACAGACATCCCTAGTCCCTAACTTAGGCTTAATGTTTACCAATCATACTTGCACAGGATAGAGTTCATTATGGCAGATTCCCAGCATTGGTATCTTCAAGCATTTTGTAGCTCTTAGTGGTCCCGTACTCTGTAGTGTCTCTTTATTCATAGGTGATTCGGTTTCAGCATAGGGCTGTATGGACAGACGATGGTAACAGTGACATGCATGACAGTATGGACACCTACTCACTCATTCCCCTGCATCGAATCCCTGTCCTATTTTTATACAGTACAGGACCGGTGGGTCGGACCTTAGAAAGCCCTCCAAGAAAGAGCTGGGAAAATATATTAAACACTAACCCTCCTGGCTGAGGCAGCATAAAACTCAATCTGCTTACATGCTGTCCACCCTCCGCTCAACATCATCATGTTGAAACATTATTCTGAATAGCAGATGGTGTTTTCACTCCCAAATACGGTACATAAAAATGTCTGCAGCAAGCATTATTTTTTTTTCTTTTGTCAACGTCAATTAAGACCTTAATAAGGTAACTCAGATGTGTTGTCCTGATTCTGTTGAATACATGTATTGCCACTGTTACTACCACCACCTCTAAATGCTTATGTCCATATTTAGTGTACGTTTACATAAGGACACCAGTCAAGCCTAAAGTTTTACTACCTCTTGCTGCATTAGTCATTGATTAAAAAGTTCTTCCAAGTTTTATCCAGCTTCTAATGGTTCTTCTTCTAAATTGCAATCCCTCAAACAAATAAATTAAATACAAAAATAAAACTATTGCATACTATTTAACTGGTCATGCTAATCTATCATCGATTTGGCAGTAGTGTTTTTTGTTGTTTTCTTGAACTACTAAGTATAGCACTCTCAAAAATTATATTGGCAGAAAAAAAAATGTTTCTCAATAGTCCCTTGGTCGCTGGTTAGCAAAACACATACAGCATTTGTTTTGATATATACTATATCTATCGGCATATAACACACACTTTGTTCCCCTTAAAATTGGGGGGAAATCATGGGTACGTGTTATACGCCGATCCCCGCTGTCTCTGAGGGCAAGAGGAGCGCCACCTACATAGACAGAGCCGAGCCGAGTGTACTATGTACTCAGCTGCGCTCGCAGTCATGCTTAGTCCTGCCTCCTAGCCTTCACGTCCTGCCATTGGACCGGTGTTGTGTCCATCATAGGAGACGGGCCAAGGGGTAGGACTGGGCAGGACTGCGAGGTGAGCTGAGAGGAGCCTAATACACAGGACATCCGGCTCTATGTATCTCGCCAGCACTAAATTTAAAAACACAAAATGCTGCAATTTTGGGCATGGTGCAGATGGACACTTATAAGGCTGCAGATGGACAATTATAAGGCTGCAGATGGACACTGTGAAAGGCTGCAGATGGACACTGTGAAAGGTTGCAGATGTTCTCTGTGCAAGGCTGCAGATGGACTCTGTGCAAGGCTGCAGATGGACTCTGTGCAAGGCTGCAGATGGACTCTGTGCAAGGCTGCAGATGGACTCTGTGCAAGGCTGCAGATGGATGTTGTGCAAGGCTGCAGATGGATGCTGTGTAAGGCTGCAGATGGATGCTGTGTAAGGCTGCAGATGGATGCTGGGCCAGGCTGCAGATGGACACTGAGCAATGCTGCAGATGGATACTGATAAGGCTGCATTGATGGGCATTTAAATGTAAGTTTTTTTTTCATTAAACTTCCCTCCTAAACATTTTTTTCCTTAAACTTCCCTCCTAAACTTAGGGTGTGTGTTATATGCCGTTGCATGTTATGCCTGTAAATTCGCTAAAATAAATGCATACTTTATTAAATATGTGTGCAGGTTGTAAATATATAGTGGCAGTTTTAATGCACTAAACATGAGGCACAAACTCATTCATGGATCCATCCAAAATCATTAGAACATATCATATAGTTTGCACATTTTACTATCAAAGTTGTATTTTATGTTTGATGGATGTATTAATGTAATGTATGTTTAAACTACATTCATTATGAGTATAGAGCAATTAGAAAACTATGACAAGTGACGAGAGCGGTCTCTGCACGGATTAGAATTGAAGGCAGTTGGAGGGTGAAATTACCTAAAGATAGCCCAGAAATAGAGCGAGCCGTACCGTATAGCCATGCCCTCTGCCGAAGTCGATGACAATATGCATTAGGACAGGGCTCCATGGTAGCTTGTCTACCCTTGCCGCAATCCTTTCAATATTAGGATTGGTGGAGTGACACCAGGCAGACAAGCTACTGTTTACATGCTATTTTTTAACCTTATATCCACACTACCCATTCAAAAGACCGGTTTATCCACAGATGTGCGCATGCGTGAGCTCTTAGCGTAAAGCATTTTTTCGAGGACGTCAGAGAGTTATTTTAGAGCCATCTAGAGATCATACAGACGGTCAGGAGGGAGACCTTAAACCCCCGTGCTCAGAGTGACCAGCATATTGGTCAGTATATTCGGTAAGGAGACTACATCTTCACTTTGGGTGTCTCTACTGGTGAATCAAGCCTACTTATACTTTTCACTTTCCACCTTCTTTGATGACCCGTAGGACTCAATTTCTGGGACTCCCTCTCGCATGTTTATCATTTAAATAATGATCATCTTTTCTGTGGAAATTTAAACGCAATAAGAACTCCTTTTATTTTTTGCACAGTTTGGTGTATATGATCACAGTGTGTGAATATTTTTATTCATATATATTTTTATTCATATATTTTGGTTATACTTTTTATTTTATTGCACAGTTTGGTGTATATTATTACAGTGTGTGAATATTCTTGTTCATATGTTTTTGTTCATACATTTTGGTTGGTTTCCTATGGCGTTATCCAGTTTCAATACGCTGTAGCTATATGTTTGTCCATCCAGTCTTCACTTTCATCCAGCGCCGTATCTTTTTCTTTTTTTCTATGGTCTAATTTTTGTATCACAAATTTTTGATACTGGCTGCTTTTACAAACTCTCACATTTGTACATGTCAATTTATCATATATTATTTTGTAATTTTTTATTAAGCGCAGTGTTTCCCTTGTGGGTTTTTTTCTTTTTAGATCTGTAAGTGCAATATGTAAGGGGGAATTTGAAGTTTAATTAAACATTGTCTAAAACGGAATTATGCAATGAGAGCTTCTTTATCCTTTGAGGATTATCGCTGATGAGCTTGGGATCCAGTAGCAATATATTGGAGTCTGGCATTCCAAGATAGAACACAGTGTGAACCTATACAAATCTAATACTGGTGGAAATACGTTAGAAGCGAAAGAGGTAGTCCGTACCATGATCCAACTACCAGAGGAGGAAGTCCGTTCATTTCTGGAGTTCAAGGCTTATTTTCCCCCTGATTTCTGGTGAGTGTAAAATTTTAAGGGAGATCACTCCCACGTGGTGTGGTGAAAGGATGAAGATTCTGAGGTAATAATTATAATTTTTTTTTTTTTTTTATATTTTTATTGGAGTTTGTACAGTACAATGAGATGACGTGATGTAAAAACAATGGGCCAGATTCAGGTACATCTGCGCATTATTGGACCGGCGTAGCGCACGGCCTTTACGTTAGACTTGCGCAATGTAGCCGCGTAATCACCCTATTCTTGTAGCTTTTGCGCAGAAAATTGCGCATGCGTAACGTTATTTCAGAGGCGTAAGGCGGAGTAATACAAATTGGGAAGGATGTGGGCGTGTTAGATTGAAATGAGCCGTGACCTCATGCAAATGAAGGGCCGGCTGGCTCGCGCATGCGCGCTTGAAGCAGACCATTGTCAGCACCTCTGTGCGCATGCTCACAACTCGGGAGCGGCGCAATCAGTGAAATTGGAAGTGGACTAGGGCAACTTAGTGAACTACGCAAACAGCATAAATAGACAGACACAAATGCACTTCCTTTGTTTCCCTTCCTATACAGCAAGGTGCTTTTGTTTATTAGCGTTTGTTTGTTTGTTTGTGACGTGTCTTTGAGATATTTGGGGACTGTTTTGCAGAGTGATTTTTGTCTTTTATGTGTTTTCTTTGTTGTTATTTTGTTTAAATTATATTTTTGCTGGGGCATTTTTTATTTTTGCTCGTCATTTATTTTATTTTTTTGGTTCTGTTTGTGTATGATTTTGGAATGTGGGGGTGATATTCCTGCGAGAAAAGGGGTGTCACCCTCATTTGTGGTGGAGAAGTGATCCCCAGGTCTGTGTGAATGGTGTATGAATGTACAGTGACATAATTGGAGCCGCGGCATGGCGTTGCTGCTCACAAGTCCTGCATGGTGGGCTTGTGCCAATCCAATGTGATGAGGATGTGGGGTGTGTGTGCTAGGGACCACAGTGGTGTGCATGCATGCATTCTCATTGTGCCATGATTAATGTGTGTGTTTAACGTGCAAAGATGCCTAATGTGAGCTGGCATGAGATGGGGTCATGAGATGGGGTCCCAGTGCATATGCAAAGTCACCTTGAAGGGAAAAGACAGGAGGATGTTAGTAGTGCATGTGCCCCTTGTGATGTGTGCATCATGGGGGGGGGGGCAGTCATGCCTGCCACCCATGTCACTCACAAACCAGCCAGCTGTCCCCATACATGTTCTGTTCAAAATCTGTGGGGATGGGGCTCTGATTGTATATGTAGCTGTCATGGGTGTCATGGGTGGTGCCATGTGTTGGGCTGGTGATGTCCTCCTGCAAGGTTGTGGTTAATTCCATGATGGCATGAGGGGTGAATCTGAAGATGCGAGACACCTCAGAATCACTCATGCCAAAGATGTCTATGCATGTGTGATATATCAAGTGAAGAGTGAGGGGCTTGTATCAGATAAGAATATTGTATTAGATTAGATTAAATTGTAAAGTTTATATAAGCAAATAAAAAAAAAAAACATCTCCCGTGCCCTCCTTAGTGCCCTCCTCAGTGCCCTCATCCTTCTTTGTTCATCTAAAGTCAGTAGTATAGCTATGCGCGACGATGCCCCTGGCATGTTGGCATACAGATTGTTGTGCAACACGTGTGACTGCTGAGCTCACCACTAACAGTGTTGCTTTATCTACAAGGTAGACTTTTTTTCTCTTTTTAGACCAGCTTTTCTATGGTCTAATTTTAGACAGGACATTTTGCTGTTGCGCACACTGCGTAGCCTGCGCTGCCCTAACGTTCTTTTGTGGATCCCCGTAAGTCCCTCATTAGCATATTTGACTAGCAAATCAATGGTCTGTCTAGCGCAGTTTTGCCCGGACGGATGCGCCTGTCTAACGAAATTACGACGGACAAAAAAAAGTAGATTTCTTGCATATCTCATTTTGGGGATGCCGTGCATCGAAACGCACGCTCACATTTAGACTTACGCACGCGCATCTCCTGTTGTGCAGGCGTAATCGCTCTGTGAATCTGGGCCAATGTGTATAAAACCATGTACATGGAATAATTTTTTAATACTCCCCCACACACTGTTGGTTATTTTGTTGCAGCTGGTTACTTTATACTTGTTTGTAATAAGGACATTGTGCTGGTTTTTCATATATTGTTATGTGTTTAAGTTCAATACCTTTCTGGGATTGATACAAGAGTTTAGCGCTGCTAATGCCTATATCTCCTTTTGGTGTGTAGACATACTTACTATTTAGGTTATAAATTGAGATGGGTTTAACACCCCCCTGCTCGGTTTGCAGCAGAACTCCCAAACAGGGGAAAATTTCTAACCCGAATGACAAACCCCTTTGAAGTCTATGATAGCCGAACAGGAAAAATCAAAAGTGCCCATTTTGAAAGCTTATATGCAAGTAATTGGCCATAAAAAGAATGTGGGGATCTGGATCCTGCCCTGGGGGGCATGTATCAATGGAAATTCAATTTTTTTAAAACAATAGTTTCTTTAAATGTTGCGGATGGGGGTCCCCTTAGCATGCAATTGGCAGCACTTGGCTATTGAAAAAATAAATAAAGAGAAAATGACGTGGGTTCCCCCTCAAAATCTGTACCAGACCCTTATCCGAGCATGCAGCACGGCAGGAAAGGAAAGGGGGGCACGCCCTGAACCATACCAGGCCACATGCCTTAAACATGGCGGGTGGGTACTACCGGAATTTAGAGGTCCCCAGATCCCAGCTCCACTATACATGAATGGGTAGGGGTATATAGTACCCCTACCCATTCACCAAAAAGGAAATAAAAACAGAGTTTTTGACAATTCCTTTATTTAAAAAAAAAAAATACAAAAAGTGTCCATCATCAATCTCGCGAAGAGCTGTTATTTTTTGGGTGCAGTGGGCAGCGTGATTGACGATGGATTTACATCGGGGAACACAGTTTTTTTTTTAATAAAGAAATTGTCAAAAACTGTTGAGAGCATGTGGCCTGGTATGGTTCAGGAGGGGGGGGCGCTCGCTCGTCCCCCCCTTTCCTAACCTGTTAGGCTGCATGCTTGGATAAGGGTCTGGTATGGAATTTGGGGGGAAGGCATGCTGTTTTTTTTTACCTTTTTTTCGAATTCTTTACTCAACTGTCAGCAGGGAAGCCCATTAACAGCTAATGACTCATCTGCCAGCCCGCTCCTTAACAGCCAGCTTAACTACTTAACGACCGCCCACTGTAAATATACGTCATGTTTTTAAAGATGGATATCTCGGTAACGGCAGCAGCTGCTGCCACAACCGAGATATCCATCTCTTCAGTTTGCGGTCCTGTCAACGATAACGGTGGTCTCCGCTGTGGATTTTCCGCAAGATCGCCGTTATCGGTAGCGGGAGAGGGCCCCCCTCCCGCCGCTCTCCCGCGCCCTCCGCCGCTTACCGTAGCTGTCGGTAGCGGCGGAGGCGATCGGGTCCGCTCGGCTGCTGTGTGGGGATGCGAGTGAGACCAACATGGCACCCACCCATTCCCATAGCTCTGCTGGGCGGAAGTGACTTCAAAACGTCAGTCCCGCCCAGCGTCTTAAAGAGACAATTTTTTTGTTTACCTTTTTTCAAAAGGTAACATTTCTTTTTTTTTTTTCATTTAAGCCTAAATATGAGATCTGAGGTCTTTTTGACCCCAGATCTCATATTTAAGAGGACCTGTCATGCTTTTTTCTATTACAAGGGATGTTTACATTCTTTGTAATAGGAATAAAAGTGATAATTTTTTATTTATTTTTTTATTTCAGTGTTAAAAATTTTAAAATAAATAAAAATAAATACGAAAACATTTTTTTTTTAAAGTGCCCCATCCCGACGTGCTCGCGCACAGAAGCGAACGCATACGCGAGTAGCGCCCGCATATGAAAATGGTGTTCAAACCACACAAGTGAGGTATTGCCGCGATCTTTAGAGCGAGAGCAATAATTCTAGCCCTAGACCTCCTCTGTAACTCAAAAAATGCAACCTATAAAAATTTTTAAATGTAGCCTATCGAGGTTTTTAAGGGTAAAAGTTTGACGCCATGCCACGAGCGGGCGCAATTTTTAAGCGTGACATGTTGGGTATCATTTTACTCGGCGTAGCATTATCTTTCACAATATGTAAAAAAATTGGGCCAAATTTATTGTTGTCTTATTTTTTTATTTAAAAAAGTGATTTTTTTTCAAAAAAAGTGCGCTTGTAAGACCGCTGCCCAAATATGGTGTGACAAAAAGTATTGCAATGACTGCCATTTTATTCTCTAGGGTGTTAGAAAAAAATATATATAATGTTTGGTGGTTTTAAGTAATTTTATAGCAAAAAAAAATGTTTTAGTCTCGTAAACACCGAATCTGAAAAACAGGTTTGGGGCTTAAGTGGTTAAACTGTGCCTTGATTGGGCAAAGCTGTGCCCAAACAGGGCGCAAAATGCACCGTGTAGCACACAGTGCATTGCTGGGTGTTCAGCGGGGCGAACACCTGCCGAACATCCTTCAAATTTTTGAGTGTTTCCTGAACGGGATGGGCTGGAACTGATGATTGGGCCGAATCATTCATCCGACTCTAATCATAAAGTGATGCAAAGTGTCACTAACTCTTGTATGGGTAAACTTCTATGCTTCCCCTTTAAAATTCCATGAAAACTATGTGACGACATTAGTGATTCAGCTGTTTTTTCTGTGATTACTTGATTACATTTCAAGTTCTATAGCACTTTATTGTATTGCACTATAGTATATGTTGGCAATTTAGTAGCACATTAGCACTTTAAATTATTGCACTTTATATTATTGCACCAGTGTATGTATTAGTATGTTAAGTGTGTATATAGAGGGTATCATTGGGGTAGCACTGCAACCAATGGGAAAGTGTTTGTTTCAAAGGTATGTGAATCACATAGGGTTTGCAGATAGGAATTATGTATTAATATTATGACATTAGCAGCATGAAGGATCATCACAATTTTTTTTAACATGTTCATAGAGACATCCTGGAGATGGCAATAGTGGTGTTGCATGAGTAAGATTTTCACATACAAATATATAGCATGGTTAGGTGTCTGCAAAGTATAAGAACGATGTATTTGAATTGATAGCATGTATTCTTTTGTGTCAAAGAACAGGCTGGGTATGACCACAATGCAAAGACACCTATTAAAAGAAATTGGCTCCTGTGCCATAACAAATGTATAGGAATCTACACTCATAAGGCCTTTTGTTCAGTATGCAATAGTCCTTTCAAAATGATTCTGTATAGAAAACTTCATTTAATTGAAGAGATCATTAGTTAAAGTGGCTTCTATATAAAATCTTGTAACAGAGAAAAGCAATTATGGGCTCAGCATACCTTTCTGTCAGCTAGTGCCTCTTGTATGATTCATGAAATTAATTTGCTCACCTATGAATTCACCCTATCTTTAATTAAGATCTCCAGCTGATGTCCCTTAGATAAAATTGGCAGTGTTTAGTGTTGCATCTATCTGATGAAAAATATGTTGTCTATTTAAGAAACTGATTCTTTGCATGAAATGCTGAATTATTAAATACAAAAATGTAGGTACACTAGGGCAAAAAAAATAAAACATTTCAGCCCTTTTTAAATAGTAACCTGGTCAGAAAGGGATCCCTTTGACACAATTAGCCAGCCTGAACATGTATTGCAATATATGCAAACTAAGAATTCCCATTTTATAAAAAAGGAGTTTGCTATATGTAAGAGTTAATATGTGGTTAATAAGTGATTACACCTCGTTAGTATTGTGTATGTTTTATATATATATATATATATATATATATATATATATATATATATATATATATTGACAATGCAGTGCCCTGTCATTATAAAAATGTAAGAGAATGTGACACAGGGTTCAAGTGTAGGCAGACTACGGTATTCCAGAATGTCTGTTCTGAGCAGAGAAAGGTGGTTTTTAACCTTTCTCCAGGTTTTGTAATTCCAGGATCAGGGTCTGTGGCTCAGAGTCTCTGAAGTGCTCTGGGTGGGAAGAGGTCTCCAACCCAGTGTCCAGATTTTGCCAAAGACGTCCAGGGCATGTGTCCAGGTGTGCACAGCCCTTAAAATGGTGGCTTTGGCATAGCTCAGGGCTCCACCTAAGTAACAAGAGGTTTCTGCATAGGAGTCAGGAGGACTCCAACCTTCCCCAGAAGTCAGGGAGGCTGCATGGGGCAGCCAGAACGTGTATGTCTATGTGTATGGACAGTGCATGTGCAGTTGTTCGAAAATGCAGCAGGGATCTGCAGGAGAGCCAGGATGTCAGAAGAACCCTTGTCCAGAGGCCGGCAGTGGGCTGCAACTAAAGGCGGAGTGAGCCAAGAGAAACAGGGAAGTTGGGTGATACAGTTTAAGGGAATGATAAGAAGAGTAGCAGTGCTTTGAACAATGAAGCCAGGGGGTTTGGCATTTTTTTGGTTGACTGTTACAATGGGTGAAGGGAACCTCGGCATGGACAACTGGGCAACTAATTTCTATGTGAACTGTTCCATTCTGTTTAATAAATGTGGGTTGCCCTAAAATAGAGTTTGGTCTGGCACAGCTCAAATTCCAACATCAATTTATATATACAGTGCCATAAAAAGTATTCATAGTCATTTTGGTTGCATCAAACCAGAGCACCTTCTTCCACTTGTTTGCGGTGTCCCCCACATGGCTTCTCACAAACTGCAAACAGGACTTCTTATGGCTTGCTTTCAACAAGGGATTTCTTCTTACCACTCTTCCATAGAGGCCAGATTTGTGGAGTGCACAACTAATAGTTGTCCTGTGGACAGATTTTCCCACCTCAGCTCGTCCAGAGTTACCATGGGCCTCTTGACTGCTTCTCTGATGAATGCTCTCCTTGCCTGTCAGTTTGGGTGGACAACCATGTAGTGGTAGGTTTGCTGTTGTGCCATACTCTTTCCATTTTTGGATGGTGGATTGAACAGTGCTCCGTGAGATATTCAAAGCTTGGGATATTTTTTTTATAACCTAACCCTAAACTTCTCCACAACTTTATCCCTGACATGTCTGGTGTGTTTCTTATCCTTCATAATGCTGTTTGTTCACTAAGGTTCTCTAACAAACCTCTGAGGACTTCACAGAACAGTTGTATTTATACTGAGATTAAATTACACACAGGTGGACCACCAAACAACCTCCAATCTACCAAGAAGCACAGGGTCACCATGCTACAATATATATATATATATATATATATATATATATATATATTAGGGCTGTGGAAATTAACTATTAATTCATCGATTAATCTTTAATTTTTTTGATCGATCAAAATTCTTTTGATTGGTACTTACCTCTCCGCCAGCTTTCGGGCCTTCAGGGAGTTCCGACAGAGATCCGGTGACATCATGGACACCGGTGGGGCCTGCCGTGTCCATCTGAAGGGCTCTCAGGGAGTTCCGACAGAGATCCGGTGACATCATGGACACCGGTGGGGCCTGCCGTGTCCATCTGAAGGGCTCTCACGCTTGTTTGCTGTCTGTTTACCTGGAGATCCAGGACATGCTTTTTACCATACACTCTGCCGCGAGTGTCAGCTATGTAAGTTTTATACCTTCATTTTATTAAATCAAGTTGATTACAGAGAGCACTAGTCTGTTCCTTCTTCTATTTTTGCATAACCATTCCTATGATCCGGGAACTGCTGAGCTGCCTGCTGTTTGGTCACTGATCTTGGATTATTTGCACGCAGTCACGTTTGGATTGGAGCATTATCAGATTATTTTACTCACCAGTGCACTTTATATGGACTTTCTTTGTTTATTTTATTTTTGTCTAAATGTCACTTGTTATGCGCTGCACTTTTTGTCATTGAAGTTATTTTGGGACGTTTTATTTGAATTGATCCTACAGTGCTGGCTTGCATTATTGTAATTTATTTAATTTGTTTTGTTTATTATCTCCAGCGCTGAATTCCTTCCTTTTTTTATTCTACAGCCATCCACTGGGAGTTGTGATAGTTCCCTACACGGGACATCTAAATGCCGACGGACTGATGTTAACCCCTTCTCGTCTGGATTCAGCAGTGGTATCGTTGTACACATTTTTATACCAGTATCATACTTAGCTACATGTTTTTATGACTGCTTTTTCTACCGTTTGGTATTACCCACACCATTTTTACAGTTTATGTAGCTACATCAATTTTATCTCTAGTGCAATATTTATTTTGTTACCTACTTGCTATTCCCATCGAGCGGTGCCTTTCTGTGTTTTTTGTATCCTGCTATCCATTTTTCCAGTGATTGGTAGCTGCACTGGGAATCAGTCTGCAAGGATATCAGCTAAAAGTAGTTGGATCTGTATGTGCGTTATAATTAATCGAAATTAGTCGATTAATCGATTTAAAAAAAATCGAGGGGAGCTGCGGTGGCTCAACGCGATTGGCAACGCGATTGGCACTACGCTACCTCTGCAGCCAAGGGTTCGGATCCCGGTCTCGGCTGCATGTGAATTGAGTTTGGTGGTCTCAGCCCGGCTCCCGGTGGGTGTGCTATGCGCTTAGTACGCCCACCCCCCTCCCACAAAACCACCACACTTACACGCACTCAAAATTGGGTTAACATGCACGCACTTTGGCCACGCGGTCTCTAAAAAGAGAGGCGAAGGACTAACGGAGCTGGCTGAGCGAGCTAGATGCTCTCACTCCCTCCTCTGCCCCGTTGGGCTTCAAAGCGGAGCAGGTAGGGTGGGCTGTGTGGGAGGACCCCCTCACACCCGCCATTGCCACCCGGGGCATGGAGAAAGATGGCAGATTGCCTCTGGGGGAGGTCTGCCTACTCCCAAACTCCTGCAGTCTGGCTCCTCTCTCGAGTACACGCACAAAGTACACTTAAAAAAAAAATCAAGTAATTGAACACAAAAATTTTGATCAGTAACAGCCCTAATATATATATATTCACAATTAGTGATAACCTAAATGACTTCTTCTATTTTCAATCTACACCTCCTCCCTGGGTCAGCCTCATATGGCTTCCAATACCATCTATACGCTGACGACACTCAAATCTATTTCTCTACCCCTCAACTCACTCCTCACGTATTGCTAATTTACTATCAGATATATCAGTTTGGATGTCATTGTCACACCACTTCCTCAAAAAAAAACAAAGAAAAAAAACAATTCTGATTGCCTTTGATACTACAGGCCAATTATATTTCCAATCCTAATATTTTCTTTCTAAAGATTTGCTTAACTTTAATGTAGTGCCAGTCTTGTTGCTTTTAATTACTAGCTGACATAGCACATTTCTTCTAGAACCCATAATTAGAACCATTTGTCTTTCCTGGTATTTAATTAAATTATGGTTAATGTAAAATTTAAAAATATTTATTGAAACTTAAAAAAAATTTTAATAACCAAAGCTTCATTACTTTACACTTTAGATTGGTGATCCAAAAAAAAAATCACTGTACACTATTTTCTGTATGCTGTATATGGTATACACTGTTAATAAAAGTGTTTCTGTCAGATATCAGTGCTGGTATAGCTGGGTTCCTCAGGAATCGTTTTTATACACGGACGAATTAAGCCAGCAGAGTTGCTGCTCTAGCTGAGATAGAGTTAGAGTTGAATTGGCATTACAGTGGTGATGAAAAGGCTTAAAAATAAAACGCGTAAGTCTGCCAGGAAATGTGACAGAACGAAGATAAAGAAAAATCATTGACTTAAATAAGCAGTAATACTTTTGAATCCTGCCCTAGGAACAGTTGCTCTGCACAATTTTATCTACCCCATGCTTCATCGTTTGTGGTGGCAGCCTGGATGCTAAACATTCTGTTAGACTCATATTTGCTACGAATGCACGCTGCCTAACATGTTTTTCTGGGAAATGAATTGGTCTAGCTTTGCTGTAAAAGAGCAACTGAAATATCTACTTATTTTCATTAGCTAGATTTATTCTGTTGGTTAGTTTTATCTGTACTTAAAGGGCCACTATACCCAAACAATTTATCAAGTGGCCTATGTAAAGAGGTTTAATAGTTATGTATGAACCTGGAATAAAATCATAAGATTATCAAAATAAAAACAATTTCAAGCACAGGTGGAATAGTGGAATATTTTCCAACATACAGCTGATGACTTGTCCAGTAATATTATAGATATCATTAATGAAAACAACCAACCTGTGCTTTTGAGCACAATGACAGCTCAAACACGAGTATGAAAATGTCAAAAGGTTAAAGGGTAACTTCACTTTTATGGGACAAAAATAGCAATTACAAAAAATATATATAGCATATCTATATGTACATACAGTGCCTTGAAAACGTATTCATACCCCAACATTTTGTCATGTTGCAACCAAAAATATAAATGGATTTTATATGGATTTTATGTGATAGACCAACACAAAGAGGCACATAATTGTGAAGAGGAAGGAAAATGATAGATTGTTTTCAACATTTTTTACAAATACATTTCTGAAAAGTATGGCTTGCATTTGCATTCAGGCCCCTTTACTAAAGTCTAATGGAACCAATTGCCTTCAGACATAACCTAATTAAGAAATAGAGTCCATCTGTGTGTAATTTTTCTTCAGTATAAATGTGGCTGCTCTGTGAAGCCCTCATATGTTTGTTAGAGAACCTTAGCGAACAAACAGCATCATGAAGGCCAAGGAACACACCAGATAGGTCATGGATAAAGTTGTGGAGAAGTTTAAAGCACGGTTAGGTGATAAAATAATAGCCCAAGCTTTGAACATCTCATGGAGAGCTGTTCAATCCATCATCAACCTACCAAGACATGGCTGTCCACCTAAACTGGCAGGCCAGACAAGGAGAACATTGATCAGAGAAGCAGCCAATAGGCCCATAGTAACTCTGGAGGAGCTGCAGAGATCCACCGCTCAGGTGGGAGAATCTGTCCACAGGACAACTATTAGTCGTGCACTCCACAAATCTGGCCTTTATGGAAGACTGGCATTAAGAAAGCAATTGTTGAAATAAAGTCATAAGAAGCCATAATGAAGTTTGTGAGAAACCATGTGGGGGACACAGCTAACATGTGGAAGAAGGAGCTCTGGTCAGATGAGACCAAAATTGGCCTAAAAGCAAAACGCTATGTATGGTGGAAAACTAACACTGCACATCATCCTGAACACATCACCCCCACCCCCACAGTGAAACAATGTGGTGGCAGCATCATGTTGTGGGGATGCTTTAATTCAGCAGGGACAATAAAGCTGGTCAGAGTTGATGGGAAGATGTATGGAGCCAAATATAGGACAATCTTAAGGCTTGTACACACGGTAGGACATCCAACAAAATTTCCCTTGGATTTTTGTCCTAATTGATTTGTCCAGTCACACGCATAGCATACACACAGTCAGACTTTTCTGCAAACTTTTCTAAAACTTTCCCATCATCACGTCGCTTTTCTGCTCTTTTCCGCCACCCTTTGGTTAACTTCTGCTATTGTTGGTTGATCTGAGCGTATTTGTACTTTGTCCAAAAGACAAGGCACCATCGGACTTTTGTTGCTGGAAAGTTGGTCCGTTCGCAGACCAAACTTTTTGTCGGATGAAACCAGAAAAAGTTGGTCCGATGGAGCGTACACACGATCGGACAAATTTGAAAAGTTGCAGATTTTGAAGTTGGTTGGCCAAAAGCCTGGGGCTTTAGAAGAAAATCTGGTTTACCTTCCAGTAGGACAATGACCCTAAACATACAGCCAGAGCTACAATGGAATGGTTTAGATCAAAGCATATTCATGTATTAGAATGATCCAGTCAAAGTTCAGACCTAAATTCAATTGAGAGTCTGTGGCAAGACTTGTAAATTGCTGTTCACAGATGCTCTTCATCCAATTTGACAGAGCTTAAGCAATTTTGCAAAGAATGGTCAAAAATCTCACTCTCTAGATGTGCAAAGTTGGTAGAGATATCCCCAAAAAGACTTAAAGCTGTAATTGCAGTGAAAAGTGGCTGTACAAAGTATTGACTCAGGGAGGCTGAATACAAATGCACGCCACACTTTTCACATAATTATTTGTAAAACAATGTGAAAACCATTTATCATTTTCTTTCCACTTCACAATTATGTGCCACTTTGTGTTGGTCTATCACATAACATCCCTATAAAATACATGTATGTTTTTGGTTGTAACATGACAAAATATGGAACATTTTAAGGGGTGTGAATACTTTTTCAAGGCACTGTATATAAACTTCAAAGACAATTATATTGTAATTAAATGGTATTAAAAATTTCCTTTTCAATCTGTGGTGCAGTACTTTTCTGTAAAATTCAATGTATTATGACAACCTGGAGCAGTTCCAGCAGTTTTATTTAAGCCACATTTAAAGAGACCCTGTAGCCAGACAATTTATTTTAACAGCATTCTTCTTATAGGTATATGTATATTTTCATTTTACCTATGTTATTCATGTTATTTACCTGTAAAAGCCTTGTGTAGATAACAAAAAAGACCTCAAGACTACTGCTGGGTGCAATCATCCCAGATTTGATGTTAGCAGCCCCAGCAGACTCAGAGCTGTTACTCATTTTAAATCAATGGAAAACATTCATCCAGAACAGGAAGTAGCCTAGCAGCATTTGTTTTGTTTTTTTTGCATAGAACTAATTTACGTATTTTCACTGGGCAAAATGCTATGTGGATTTTTTATTTTTTTACACCTCTTTGATTCTTACCATCCTGGTCTAAGCCCTGTGACTCAGATAAAGTAATTTTAACTGTGACACAGCTTAACCACTTGACCTCTGGAAGAATTACCCTCTTCATGACCATTTTTTGCAATACAGCACAATGTTACTTTAATAATTGCGTGCTCAAGCAACGCTGTACCCAAATAAAATGTATATAATTTTTTTCCCACAAATTAATTTTTTTGCACTATAAACGAAAAAAAAAAAAACCCAACAATTTTGATTAAAAAAAAAAAAACTATATTTTTTACTTTCTAATATAAAACATATCCAATAAAAAAAAAAAAAAGAAAAAAAGAAAAATCGAATTTCATTATAAATTTAGGCCAATATATATTCTGCTACATATTAACTGGTTTACGCAAAAGTTATAGCATCTATAATCTATGGGATATATACTCTAAATTTAATTTTTTTATTTATTTTTTATACTAGTAATGTCGATGATCAGCAGGACTGCGATATTGCAGCGAACAATTGGACACTAACTGACACTGAACCAGTGACACTACCGCGACTTTTGCATTGACTGCAAAGGCTGCAGATGGCAAACACTATTGTCTGCAGTGGACATGTTAAAAAAAGGCCACACCGCGGAGCCATGGGCCGGTGTCCTAGGAACACCAGATGCGACCGTACATGGTTGATGGCTCTCTCCTGATACATTAGGAGTCTGGTTTGTCCCTCCGGTGCAATGTTAGTTCGGCCTGCTTCTCCTCCCTATATGCTGGTCCATCTCTCCCTCTGAACTCCCCTCCTCTTCCTCCCTTGTGGGTACCCACGTGATGTCTGTAGACACGTCATCATCAATGTCACCTTCCCCATCACTAACAATAAAGATATCAGAGTAGGCAGCAACAGTGGGCACCAACCTCCTTGGGCTGATCTGGGTACTGTCGTCAGACTGCTGAGTGGTGGCTGTTGCTACCTCCTCTTTCTGATCCAATGCCAAGAATGGCTGCGCATCGGAAATGTCTTCTGGTGGATCATAAAATAATTCCTGTGACTCAAGCGGAGGGTATATGGTGGTGGTGGTGGTGCTGGTGTTGGTGGTGAGCCACTCAGCCAAGTCTGGTGTGTTCTTTGACGTAATCGAACGAACATTGTGCCACTTCCCACTTTGGCTCCGGCCTGGTGCTGCTTCCCTACCCCTACCACCCCTGCGAAAGGGCCTGCCTCTTCCTCTGCCTGTAATTTTTTAAATGACCCTCTGACAAAAGTCTCTAGAGAAGCGCAGTATATGTGGAAGAAGGTATATAACACCCCGCTTCAATCTGTCGTTTTTTTTGGGGGGGGGGGGCACTGGTTTATCGCACCAGTTATAAAACTTTTTTCAGGAAATGTTGTCAATGTGTGTAGCAGAGGTAATGCAGCGAAAGAGGCACACATTCTGCAGTACCCTAATACACTATTATGAAAGTATATTTTTATATAACACCCCGCTTCAATCTGTCGTTTTGGGGGGTCACTGGTTTATCGCACCAATTATGAAACTTTTTTTTCAGGAAATGTTGTCACTGTGTGTATCAGAGGTAACGCAGTGAAGGAGGCAAACATTCTGCAGTACTCAAATACACCACCAGTCACAATGCTGCACAATACGAATCCACTATAATATGCTTTCTATATTATAAAGTATATTATAAGTGTATTACACCCCTATATACTGCACACCAAACAATAGTACACCTATGGAAGAAAAAACAAAACAAAAGGGAAACACTGCGCTTAATAAAAAATAATATATGATGAATTAACATGTACAAATATGAAAATTTGTGAAAGCAGCCAGTATCAAAAATTTGTGATACAAAAATTAAACAATATAAAAAAAGAAAGAGAAACGGCGCTGGATGAAGATTGAAACTGGATGGATGATCATTGAGCTATAACATATTAAATCTGTATATCGTTATAGGTAAGTATCAAAATAAATGAAAGATGAAATGTTCACACACTATGATCTTGAACACCAAACTGTGCAATAAACAAAAGAGTTCTTAATGTGTTTGGTCAGCACAGAAGAGAAGATCCTTATTTAAATAACAAACGTGAAAAAGGAAGCCCCAGAAATTAAATCCTGTTGGTCATCCAAAGAGGTAAAAAGTAAAAGTAGACTCGATCCACCAGAAGAGACACCCAAAGTGAAGATGTAGTCTCCTTACCGAATGTACTGACCAATATGCTGGTCACTCTGAGCACGGGGGTTTAAGGTCTCCCTCCTGACCGTCTGTATGGTCTCTATAAGGCTCTAGAGCAGGGGTGTCAAACAGGCGGCCCTCCAGCTGTTGCAAAACTACAAGTCCCATGAGGCATTGCAAGGCTAACAGTTACAAGCATGACTCCCACAGGCAGAGGCATGATGGGACTTGTAGTTTCGGAACAGCTGGAGAGCCACCAGTTTGACACCCCTGCTCTAGAGTGTATCTTTCACAGCCATGATCTCAGCACTGTCCTGATGCACACATTATTTCTGAAGCCCAGGGACCATCTGTCTTCTCTGCTTCTATACAGCTGCTTGTGGATTTCTGCTTTCACTGCTATGGGAAACCTGCAGAGAGCAAGCCTGAGTACAATAGTACACCTATACCAGTCCTTGAAAGGATGTTTGTGGACCTGTTAGGTAACGATTTGTGCCACTAGTACTACAGCCTGTCCCTGCTCCACACAGCACAGCAACCTCTCCCTACACTGACAAACAGCAGAAAATGTAAAATGCCACCAGATCAGGTCTATTTATAAGGTAGGGGGTATGTCCATGTGCTGAAATGTCTCAATTGGCTGTCCTGTACCACCTGATGGATGTGTCATTGGTCAAAGTACTTCTCAATGTAAAATGGCGGACTGCCGCAAATATCGTCAGATGTCCGCCTGTTCGGCGGACCATGAACAAGCAAAGTTCGCCACGAAACGACCGCTGGGCGAACCGCCGCGACATTTCTAGTCCCCAATTCGGAACAATGTCCCTCTGTCCCTCTTTTCTTCTACTTTGTCCTTTATTTTGTCCTGATCTATATACGTGTATATAAAATGCACTTTTTATTTTTCAAAAAGTGTTTCCCATTGCTAAACCTTTAATCCAAATTATAAATTGCTGCATTTGTAAATTTTAAAAGCCAATATAAAGAAATAGTAGTAGTAAAAAAGTCCCTTGTGGATTTAATTAACTTTTTTTGGTTAATTCTCCTTTAAGGGGTGTGGCATGGGGCGTGTCCTATGCCTACATACATTTTCTAGCAGGTATCCCTCATTCCCATCTCAAAATGTTGGGAGGTATGTATACGGCCTGCCCTATATACTCTGCAAAAAATTGGGCCTTAGATGTTGGTGGTACCAGAACACTGTAAGCCCTCACAGTTACTGAGTGCAGGAACGGACCCCGCTGAGAAATATTAGATCAAAAATTGTAATTACTCACCCCTATTAAACAGGGGCAGACAAATTGGGCATTAGGCGGTGGTGGTGGTGTCACAAAACTGTAAAGCCTCACAGATACTCTTGTTGAGTGCAGGAACGGGCCCTGCTGAGAAATATTAGATTTCAAATTGTAATTACGTGCCCCTGTTAACCACTTGCCACCTGCCCTATTGCAAAAAGACGTTGGCAAAGTGATTTCAATATCCTGACTGGACGTCATATGACGTCCTCAGGATATTGAGTGATCGCGGTGATTGTTGTTGCAGGGTGTCAGTCTGACACCCCGCAACACCGATCTAGGTAAAGAGTCTCTGACGGATGTAAACAAGAAGAGCCGGTTATCTGCTTTTCCTCACTCACGTCTGTCAGACGCGAGTAGAGAAGAGGCGATCGGCTGCTCCTCTGACAGGGGGGGTTTGTGCTGATTGATTATCAGCACAACCCCCCCGAGGATGCCTACTCTAGACCACCAGGGATGCCACCAGACCACCAGGGATGCTCACCACCAGGTATGCCACCCTAGACCACCAGGGATGCCAATCAGTGCCCACAATGGATGCCAATCAGTGCCCACAATGGATGCCAATCAGTGCCCACAATGGGCATCACTGATTGGCAGGCATTGTTGTTTGGCACTGATTGGCATCCATAAGTACAATATAATACAGTACATCCGTGCCACCTATTAGTGCCCATCCATGCCCATCCGTGCCACCTATTGGTGCCCATCCATGCCCATCCGTGGCACCTATCAGTGCCCATCCATGCTGCCTATCTGTGCCCATCCATGCTGCCTATCTGTGCCCATCCGTGCCGCCTATCTGTGCCCATTCGTGCCACCTATCTGTGCACATCCACGCCACATATGAGTGCCCCATCAGTGCTGCTTATTAGTGCCTATCAGTGCCCATCAATTCCACCTAATCAGTGCCACCTCATCGGTGCCCATCAGTGCTTCCTTATCAGTGCCCGTCAGTGCAGCCCCATCAGTGCCCATCAGTGAAGGAGAAAACATACTTATTTACAAAGTTTTGTAATGGAAACAAAAAAAAACATTTGTTTTTCAAAATGTTTTTCTTTTTGCAGAAAATAAAAATCCCAGAGGTGAACAAATACCACCAAAAAAAAATCTATTTGTGGGAACAAAATTATACAAATTTAGTTTGGGTACAGTATAACACAACCGCGCAATTGTCATTCAAAATGCAACAGCACTGAAAGCTGAAAATTGAAAAGATACTCTTGTTGAGCGCAGGAACAGGCCCTGCTGAGAAATATTAGATCACAAATTGTAATTACACGCCCCTGATAAACAGGGGCAGAAAAATTGGGCCTTAGCCACTGGTGGTGGTGACACAAAAAATGTCTTAGAAGATATCAACATGAACATTGAGAAGTAATAGGATAGTCACTCAGCATAACAGGATAGTCACTCAGCATCAGCATAGGCAGTCTTCGAGGGATCTCACATTCATAGTAAAATGATTTGGTTACATCAGCATCAGGTGCTTGGTAGCTGGTGATCCAAGACTGATTAATTTTTATGAAGGTGATCCAATCAACTGAGTCTGTGGACAGGCACACTGTGTGATCAGTTACAAAGCTTCCAGCAGCACTGAATGTGCATTCAGATAGAACGCTGGATGCAGTAAAGGCCAGTAGCTCAATTGCATACTGTGCAAGCTCTAGCCAGTGATCCATCCTCAAGATCCAGGGGGCCAGTCTCCAAGTCTGATCTTGCCCCTAGGTATGCCTGAACCATGTAAATCAGACGCTGGCGATGGTTGCTGGAACCGATCAGACCTTGGGGCTGTGGATTAAAAAAGTGTCTGAACGCATCACTCAGAGGGCCACCTTCTCCACCGCTCCTTCTGTGACTGACTGAAGCCTCAGCAACACATTGTCCAGGAGGACCAGGAAATTGTAACCTCCCAAGCTCTGGAAACGCATTGAACAAACCTTTCTGCAAGGCCTCCCGAAGATGTTTAATTCTCTGCTCCCTCTGCAAAGGCTGGATAAGTTCCACAACCTTACCCTTGTAACGTGGATCAAGAAGGGTTGCCAGCCTCTCTTTGATACCACAAATCCGATGGTCCTTTCTCAGGCTTAGCAGGATCAGGGAGGCAATGCAGCGTAGGTTTGCTGAGGCATTCGATCCGGAGTCCTCTGTGTAAGGGAGACATGATCTGCAGCCACCTTCTCCCAGCCACGTACAAGTTATGGGTTTCTGGGGACTGAAAACAATCCCTTGAAGACAGCTGCTGATGCTGGATGCTAGGCTCCCCCCTCCATGTTGACACAATCATCATCCTCCTCCTCCTCCTCTTCCTGTGTGAGCAGCGGGTCCGCAGGACTACTGCCTGAATAAAGGGAGCCTTGAGAGGTAAGGAAGTCCTCCTCTTCCTCCCTCTGTTCTGCCCCAAGAGCCCTGTCCATTATTCCATGCAGCGTGTGCTCCAACAGGAAGACAAGAGGAACAGTATCACTGATGCATGCACTGTCACTGCTCACCATCCTCATGGCCTCCTCAAATGGTGACAGGACAGTGCATGCATCCTTGATCAGTAGCCACTGGCATGGCGAAAAAAAGCCAAGCTCCCCTGTGGGTCTTGGTGCCATACTCGCACAGGTACTCATTAATCGCCCTCTGCTGCGTGTGCAGCCACTGTAGCATTGCCAGCGTTGAGTTCCACCTGGTGGGCATGTCACAGATGAGGCAGTTCTTGGGCAGGTTGCATTCCTTTTGAAGGTCAGCCAGCCGAGTACTGGAATTATATGACTGGCGGAAACGCCCACAGACTTTCCTGGCCTGCCTCAGGAGATCCTGTTAGCCTGGGTACCTGCACAAGAACCACTGCGCCACCAAATTAAGGACGTGAGCCAAACAGGGAACATGGGTCAAGTGTCCTTGTCGGAGGGCAGAGAGGAGGTTGGTGCCATTGTCGCAAACCACCATTCCTGGCTGCAGGTGGCGTGGCGTCAACCACCTCTGAGCCTGCCTCTGCAGAGCTGACAGAATCTCTGCCCCTGTGTGGTTCCTGTCCCCTAAGCAGACCAACTCAAGCACTGCATGGCCTACACCTACGGAGCACTGCTAGTTCAGAGGACAAATCTGCACAGGAAGAGGCCATAGAGAAAGAGAGAGGTGTGGCAGAATCACCACTACCAACATTTTGAAGGCGTGGTGGCCGAACAAAATCTCAAAAAATACTACACCCTGTCCTGCATCCTTCCCAGCTGCCAGCAGAGTTACCCAGTGCACTGTGAAAGAAAGATAACTCCCTGCCCATGCCTGCTGGACCATGAGTCAGTGGTAATATGCACCTTACCGCTGACCGCCCTGTCCAGTGAGTCCAAGACATTGCCTTCAACATGCTGGTAGAGAGCCGAGATGGCCTTCCAAGAAAAAAAATGGCGTTGGGAAACTGCCACTGAGGTACCGCACATTTCACAAATTCTTGAATGGGGGCAGAGTCTACCAGCTGAAAATGCAGCAGTTGGAGTGCTAGCAATTTAGCCAAACTAGCATTCAGCCTGACTGGTTAAGATATTAAAATGGAACTGAATTAAAAAAAATAATACTTTCTTAAAGAGAATGTCTAGAAAGGTTAATTATGCCTACTGTATTAGCTGGCGTATAAGACTACCCTTTACACTAAAAAAAAAATGGATAAAAAAACAGGGGTCGTCTTATACATCGGGTCAGCTGCTCGGATGCCTGCTGGATGTGCGGTAATACTGTATGTAGCTTTGTCTACATACAGTATATGCCGCTTAGCCAATCCCGGTGAGCGATGTATTCAAATGAATACAGAGCCTGCTCGGATTGGAGTAACAACCTCTGCCAATCCGAGCAGGCTACATACAGTAGCCTGCTTGTATTGGCTTTGAGAGTCAGAGAGGTGTGGGCTGATGATGTTACAGCCTCTGCCAATCCAAGCAGGCTTTGTATTTATTAATAGAATACATCGCTCGCAGTGATTGGCTCCAGCTCCAGCAAGAAGGAAGAAGAATATGGCTCCAGAAGGAAGAAATATGAAGCGTCGGAAGCCTCGGAAGAGGGGTCGTCTTATATGCTGAGTACTGTCATAAATCTTTAAAAAACAGTAGAAGGAAGGAACAAGACAGGACATCATTGGGTACTTGGAGTGAATATTCACCCAATTCTATAAGTGAAGATTCTTAACACCATTAGTAAATCTGCCTAACTGTATGGAAAAGGCACGGTAAGTCAGCAATATGGAAAAGATCAGCTGCAGGAAGCCTGCAGCTACTGTAATGCCACGTACACACAATCGAACATTCTGACAACAAAACCATGGATTTTTTTCCAACGGATTTTGGCTCAAACTTGTCTTGCATACACACGATCACAGAAATATTGTCAGAAATTCCTATCGCCAAGAACACAGTCACGTACAACATGTACCACGGCACTATAAAAGGAAAGTTCAATACCAAGTGTGCCACCCTTTGGGCTACTTCTGCTAATCTTGTGTTAGTAGAAGTTTGGTGAGAGATGATTCACACTTTTCAGCCTGTTACTGTTCTTCAGAAATAATAAAGAAATCAGTTTGTCAGAACATGTCTTGAGTTGTTGCTTTTTTTGCTAAAATGTATAATAGAAACCAAAATTATGTAAATAACTGGATGACATTTTTAAGTGAAAATGAAAATGAACAATGGACATCAGCCTAGTTACTGAGAAAATCAAAATGTGGCAACAAGAAACTTGCCATATCAACCAATCTATTCCGCAAACTCTGAAGCAATTTAGGAAATCTATTGATCACTGGAGATTATTATTGGCTGTTTATACCCCAAAAAAATCTATTTAATTGATATGCCTCTACCCTTAGAATAATTGGACATTTAGAATGTGTATTAGTTACATATTGTTTCAGGTTGCTTATAGTAAACCAATTATCCCTGGCAACATAATTGTCAAAAACTGGGCTACACTACACTGAGAAAACTGATGTGTTAATGAAGCACTATAAAAAAAAAAAACTGTCTCATAGTGATACTTTGGAAGTCACGTTTGGCTGGAGATCAATACAACAGGTTCAGGATCACAGACTTTCAACTCATCTAAATAGGATTATGTCAGGAAATCTCCTAATCCAAATCAATAATTCTTCTGAGTGAAAGAAACACACAGTCAACAGAAATCCGAGTGGCTGAGTATAAACCGTGACAGCAAGAAATTACTTGAAGGCTACATCTGTTAGGCAGCATTTTTAAAACTAAATAAAAATGAGAAATGTGAAAGAATACTCAAGCTTTTGCTATTATTATTACCCTTCATATTTTCTAGCACTTTACTGTACAGTAAATAAAGGGATATAGCAAAACATTTCCAGGCCCCATAGCAACATTTTGATGTGGCCCCATCGGTGGTAGGTGATACTATATGTAGCCCTGTTTACATTCCTTGGTCATTATGTTTGAGAATGTCATCATTTATTCAGGGCTTGGTGTAACTAGTAGTAGTTCAACTGGACGCATTCTATAATGCTGAGAACAGTCCACCAATCTTCCAAATAATCCTATCATTTATAGCTACATGGGCAACTATGTCCCATTATACCAATCACCATGGTGTAACTGAAATGTTTCAATGCAGATGTTGATTGTACAAGAGCATGACAGAAGGTGTGAACGCTTGGTAAAACACTCTGTTCTAAAGGTATAATCCTATCACTAGGGTTCCATGAAGTCTGGGATGGGTGATACCTGTACATTAATTCCTCCCCCAATCTCTTTTAGTATGATCTGTACAATAATGTACCCAGTGCACAATTACCAAGCAACATGTTTTAACTCCCTCAAAACTGGTATGTTTCTTTGTTTAAAAAAAAAATGTAAAAAAAAAAAATACTTTGTTGCATGACCGAGTAATTGTCAGTCAAAGTAATGCATCATTGAAAATTGAAAAATGGCCTGGTAATGAAGGAGGTGGAATATAGCGACACCGAGGCAGTTACAAAGAAAGACATATTCCCCCCTCCCAATGTAAATTCGACAATCGCAATAAAAGATTTCCTGATGGTCTGCCAACATGACAGCATATGTTACCACATCATTAACCTCGCTGGCGGTATTCCCGAGTGTGGCTTGGGGTTAAATTTCAGTACCATTAGCGGTAACCCTAAGCCACACTTGGGATTGCATCTCACGATCCTGGTGCAGTGTACTTACCTTGTCCCCAGGATCCTGTGATATCCCCCCGCTGTGTCTGCGGGCTCTGTGCTCCGTCCAATGGCTCTATGTGCCGGATTTCGTTCCCTGTGTCGCAACGCATGGGGACCAGTGGCGGCCCATCCATATGGGCGCACGGGCGCCGCCCCCCCTCCCGCAGTCACAAAAAAATAATAATAAAAAAAAAAAAACGGGCCCTTTAAGAACTTTTAATCGGCTAAAATGTATTTTTGACATTTTAGCCGAAGTTCTGGCGGCCGTCTATAGAGGGCGCTGCAGCGCCACCCCCTCTCGCAAATAACACACGTTCAATGCAATGCATTGAACGTGTGTTATTCTTGCCAGCTGCCTGGTCTATTCATATAACCGGACATGGGTCGCCGGTTACCTGAATAGCGGCAGCTGGTTGGCTGAGGGGAACTGCCTATCAAAGCCAGCGGCTCTGATAGGCTTTTTCAATACCGCCCTCCGGCTCCCGGAAGTCTATGCTCGGAGCGCAGGCAATCTGCGGTCCTTGCATTAGACTGACAGCCGTTTCAGCCAATCAGGTTCCCGGATTCTGGTTATCAGGAACCTGATTGGCTGAAGCTTCTCCACGGCGGCAGAAGACATCGAGGGAGGACATGGAAGCGTCAGGTAAGTGTTTTTTTTAACAGGGAAAGGGGCATCATGGGGCACAGTGGCATCATGGGGCACAGTGGCAGCATGGGGCACAGTGGCAGCATGGGGCACAGTGGCATCATGGGGCACATTGGCAGCATGGGGCACAGTGGCAGCATGGGGCACAGTGACATCATGGGGCACAGTAGTGACAAAGGGCACAGAGGCGACAATGAGCACAGTGGCATGGGGCACAGTGGTGACAATTAAAGGGCACAGTGGTGACACTTGATAGCACAGTGACTCCATATGATGGCATGGCACAGTGGTGACAATTGATGGCACAGTGACTGCATTTGATGGCATGGCACAGTGGTGACAACTGATGGCACAGTGACTCCATATGATGGCATGGCACAGCGGTGACAATTGATGGCACAGTGACTGCATTTGGTGGCATGGCACAGTGGTGACAATTGATGGCACAGTGGCTGTGTTTGATGGCATGGCACAGTGGTGACAATTGATGGCACAGTGGTGGCGTTTGATGGTATGGCACAGTGGTGACAATTGATGGCACAGTGGTGGCATTTGATGGCATGGCACAGTGGTGACAATTGATGGCACAGTGGTGGCGTTTGATGGCATGGCACAGTGGTGACAATTGATGGCACAGTGGCTGCATTTGGTGGCATGGCACAGTGGTGACAATTGATGGCACAGTGGTGGCGTTTGATGGCATGGCACAGTGGTGACAATTGATGGCACAGTGGCTGCATTTGGTGGCATGGCACAGTGGTGACAATTGATAGCACAGTTGCTGTGTTGCATGGCACAGTGGCTGCATTTGATGGCATGGCACAGTGGTGACAATTGATAGCACAGTTGCTGTGTTTGATGGCATGGCACAGTGGTAACAATTGATGGCACAGTGGCTGCATTTGGTGGCATGGCACAGTGGCTGCATGTGATGGGCACAGTGAGGCTGCAATATTTTTTTTTTCGTTTGCGCCCCCCCAAAATTTTGAGCACCAGCCGCCACTGATGGGGACAGAGCCGGGCAGCAAATTCGAAAAGTTAAAAATTCATAACACATTCATCTTACAGATTACATTACTGTATGAAATTATTTCACCTACCTTTTGTCCCTAGTGCTTTGTCCAGTGCCCTCCATGCAGTTTTATATTATATATACTGTTCATTCTGCCTGTAAACTTGAGATGGCAACCAAAAAGTGTCCCTTTACCTCAAAAGTGGTTTGAGACCAGCTAGAAAACAGCTATAGTAAATTAGAACACTGAAGAATTGAACACGCAGAATTGAGCGATAGTGAACCGTGGGTAAATTTATTTTCCTAAGGGATCGTATATCGCAGTACAAATCCCATATCATCATCATTATTATTTTTTTATAGTTAGTTATTACCATATTTATCAGCGTATAACACACACTTACATTTTAACCACTTCAGGTCCGCGTCATTGTCGAAATACGGCAACAGCGCGGACCTGAGGCGCCGGGGTCACGTCTTTGGACGTCAATGTTTTGTAATTCCCCACGCGCGCCACTGGGTGGCGCGCAGCGGGGAAAAACAGTGCCGTTGCATCGCCGAGGATTCGATGCGTGTACCCGGCGGCCGCGGTGTCCGTCAGGTACACGCGATCGGCGGTGACAGAGCAGGGACGTGGAGCTCTGTGTGTAAACACAGAGCTCCATGTCCTGTCAGGGAGAGAGGAGAGCGATCTGTGTCCCTTGTACATAGGGACACAATCGGTCACCTCCCCCAGTCACCCCCCTCCCCCCACACAGTTAGAACACTATGCAGGATACACATTTAACCCCTTCCTCACCCCCTAGTGTTAACCCTTTCAATGCCAGTCACATTTATACAGTAATTAGTGCATATTTATAGCACTGGTCGCTGTATAAACGTGAATGGCGCCAAAAATGTGTCAAAAGTGTCCGATGTGTCCGCCGTAATGTCGCAGTCCCAATAAAAATTGCAGAATGCCACCATTACTAGTAAAAAAAAAATATAAAAAAAAAATCATAATTCTGTCCCCTATTTTGTAGGCGCTATAACTTTTGTGCAAAGCAGTCGCTTAATGCGATTTTTTTTTTTTTTACAAAAATACGTAGAAGAATACGTATCGGCCTTAACTGAGAAAAAAAATTTTTTTTTTTAAAAAAAAAATTGGGATATTTATTATAGCAACAAGTAAAATATATATATATATTTTTAAATTGTCGCTCTTTTTTTGTTTATAACGCAAAAAATAAAAACCACACGGGTGATCAAATACCACTAAAATAAAGCTCTATTTGTGGGGAAAAAAGGACGCCAATTTTGTTTGGGAGCCACGTCGCACGACCGCGCAATTGTCAGTTAAAGTGATGCAGTGCCGGAAGCTGAAATTTCGCCTGGGCACGAAGGGGGTTTATGTGCCCAGTAAGCAAGTGGTTAAGAGGAAAGTTTTAGGAAAAAAGTATTTTTTAAATAAACAACTGATTTAAAATAAGGATCAGTGCCTATCAATGCAGCCTGTTTAGTGCCCATCTGCAGCCTCAATGCAGCCTGATCAATGCCCATGTGCAGCACATCTCACCAATGTAGCCTGATCAATGCAGCCGGATCAATGCCCATCTCATCAATGCAGCCTTATCAATGCAGACTCATCAATGCCCATCTCATAAATGCAGCCTGATCAATGGCCATCTCATCAATGCAGCCTGATCAATGGCCATCTCATCAATGCAGCTTTATCAATGACAACCTAATAATGCAGCCTGACTAATGCCCATCTCATCAATGCAGCCTATCAATGCAGCCTGATCAATGCCCATGTGCAGCACATCTCACCAATGTAGCCTGATCAATGCAGCCGGATCAATGCCCATCTCATCAATGCAGCCTTATCAATGCAGACTCATCAATGCCCATCTCATAAATGCAGCCTGATCAATGGCCATCTCATCAATGGAGCTTTATCAATGACAACCTAATAATGCAGCCTGACCAATGCCCATCTCATCAATGCAGCCTATCAATGCAGCCTGATCAATGCAGCCTGATCAATGCCCATTAATCAATGCAGCCTGATCAATGCCCCTTTCTAGCCTCAATGTTCATCTGCAACCTCACTATCAATGCAGCCTGGACAGTGCAGGAAATCACAGAGCCATCATCTCCTGTTCAGCTATCACTTGACTCTCACTAGGCAGTCACACACACACACAGTCCCACCTCCACCATCGGCATTGGATCAGCTCCTGTGATAGACAGAACACTGGTCCAATGCCATAGGCGGAGGTGGGACTGTGTGTGTGACATGTGAGCTGAGTGAGAGCCGAACAGGAGATTACCGCTCATGAATTCCGACCCCCTCCTTCCTTTCCAAGGTACACTATTGGTGTACAACATGCACCCGCGATTTGCCCCCTATTTTCAGGGTGGAAAAGTGTGTGTTATACGCCGTTATATACGGTATTTTATAATTTAAGATTTAGTGTTTCAGACATTATGATAGCTCTCTACTAGATTCTTGTTTGGACAGATTTAAGTGTGTTATTACTAAGAACTACAGGCCTAAAATATAAAATGCCAAATTTCTATGCAAAACAATGTACCGCTTTGAAACAAAAAAGCTGACATAATCATACCACCAGGGAGGTTAAATGACAGGTGAACGCTGAATGTCAGCAAAACGGTCAATGATGCTGGCTGACATCATTAACCAGTAATGGTCATGACCATATTTGGTCAAAGACATTATGCAGGATGCCTGCTGGCTTGTTCACAATTTGTAACAGCATGGCAGCTGACCAGCAGCTGTCATTTAGTGGCTTCCCGTTCCCGTGGAGGCACTGGACATAGAGGAAGTGCCAGGAGTGCCAGTGGGGGACATGAGAAGAAAAGGTTCGGGGCCACTCTGTGCAATTATATTACCTTAACAACCACTTTAAGCAAAAGAGTTGGCAAGAGATGAGACAAATACAATTGACTTCTCACGCGAATGCAAAATATAATGCAAATTTTTCTAGGGGATGGTCCAAAACAGAAGATTGCTTACCTTACACATGACATGACCCTGTGACAGCCAGCAGTCCTTTTCTTCACTGTGAATGGACACTCATATGTTCTCCTACATCCTATGTACAGAGCTGGACCAGAAATGGTTGCTATTCCTGCTTTGTACACAAGAGGGGAAATACAAAAACGATTGTGCAAAAGCAAGAAGGGGTCTTTAGGGGACTAGTTATTAAAACAGGTATTGGTGAGGAAGACTGCTGGACTGTTAAAGTGGTTGTAAAGGTAAAAGGTTTTCTCTGCATTTAGGTAAGAAACCCTTTAATGGTAATTCTCCTGCCACCCCCCCCCCCCCACAAATACTCACCTGAGTCTGATCTCCATCCAGTCCTGTGCATGTCTGCAGCAGCTCTTCTCCCCAATTCCCTGACTCATAGGCTTGGCTAAGAGCAGCAGGAGCAATTGGCTCCTGCTGCTGTGAGTCAAAACCTGTGAGTAGAGGGTTGGGGCCAGGCTGATCCGGGCTGTGTGTCTGAATAGATGTGAATAGCCCAGTTCAGGATTGAGCATGCACAAGTGCCCCCATAAGATGCACCTTCCTAAAGCTTTACAATCACTTTAAGTAAGGTAGGTAATCTTCTGTTCTTGATAATACCTTAGACAAAACGAACATTAAATTGGAGAAGGGGATTTAAAATGCCTGGAGTTAGTTAGACCTACTTCTTATGATTTTTAGCCCTTACTTTAGGGAACTGAATATTTCAATTAGCTGTATTTGGCTTCTTTAGGTCCTGAAATGAGCAGCTTTTATGGGTAACAGTTCTATCCCTAAGTAAATGGGGGTAGCAGAGGGTGAAGATCAGCTTGTCATGTCAGTGGGGCACCAGCAGTGTTGTAAGTAACGGAGTTACAATAAACGCAGTTACCTAACGCAGCCCCTTTTGAGGGTAACAAGTAATCTACCTGATTACTCTTCCCCTCACGGTGACGCAGTTCCCATTACTTGGGCGGCATTACCGCAATTACATCTACCGCCACTAGATGGCAGCAGAGTAGTTGCTTCTGCCGTCCCTGTGAACATAAATATGGGTGGAACTCCGCTTTAGAATCATGTGACCGCTATGATGGCCTGTCACAGCGGTCTGAAAACTCCCAATCGCAAGGAGCCCTGGATACACTGAGCCCCATCCGCCTCACACTGACCTATCACCCGGGAACAACTTGCATCAATCACACACACTGTGTGCGCAACCTGATCAATGATCCGGGGAACACATGGCCGGAACAAAATGTTCCACAGAACAAACGTTCCCTATACAACACAGTGTACACAGCTACATCTAGTGGTCAACATGGTAAGTGCAGGACACCTATACAGACCAATGATCAGCAGGTTATTTTTGGTCAGTGATTTCATCTCTTCATCAGACAAAGAAAAATCTGACATCCCCATTCCAGATCCCTTGCATCTAATAAAGCTTATATACGATAAATAAAATAATAAACAATAAACTATGGAAAATTCTAATAAAGCCTAATATAAGATTTTAAATTACAGACTCTGTAAACGTCAAGGAAATGTATATTATAAACATACATTTTAATCCAGCTTATAATTTGGATGTAATATGTAGCAGATGGATAAGGGTTTTAAGTCCTATTAGCTGCACATACATGGTGGGACGGATGCACCTAGGCTGGGATATACACGAGATCACCATTTGTTTCCGGTTTTCTTCTCTCAAGGATCTGGCATTCTTTTGTCTTGGAGTATTAACTCACTGCTCCCTGGCAAGCGCCCGTCATCTGCTTCTCAACAAAGCATTGTAGAATATTAAAAAAAAATTTAGTTACTTTGCTGAGTAACTAATTACTTTTTCAATGTAGTAACTGAGTCACTAACGCAATTACTTTTTCGGAGAAGTAATTTGTAACTGTAACTAATTACTTTTTTAAAGTAAGATGAGCAACACTGGGCACCAGTCACCATTATTGACACATTTTTCTTTTTTCCTGCTAGGTTCGATTTGTTAATATAACCATATACTACATCCAATACTTACAGCTTCAAGTCAGGAATCAGTGTGCAATATTGTATAGTATATAAGTATCAAAACATTAATCAGCAGAGTCCTGGACATTATTTTTTTTTATTTTCATACTAATCCTGGTCCAACACTTTTTGCTAAATTATTTTTTGCCATGCATGTGACCTGTTGCTCCCCCAAGCTGAACATTATTTTCGTTTCTGCAATCATCCACACTGTTTGCAACTTTTGCTTCAGTATTTTCTAAAGCTTGCTTTTCTGGTGTAATATATTTGTCAGTTGCAGGTCTTTTACTTTGTTTACACAGTAAACAGCTTGCACAGGTATTTAGGTGCAAAAACACCCTTTGGTTCAACTTTTGGTTTCATGATCTCCTTTATTCTTCAGAATGACACATCCTTGCCTATTTTTAGATCAGGCAGCAGCTTTTTCTTGAACACAATTTAATCTCTGAACATGAAATCTTTGTTGTCTTTAAACTTAGATCTTGCTTTTGCTTGAGCTCTGACATAGATGCATCTATACAAACAGCATCATCACACTTTTTTTAATAGTGGGTGCTTTTGAATAGTCATATGCTATATTCATAATATAATACCATTTTAAGCCATCTGCACTCATGATATGCAGCTATACGATTGTTTCAAATGCATTGGCTATTTTCAAGCACAAGCCTTCAGACATAACTCTAGTTTTTGTTCCCAGCTCCTCTTATTTTCAATGAGTTTCCTTAGAAACTGGAGGTTTTATTTGCTTCATGCCTATTTGACAATCTTCTCATTCTCTTCTTATTTGTGTAAATTTTCATTATAGTAAAGAGTTCCTCAGCTGCCCCCTGCTTTCATACTTCAGGCAACAAATGCATCCTACTTTTAATACCATATTATTTTCCTCCTCTAAGGACTGTTAATGGCACCTCACTTTGTGAAAATTCTGCAGTATGTGAATTAGAGATTGACCGATACACTACCGATTTTTCGGCTACCTCTCCTGCCGATAGCCAATATTTTTTTGCCGATATTTTGTACATTTAAAAAAAAAAAACATGACACTGTCATTTTACATGTTTTTTTCTTTTTTTACCTTACTTTTTTGTGAGAGGTACTCTTTATGGAGAGATCAATATAAGACCCCAAACTCCTCCTCTGCACTTCAAAGTATACAAAACGTCAAGATTGGAGTTTTTGAATTTTTAAACTGGCGCCTTTAATATGCCAGTAATTCAGAAGTGACGACATGACATTGCTTCCGGATTACGTCTTTGACCAGCCGGAAGATGTGCCGGCTGGTTGCTTGGGCCTCCTGGTGGGATTTCCCCACCCACTGCTTGTAATAACAGCCAAGCGGCTGCTGAGTAACATAGTTTGTTATTACAATAAAGCCGACCGTCCACAAGAACGTGATCGTCACTTACGCAATGCCCTATTTGCGAACGACTTAGTAAAACGACGTAACAGACGGAAAAAGACGACGCTGACCCGACGCCATACTTAACATGGCATACAGAGTTATAATGATGGTATGTGTGACCAAAGCAAGGCACGCTAAGGTTGGTATGTGCTCAAGAAAATCTGGATAAGAAGAACTATTTTCAGACCTGATAATTTGGCATAGGCAGTTATGCTGCAACAAAACATTATCCTGAATTATTCTTCTATCTTTGCTGCTAAGACTTCCACCCACCCAAGTATATAGAGGTGGTGTTGAATTATGCAAATATGAATGAAAGCAAAAGGATTCAATGCTCTGTTTTATTTTATGTGATGAATTCCAGAAGTATAAGGGTCCCTTAAAATGATCTGGAATTTGAACACAGTTGGGATAGTAATGAAATACAAGCATGTATCCGTTGATATTGGCACCACCTCCAATTTCCTATTGCGCTAGTTCTTTTTTATTTATTTTTGCTAGATTTTTTTCATATACTGTATATATATATCTCTCAGTAGGCTTCAGAGACTTTTCATAACATATCATATTCATGGTTTATGCACATATTTATGCATTATGTACATCTGATAAGCCAGGGAGATAATATAGCTATTTTATTTTAGTCATGCTGGGAAAAATGTAATGTGGTGTGAATGTTAATCTAAAAACAGTTTTATCTAAATTACTTACTTTCAAAAAGTAAGTATAATTCTAAAGCTTATGATGTGTATGTTCTGTTATTATTTCTACCACTGACAGCTAAAATATTTCTTAGCAATAACTAGGCACCTGGTAGTACAGTAATAGATCAGTTTAATTAAATAACATGCAAGCAACATGCTTTTTCCTAAAATACAGTGCTCTCTTCTCCTAAAGTGTTGGTCTTGTACTAAATAGCATGTAATAAAAAGTCTATTGCTTAACAGAATCTGTTCCTTAGACACTATTATCTATCTTACAAGCTCTAAAATGCTGGCAGCTGTATCTGTTCTAGTTGGTATTAAGCCCAGGTCCTATAAAAGTTGTCAGATGGTGATTCAAAAATATAGAGACACCTATCTAAAATAAATTGCAATGTAAGCTCTGTAAATTGAACTAATAGGCTGGCAATGTTATGAATAATAGTATGTTATGGAAAAGTTAAATGTAAGCTAGCATGTGTATCATTTTGGCTTCTGACTACATTTATGAACAGATCAGATTTCTTGAGCAAAATTCAGAAAATGGAAGGTTAATTTATTCTAAGAACAGTGAAGCCGCGTACACACGGCAGAGAAACTCGACGGGCAGAACACATCGTTCCGCCCGTCGAGGTTCTCTGCCGGCCGTCGAAATCGGCGACCCGCCCGTCGGGAATGAAAACCAGCCAGTCATCCAGGCGGGCCGTCGAGCAAAAAGAGAGCGTGCTCTCGGGCGGGGCGAGCCAGGAGCGTACACACGGCCGAGGTCCTTGCTGGAATGCAGCTTCCAGCGAGGTTCTCGCTGGTTTCCAGCGAGAACCTCGGTCGTGTGTACGCCGCCTGACTTGCAAAATACAAGACTACAATGCCTGCATTATATGGTCGTATAAACACATAATGTATAAAACAATAGCACCTACAGTAAAAGGGAACTATAGCATATCCAAAAAAAATTGCACTAATAAGGAATGTGCCATCAGAATAGATTTTGTTTTAAATGGTGTACAGGTTTAATTTTAATTGAGTACTGAACATTTTTTTAGTTATTTCAGATTTTTTTATTTTTATTATTTAGGTTCATATCACTGTTGCTAACCATGACTTTGCGAAACACAGGTATGTTGAACCTCGCTTCTATGGTTTGCAGTTGTGCAACCCTTATTAAAACTAATTAGATCCTAGAGATTTGTAAACCAATTAGAACTTTATTTTGCTATAATGGACCCAAAGTGAATTTTACCAACCATCCAAAAAATCACAAATTTCATAAAAACTTAGGGCCAGATTCACATACACTTAATATTGCGCTGCGTAATTGAAATACTCTACGCTGCCGTATTTTACCAGGCTCTACACCGAATTCTGGTAGATTTTTGCCCGTACGCTACGGCGGCGTAGTCTATTTCTCGCCGCGTAATCAAAATACGAGATTAGGGGGCGTGAAGCATTTAAATTAAGCGCGTCCCCGCGGCGATCGAACTGCGCATGCTCCGTTCAGAAATTTCCCGCCGTGCATTGCGCGAAATCACGTCGTTACGTCATTCGTTGTTTGAGTAGCGTCGTTTACGAACATTCCTATTCCCGGACGACTTACGTCAAAAAAAATAAAAGACGTCGGAAAACGTAGAAATTCGATGTGGGAACGACGGCCATACTTAACATGGGCTGTCTAATATTAGAGCAGCAAAAAGCTGGTATAGTGTTACGCAAAAAAAAGATGACTAAAAGTGCCGTAAGAGATTGCGAATGAAGATCGTAATTTTCGGGGATCGCCAGCAAAAGCTCATTTGCATACCCAGACGCGGAAAACGACGGGAAGTCCACCCAGTGGCCGCAATTTTATTGCAGCGTAGATCCGAAGGCGTATGAACACGTAATCCAGTCGAATTGAAGCCCGCAGCCGTCTATTCATGGTTTGAGGTTTTCAACTAGCTAGAAAACGCGCGTAATTGGAAATTACTCCAGTCTAACACCAGTTAGACAGGCGTAATGGCTCTCTGAATCTGGGCCTTATTTTTTTGGAAAGCTAAGCATTTTTTTGATTTTTTTTTTGTGGGGTGGATGCTAGCTACTGCTCTTCTTCAAAAGCATATTTATTCTTTGCATGCATGTAGTTTGTAGTTACATAGTTAATCTAGTTGACAAAAGACACACAAATAAACAAACAGGAAATCTTCATATACACAATTCTTTACCCGCAGTTGATCCAAAGGAAGTAAAAATAAACCTATACATGATTCAACTAATTTTAATGGTGGAAAAAAGTTCTTCCTAATCCCCCCAGGAGGCAATTTGATATTCCCTGGATAAACAATCTCTGATATAAATGGTAATATCCAGTTATATTGTGTGCAATTAGGAATGTATCTAGCTTTTTTTTTTCAACCATTCACTGAGCTTGCATTAACTAGCTCTTGAGAGGTCTATTCTACATTTTCACAGCTCTTACTATGAAGAAGCCTTTTTGTATGTGCAGGTAAATTTATTTCCCTCCACCTTTTTTTCTCTTGAAAAGCAGAAATTAACCACTTAACCCCCGGACTATATTGCTGCCCAATGACCAGAGCACTTTTTGTGATTCGGCAATGCGTTGTTTAACTGACAATTGCGCAGTCGTGCGACGTGGCTCCCAAACAAAATTGGCGTCCTTTTTTTCCCACAAATAGAGCTTTCTTTTGGTGGTATTTGATCATCTCTGCGTTTTTTTTTTTTTTTTTTGCGCTAAAAACAAAAATATTTTTTACATTTTGCTATAATAAATATCCCCCGAAAATATATAAAAAAAACATTTTTTTTCCTCAGTTTAGGCCGATATGTATTCTTCTACATATTTTTCGTTAAAAAAAAAATTGCAATTAGCGTTTATTGATTGGTTTGCGCAAAAGTTATAGCGGGGTAGGGGGTAGTTTTATGGCATTTTTATTAATATTTTTTTTTTGCTAGTAATGGCGGCGATCATCATTTTTTTTTTTCAGTACTGCGACATTATGGCGGACACTTCGGACACTTTTGACACATTTTTGGGACCATTGGCATTTTTATAGCGATCAGTGCTATAAAAATGCATTAGATTACTATAAAAATGCCATTGGCAGTGAAGGGGTTAACACTAGGGGGCGGGGAAGGGGTTAAGTGTGTTCCTGGGTGTGTTCTAACTGTATGGGGGGTGGCCTCACTAGGGGGAATCACTGATCTTCTGTTCATACATTGTATGAACAGAATATCAGCGTTTCCCCCGCTGACAGGAGCGGGAGCTGTGTGTTTACACACATAGCTCCCGGTCCTCGCTCTGTACCGAGTGATCGCGTGTGCCCGGCGGGACTCGGGGCGAGCGGGGACCGGTTTCAGCAGATAAATTCGATCGTGTGTACGCGGCCTAAGGCTTTGTACACACTATCAGACATGTCCGAGGAGACTTGTCCGACGGACCATTTTCATCGGACCACGCTGAAGTGGTCTGTTGGTCTGATGTGCGTACACACCATCGGACCAAAATCCCCTCGGACCAGAATGCTGTGACGTAGAACACAACGACGTGATGAAAAAACGAAGTTCAATGCTTCCAAGCATGCGTCGACTTGATTCTGCGCATGCGGGGGATTTTGGTCCGATGGTTTGTGTACTAACCATCGAACCTGTACGACGGACAGGTTTCCAGCGGACATGTTTTCAAGCATGTTTGGAAATTTTTGTCCGCTGGAAAACGGTCCGATAGGCCGTACACACGATCGAACATGTCTGCTGAATGTTTCAGCGGACATGTTCGATCGTGTGTATGCAGCCTAACAATTGCGGTGATATCTCACACCGTTTTCATATGCTGGTGCTACTCAAGTATGCGTTTGCTTCTGCACGTGAGCTCGATGGGACAGGGCGCGTTAAAATTTGTATTTTTTTTATTATTTATTATACCTTTTATTTTTTATTTTTTGCTTTTCTTTAAAAAATGTAAACATCCCTTGTAATCTAAATAAAGCATGACATGACTTCTTAAAGCGGTTGTAAACCGCAAAAAAAAAAAAAATTCCCCCACACCTGCAAGGCAAAAGTCATAATGAGCTAGTATGCACCGCATATTAGCTCATTATGAAATACTTACCTCGGAACGAGGTGTAGGAAACTTACCTGGTCCACGCCGAGCGAGATCTCTTGACTCGGCGTGTCTTCCGGGTATCGCCGCTCCAGCGCTGTGATTGGCTGGAGCGGCGATGACGTCACTCCCGCGCATGCTCGCGGGAGATTTAAATCCGGCAGGATGGCGGTGGCCGGTCCTTTGGCCGTAGATTCCACCTGCGCATGCAGGTTTAGGAGATATTCTTTATACCTACAGGTAAGCCTTATTATAGGCTTACTTGTAGGTAAAAGTCAATAAAGTGGGTTTACAACCACTTTAACCACTTAAGACTCGGACCAATATGCAGTTAAAGGACCTGGCCAGTTTTTGCGATTCGGCACTGCGTCGCTTTAACCATTTGACAACCGGGCCTATGTTGGAACTTCTCTCCTTCATGTAAAAATCAACATTTTTTTGCTTAAAATTTATCAAAACCCGCAAACATTATATATTTTTTTTTAGCAGACACCCTAAGGAATAAAATGGCGGTTATTGCAACTTTTTTTCTTGCACAGTATTTGCGCAATCATTTTTCAAATGCCTTGAATTAAAAAATAACAAAAAACAGTAAAGTTAGCCCAATTTTTTTTGTATAATGTGAAAGATGATGTTACGCCGAGTAAATAGATACCTAACATGTCAAGATTTAAAATTGCACACACTCATGGAATGGCGCCAAACTTCGGTACTTAAAAATCTCCATAGCCGACGCTTTACATTTTTTTACAGGTTACTATTTTTGAGTTACAGAGGACGCGCTTTAACGCACGCGACCATACCTCACATGTGGGGTTTGAATGGCGTTTACATATGTGGGCGGGACTTGCATGCGTGTTCGCTTCTGCGCGCAAGCTACCGGGGACAGGGGCGTTTTAAATATATTTTTTTTAATTTTATTTTTATTTTACTTCATTATTTTATTTTTACACTTTTTAAAGAATAAATAAAAATGTAATCACTTTTATTCCTATTACAAGAAATGTGAACATCCCTTGTAATAGGAATTACTGTGACAGGTCCTCTTTATGGAGAGATGTGGGGTCAATAAGACCCCACATCTCTCCTCCAGGCTTACAAGCATGAAATCGGTAGAAAAAAATTCACGATCACATGCCGACAGCCGCAATTGCAGTTTTGTTTACTTCCGGGTACCAGGTGTGACGTCATAACGGCGCGCCTGGGCTTCCGACGGTCACCGATTCGTTCTCCGGGCCCCCGATGGCACGGGAGAGCCCGGGGAAGCACCAGATGGCGGCGGGAGGGGGGGGACATCCCCTCCCGCTGCCTATAAGAACAATCAAGTGGTGGAACTTCTTATTGTGCACAGAATCGGTGGCTGAAGATGGTGATATCTGAATGATGCCTGTAGCTATCACCGCACAAAGTCGAGGACATTAAATAACGGCCTTCAGTTGTTAGGTGGTTAACTGACAATTGCGCAGTCGTGCAACGTGGCTCCCAAACGAAATTGGCGTCCTTTTTTTCCCACAAATAGAGCTTTCTTTTGGTGGTGTTTTTATTTTTTTGCGCTATAAACAAAAATAGAGTGACAATTTTGAAAAAAAAAACAATGGGCCAGATTCACAGAGCGATTACGCCTGCGCAACAGGAGATGCGCGTGCGTAAGTCGAAATGTGCGCTTGCGTTTCAATGCGCGGCATCCCCAGAACGAGATACGCAAAAAATCTACTTTTTTTGTCCCGCGTAATTTCGTTAGACTGGCGCATCCGTCCGCGCAAAAGTGCGCTAGTCAGACCATTGATTTGCTAGTCAAATATGCTAATGATGGACTTACGGGGATCCACAAAAGAACGTTGGGGCAGCGCAGGCGACGCAGTGTGCGCAACAGCAAAATGTCCTGTCTAAAATTAGACCATATAAAAGGTGGTCTAAAAAGAGAAAAAAAGTCTACTTGTTAGATAAAGCAACACTGTTAGTGAGGAGCTCAGCAGTCACACGTGTTGCACAACAATCGGTATGCCAACATGCCAGGGGCATCGTCGCACATAGCTATACTACTGACTTTAGATGAACAAAGAAGGATGAGGGCACTGAGGAGGGCACTGAGGAGGGCACTAAGGAGGGCACGGGAGATTTTTATTTTTTTTTGCTTATCTAAACTTTACAATTTAATCTAATTTAATTTAATCTAATCTAATACAATATTCTTATCTGATACAAGCCCCTCACTCTTCACTCTTCACGGGAGAGGATATATCACACACGGATAGACATCTTTGGCATGAGTGATTCTGAGGTGTCTCGCATCTTCAGATTCAGCCCTCATGACATCATGGAATTAACCACAACCCTGCAGGAGGACATCACCAGCCCAACACATGACACCACCCATGACACCCATGACAGCTACATATACAATCAGAGCCCCATCCCCACAGATTTCGAACAGAACATGTATGGGGACAGCTGGCTGGTTGGTGAGTGACATGGGTGGCAGGCATGACTGTCCCCCCCCATGATGCACACATCACAAGGGGCACATGCACTACTAACATCCTCCTGTCTTTTCCCTTCAAGGTGACTCTGCATATGCACTGGGACCCCATCTCATGACCCCATCTCATGCCAGCTCACATATGCATCTTTGCACGTTAAACACACACATTAATCATGGCACAATGAGAATGCATGCATGCACACCACTGTGGTCCCTAGCACACACACCCCACATCCTCATCCATGGGATTGGCACCAGTCCACCATGCAGGACTTGTGAGCTGCAACGCCACGCCACGGCTCCAATTATGTCACTGTCACATTCATACACCATTCACACGGACCTGGGGATCACTTCTCCACAACAAATGAGGGTGACACCCCTTTTCCGGCAGGAATATCACCCCCACATTCCAAAATCATACACAAACAGAACCAAAAAAATTAAATAAATGACGAGCAAAAAAAAAAAATGTCCAGCAAAAATATATTTTAAACAAAATAACAACAAAGAAAACACATAAAAGACAAAAATCACTCTGCAAAACAGTGCCCAAATATCTCAAAGACACGTCACAAACAAACAAACAAATGCTAATAAACAAAAGCACCTTGCTGTATAGAAAGATCCCAAAGGGATGTGCTTTTGCAAAGGAAGTGCATTTGTGTCTGTCTATTTATGCTGTTTGCGTAGTTCACTAAGTTGCCCGGGTCCACTTCCAATTTCACTGATTGCGCCGTTCCCGAGTTGTGAGCATGCGCACAGTGGAGCTGACCATGGTCTCCTTCAAGCGTGCATGCGCGAGCCGGCTGGCCCTTCATTTGCATGGGGTCACGGCTCATTTCAGTGTAACACGCCCACGTCCTTCCCAATTTGTATTACTCCGCCTTACGCCTCTGAAAAAACGTTACGCATGCGCAATTTCCTGCGCAAAAGCTACGAGAATAGGGTGATTACGCAGCAAAATTGCGCAAGTCTAACGTAAAGGCGGTGCGCTACGCCAGTCCAATAAGGCGCAGATGTACCTGAATCTGGCCCAATATTTTTTAACTTTTTGCTATAATAAATATCCCCAAAAATAGATAAATTTTTTCCCTCAGTTTAGGCCGATACGTATTCTTCTACCTCAAAAACAAAAATTTAGAGCTGCGCCTTGTCACCCGGACTCGATACAATCAAAAAGAGTCCATATATCAGTCATGTGGAGATAAACAATCCTTCAGACATGAGAGAAGTAGTAGGTTGGCTCCAAGACAAATCTCCGCTGGTCTTTAATCAGGATGGACATATAATAAACACCACTGTGCTCGAACTTGGCTTTTCAATGTGGCCCACCACCAGAAGTATAAGCAGCTTACCAGAGGAATGGCTGTAATCAACAGTCGGCTGTGACCCAGCCACGGCCTTTAGAGAACCAGGACGAATCCCAAATCCTAGGGCAGTGTTTACACCGGGGCTCCACTCAGGAACTCCACCAATTAGATCATATGTAAATGATAAATAGAGGCAGACATAGCGTAATCCCGCTGGGACATTTATTTAAAATAGTAAAAACCAGAATACTCACATGGGAGATGAGTTAGACAGGCATATAAAATACAAAGTTGCCGGCCGGCAAACAGATCAGCAAGGACCCTCCTCCAGAGCGTAATGAGTGTAATGTGTAATGACGTCACCGCACGTCCGTAAGTGGCAGAGAGCGGCGGGAGGGGGGCCCTCTCCCGCCGCTGATAAAAGTGATCTTGCGGTGAATCCCCCACAGAGACCATTTTTATCTTGAAGCAAACTGCCCACCAAAGAAAAGGATACCAGCTAGCTGCTGCCATAACTATACCCCTCTTCAAAGTACCGTCATAAAACGGGCGGTCCGTAAGTGGTTAAGGTATTTGTCTAACGCTATAATATCTCCTCTCAAGTGCCTCTTTTCCAGAGAAAATATGTTTAATGCTTGTATTCGTTCCCCATAAGTGAGGGCCAACGGTCCCCTTATAAGCTCTGTTGCCCTTCTCTGGACTCCCTCCAGTTCCAGCACATCCTACCTGAATACTGGTTACCAAAACTGGACAGCATGCTCAAGATGCGGCTGGACCAGAGTTTTGTAAAGTGGCAGGATTATAATTTTATCTCTTGAGTAAATCCCTTTTTTTATGCATTCTAATATTCGGCTTGCTTTGTTTGCAGCAGCTTGACATTGCATGCCATTGCTGAGCCTATCATCTACTAGGACCCCCAGATATTTTTTCATCCTGGATTGCCCCCAGTGGTTCTCACGCGAACAAGTAACTTGCGTTCGTATTTTTAGCATTTAAATCCATTACTTTACATTTTTTAACATTAAACCTCATTTGCCATGCAGTTGCCCATCCCATTTTTTATTGAGATCCTCCTGTGAAAATATTGTCCTGGTTAGCTTTGTATCGTCAGCAAACACTGAGATTAAGCTAATTATATCAATCTCTATAACATTTATGAATACGTTTAACAGAATTGGTCCCAAGACAGATCCTTGAGGGGACCCCACTTATCACACCAGACCATTCTGAGTACTATTTATCACCACCCTTTGAACGTGTCCGTGTTATACGTTTTCTGTCCAGGTACAGTACTAAATGTGGCATATTTTCATTAACATAAAAAAAAGTTTATGTTTTGTTGTCATTTCTCAGGCATTCATGCACAAGACAATAAAAGTCCAATGTTTGCTATTTTTTCCTTTCTTACTATTTATTCACTCCTACTTGAGTATATTTCTCTTCAAGAAATAAAAAAACAGTTGAAAACCAATCCAACATGCAATCACTGCAAAATTGAGAGCCATCACGAAAAAGCATGTTATCTGACCCTTGCTGACAATGCAACACTATAAAATATTTGTATTTGGAAAATGAAAGAAAAAACTATCTGTTTCTCCTCAGATAAAACATTCAGCAATACAGTAGAGCAGAGAATTATATAAAAAAAAAATAACACTCAAAAGTAAGAGACTGTTGATGACAACCTTATGATAGCTTAGTCAAATAGCTTGCCACAGGGACTCTTTCTACTCCCATCGCCTGGCAACCTCAACGTTACTACCTATTGATTACTTAATGATCCTTCTCACCAAACAATCTGGCTTTTGTTCCCATGTTAGACAATCATTGCAGTTAATAGTACCTGAAAGTTGGTTCATAGTCACTTAACACTGAGATTTTCAAATGTAAAGTAATCACTATCACTGAAGCGAGCTCCGTCAAAGCTAATGTGCCAGGGCAGAGAAAAGGTATGTGAGAGGATTGAATCAGATAAAGTGCTCACTCCTGTGCTAGTGGAAGTGAACAGTAAGGCCGCGTACACACGATGAGACATGTCCGCTCAAACATGTCCGACGGACCGTTTGCAGCGGACATGTCTCATGGGATTTTGGTCCGATGGCGTGTACACACCATCGGACGAAAATCCCCTCGAGCTGAGGATGCGGTGACGTGGCGGTGATGTTGACACCACCCTGTCACCACTCCAGGAAGTAAAATACTTCCACGCATGCGTTGAATCCATTCGACGCATGCACTGACATTTCTGTCCACTGGTTAGTTAGTACTAACCAGCGGACATATCCGACGGACAGGTTTGTAGCGGACAAACCTGTCAGCTAGCCCGTACACACGATCGGAGATGTCTGCTGAAACGGTCCGTCGGACCAGTTTCAGCAGATAAATTCGATCGTGTGATATGCAATTCAAATCTTGGTCAGTTCAGCAGGACCAAGATTCAATAACGGGCCAGCTGAATGTACCAAATTGATCAACTTGGGCACAACCTGATTCCCTTGCGACTATCAATAGCAGCTGATATAACCACTAGCGATAATCATTGTCTTTTCCCGGCGGGGACAGCTTCCCCCGCCCTCCCCGCTGGGAGAAGACAATTGCTGATTCCCCTGTCAACAGTGTCTTCAAATTTCTTTCCTGCAACCCGTGGTTGCAGGAAAGAAATTTGTGCCTTGTATGGCCTGCCTAACAGCTGGGAGTCTCTTAGCAATAAGGCAGGAAAAGTCAGGTTTTGGGAGGTATGTAAACGGCCTACACCTATAGCAAGACATTTTCCAAATTTGGTCAAACTGCACAGTTTGTTGTCATGTACAGACACCCCTTACCTGCATAGGCAGTTTTGCAATAAAGGTGAATTATGCCTTTAATCTCCCCTGGCTAAGCAGTAGCTAACAGACCCAAAGCACAGGAAAAACAGAGACAAAACATGTGTTTAGACTCATATCTGACAATGTCCTGAGCGAACAAATAGGGAGGATTCCTAATGTCTGTAATTCATTCCTGTTTCGAGTACATCTTTTTTAGAATTGACTTACCTTATATTTTGTCTTCCTGAGTGCTTCTATCTTCATTGTGGGCATGTTAAGCCCACTAGGTCTCTCTTCCGGAATAAGGTCCTGCTGGTGCTTAGATCTGCCTTTAATCACGTCATTTCCTGTTTGGAAATAATGTGATGCAATCTTTCTGTGATGCCCACTGACTCCTGGGAAACTATGACACACATCTCCCAGGAGCACAGGCATGACATACATCGCCGTGGCCCAGAAATGGCAGATTACAAGGGACCCCTTGGCAACAAGACAGATACAGTAAGTAAAAAAAAAAACGTCCCCAAATATTGTTATGCGAGCAGAAAGGAAACCATTTACAGTAAAACCTTGGTTTGAGAGTAACTTGGTTTGGGAGCGTTTTGCAAGACTAGCAACATGTTTTGATAAATTTTAACTTGATATACAAGCGATGTCTTGATATACAAATAGCGTCATGTCACATTTGAGTATAAAAGAGATGAGAGGTGCCTCTAAGTGTAGCAATATGGTTACATTTAATGAAGGTAAAACATTTAGAACTCACATGGTTGATGATTTAAACAGGCACATCCAAATATGCAGGCATCCGGGCTAAAGCTGTCCACAGACCATACTCCGTACCGCCATCGACACCATTCCTTCAACACTGCACTCCAAGAGTGCTTCAAGCTTCACTTTCAGATCTCTCCACTGCAGGGTACTCTTCTTGGTCATGATTGCAGATTGACAGCGTTGAGAGCCGGCGGTGCGGGGGTTGGTCTATGTGGACATTGCTAAATGTTGTACCTTCATTAAATGTAACCATATTGCTACACTTAGATTCGCCTCTCTCCTAATGTACTGTATGCCAAGGTGATATAATGTAGAGAACCCCCAGACTCCTGTTGTGAGGATAGACGCCTGGGGTCCCTTACTGATAATCACCTGCATGTAGTGGTGTATTGGGATATTGTCCTTGACCTATAATTTTAAACGCTAAGCTCTGGTCACATGTTGTAATGCGTCCATGCTTAGTAGCTCAACACCTTTCTTTATGTGACACAGAGATGATATATAGATCACCCAAACTCCTGTTGCGAGGAGTGACGCCTGGGGCTAATACTGAGTTGTCGCATAGAGAATCTCATTGAAGTCCTTGCTAACCGCAGTTGTGGTTCACTTTGTTCACCAGTGCTGTTACACTTTTATACTCTGTGGCTACTGCTGGATTTTGCTTCCAATTCCCTTGTGGAGGTGGCCATTTGTGAATGATAATTTTATGGTTACACAAAAAATCACATTGCTATAATCTATAATGCTATAATTTTTATATGGACTATAAACTGAAGGAACTATGAATAAATGGTTGTGGAACGAATCATCTGAGTTTCCATTATTTATTATGGGGAAATTTGCTTTGATATTTTGACATACAAGCATGTTTCCGGAACACATTATGCTCACAATCCAGGGTTTTACTGTATATAAATATGAAAATATGGGTGGAACTCCACTTTAGGTACAGATAGCTTTATTACTGTACATATACTTGGCAATTTAGGAGTTTTCATTAGGTTAAAACCTTTACAGTCCTCCATCTACAGTCTCAACCATTTCCTAATTTCAAGAATAATATATAAAAAAAAAGGAAAGAAATAATTTTAATCATTTAGGTTGGCATTTTGATTGAATTCCAGGGCAATGTTAATATTTCTTTGACTCATAAAGATTAAGAACCCAAATGTATGGGCATCACTAGAATTGTATAGCTGTGGGTGGAGATTTCATATATGTAAATGTTTTATAGATTGACTTTTCTGAGTTGGCTTCTACAGCAGTAGCTTGTGCTGACTCAAAGGGATAGTTTACTGGAGCGTTCAAAATCTGTTGTAGCTCTTAGTAGAAATCAATCTGCTTCCAGTTTTTTTTTGTCTAAGCTCAATTGAACAAGCTAAAGTTAAGCCCCGTATACACGATCCGAAAAATTGTACGAAAAATACCTCATTCGAATCGATCGTACGATAATCGGATTGTTAGTACAGAATAATTGGAATAATAGTAATTAACTCAGGATCGACCGGTGGAGGGACACGAAGGACAACTAGGCACAATATCCATACATATATAACTTTGTTGTATCAAAATACACAGGCAATAACAAAAACCACAAGATAAAATAATACTTGTCCAATTTTTATTTTATCTTGTGGCTTTTGGTATTGCCTGAGTATTTTGATACAAAAAACGTATAAACAGTATGCATGGATATTGTGCCTAACTGTCCTTCACATCCCTCCACCTTTCGATCTTGAGTTCTTTACTGTACTATTATTCCAAGAGGGGTTGGGCCTCAGTCAAGTTTTAATCTTCTCAATTTTTCAAATAGATACCAATTACTGTATTCCTTCTCTTAACTAAAATAGATACTGTATCTAGGTAGTTTAACTTAAAGTTTAACTGCTTAAATTTGCCCCCCCTCCCCCCGAGTTCCTCCTTTCCCTCCCAATCAACATGCCAATGAAAACTTCAAAGTAAACAATTCCTTTTTATCTAGATATCTAGATTATTTAACCTAATGCTGAAGCTATCTGCTTATATTTACCATCCTTGGTTCCTCCTTCACCGGAGACACGCTCTACCTCTCTGGCCAGGGTTCTCGGCTCTTGATTGGATAGATTGATAGCAGTGCAGCCATTGGCTCCCACTGCTGTCAATCAAATCCAATGACATGGATGCCATGGGGCGGGGCAGAGTCTGGCATTCTGTGTCTATGGACACAAATGCTGGACTTGGGAGCACGCCTGCAAGGTAACCCACAGGGAGAGTTACACACAAATAATGATTTTGAACGCACAAGCTACTGCTGTAGAAGCCAACTCAGAAAAGTCAATCCATAAGGCCTTGTACACACACAATCGGACATATCCGATGAAAACGGTCCGCGGACCATTTCCATCGGATATGTCCGATCTGGAGTTTGATCCGATGGCGAGTACACACCATCGGATCAAATTCCCCGCCGGCGGACGGCGCGCTGACGTGGCGGTGACGCGGCGGTGACGTTGACGCCGCCACGTCACCGCTACGTCACGCACCAGGAAGTAAACACTTACGCGCGCATGCGTCGGATCCATTCACAGGATACGACGCATGTGCGGGAGGATATGTCCGCTGGTTTCCCGTACTAACCAGCGGACATATCCGACGGACAGGTTTGTAGCGGACAAATTTCCGCTAGCCCATACACACGATCGGAGATGTCTGCTGAAACGGTCCATCGGACCGTTTTCAGCGGACATATCCGCTCGTGTGTACGAGGCCTAAAACATTTGCATATATGAAATCTCCTCCCACAGCTATACAATTCAAGTGATGACCATACATTTGCCAGTTGTTGTTTTGTTTTTTTTTGCAATTTTGGGGTTCGATTTTGCATTTAAATGTCCTTATTTCTTATGAGAAATCCTCACTTCTGTTCTTCTGCCTGTAACTATACACAGTAATGCGAGGCTTTCTCCCTGGTGTGGAAAAAGTCTCTTGAGGGGGGAGGAGGCGAGCAGGAGTGTCAGGACGCCCACTAACACACAGCTGGTTTCTGTATCTGCAAAGTTGAGAGTGTCCTGACTTGCCTGCTCGCCCTTCCCCCCTCAAGAGGCTTTCTCCACACCAGGAAGAAAGCCTTGCATTACTGTGTGGAGTTACAGAAATAAGAACAAGTGAGGATTCCTCATAAGAAATAAGGACATTTAAAATCAAACTCGAAAGATGAGGGATAAGGTAAAGGAAGCTATTTAGGGGGGAAACATTACCTTTACAACCCCTTTAAATGACCTGTTCTGGTCTATTTGAGGTTTGGTATATAGGTTATGTGCTGTTTGATAAATTTTTATTGCTGTGTTTTGCAATGCTCACTGTGATGTGTATCCTATCCTAGATAAATAAAATAAAAGGTGAACACAAGACTCAAATGAAAACGAGTCTATGTATTTGAAGTTTACCAGCTGCAACAAACATTACATCGTGAAGCAACAAATAAGCCAGGGAAATGTCCTTTTATATGAAATGCACATTATATGGTGATTGACTATCGGTCCGTGAGATATGGATAGATGTTCCACATTGACTACATTTTAAAACACCATATATAAAATATCAGAAATCACAGTATAATAAGGTCATTTTTGAACTGTCAAAAACCTCATCTGTTGCTGCAAACGGTTTTCAGAAGCAGAAAATAAATATTCTTCATTTATGGGAGACCAATTACATACAAATGCCAATGGCACTTAGAAAATCAATGCATTCTAGACAACCATGAATTGATTGGATACTAGCAAATCATGGGTAGTGAAAATAAATACAGACAATTCAGAATATTTTATTTAATCTCTCTTATGCCACTGGGTGTTAAACAGGCTGGGGTATAGGCCATCTGCAAACAGAGATCTCTAGTTGGGATCTTTACTTCTGGTAAGCGGCAGTGGATGTCTTGGGTGTCCTATGGTTTGATATCACCAACATACCTTTAGGAGGACCTCCCAGTATCAACTTCCTCGATTTTAAATTCATTCACTTTTATGGAGTTTTTTTGTTTAACACCCAGTTTGTTCACTATACTAATTGTTTAATGATCCTTTGGGACTTCTTGGACTATATTGTGTATTTGTGCAGCAACTGTTGGTGCAACTTAGAAGAGAGGTGCATTTTTGATTCAGATTGGATATTGCATTTTTTCTGTTGTGCATTTTTTCTATGATTGTACCAGGCTCATTAGGATATTCTCATTTATTGTGCAGCTTATTATTTCTTATAAATACATATACAGGCCGGTGGCTCAATGGAAGTATGATATCTCTATGCATTTCGCTGTTGTAACTTCATCAGGAGGGTTTCATGTGCTGGTGATGAAAATATCACAAGAACATTACATGGCATAAATGCAACAGCAAAAAAACAAAACATTGCATAAAACTATATATATATACACAACTAAACACTTACTGTAAGCAAATACCAGTAAGGGAAACCCCCATAACCACTGAGAAAAACATACAGAGGACCCAAGCTGATCTAGGAAGATGGCACCATGTAGCATTCACATACCGACATACGCCGAACAGTATGATTTTTCATGAACAGTTACAGCATACACTGGAAGTGCATATCTAAATGTGGAATTGATTTGTCTTTCTTTTACAACTCTCTGTAAGCTCAGCCTACATACAGTGCAGCACCCCAATCTGATTAATTGCAGTCATTGTTGATATATGGCAAAGGGGGGGGGGGGTGCAGTGGCATGATCCTGTGATCACTGTGTCCAGTGGATACATAGTGGATCACAATACTCAGCACTGGGCCACTTTTGATTAGCTCAGGTATAATGTGATTGATGTGACCAATCACAGTGATCACATGATAACATGTAAACACAACTGTCATAAATTGCTTTCATTCATGACAGCTTGCTTACCAGTAGGGATGAGCTTCGCGTTCGAAACAAACGTATGTTCGGCTCGAACACTGTCAAATTTCGAACAAAAACGATCGTTCGCGGAAATTCGAGTAAAACGAAACGACCGTTTTTAAAACTTTTTTCCAATTGATACTACTATCAATTGAAAAAAAAGTTTTAAAAACGGTTGTTTTTTCAGGAGTCCTGCTCTTGAAAAATTACCGTTTTTAAGACTTTTTTCCATTGATACATGTTCCCTGGGGCAAGACCCTGGTTTCGGAAAGACGTTTTCCAACAATAACTTGAAAATTGGTCTTTAAAATTATCGTTTTTTAATTCGAACGTTCGAGTCCCATAGACTTCAATGGGGTTCTAAATGTTTGTGCGAACGATCGGACTGTTCGACGGTTCTGGTGCGAACCGAACGCGGGGGGGGGGGGTTCGGCTCATCCCTACTTACCAGTATGATCTCTGTGTTCGGTCAGTCTGTGTCCCTAATAACCGCCATCCACTTACAGTGCTCCTAATCACCGCCGCACCATCTGCAGTGTCCCCGATTTCTGCCATACCATTCATTTTGTCCCTAATCACTGTCGCACCAGTCACAGTTTCCCAACCAACACAATATCAGTTATAGTGTTCCATATTCTGATAACCCCCGCCTGCCAAACCCAAATCGCCTGATATGGATTGGGAGCAGGGCCACGCAGTTATTTTTCCGAACTGTCCATTGCCATAATTTTTTTTTTAGCTGTCAGCGGGGAAGATTGCTGACAGCTGATGACTTAGCGGTTGTTAAAAATGAAGTGGCCGCCCACACCTTAACAACCAATTTAGCTACTGATTGTTAAGGACACAGCTATTTACAGTCTGTGTTAAGGGCACCTGTAACCGTTGGCAGTAAATTACTGCAGGCTTTGTACTACTAAAATAACGCATAAAATACCTTTTTTTAAAACACTTACCACATACTTGGATGCAGTTAAATACCACTTTGTGAATAGGGCACATTGTCCCTAATCACCGCCACCCCAGTTACAGTGTCCCTAATCACCGCCACACCAGTCATTGTGTCACCATAAGAACTTGTTCATATGTGCAATGCTCTCTGAAGAGCATCCATGTTCAAGAGCATTTGACAGGCAGTGAGGAGGCATTCTATAGCCTCCTCAGCACCTGCTTTAGTCCCCTGGACCCCGCACAAGCAGCCCCATTTACTTGAATGGGTCACAATCAACAGTGATTGTCTTAGACAGTGATTAATGCTAGTGACTATAGTATCCGCTAGCGATAATCGCTAATGAATCTTGAAGGCTGGTTGTACCCAAGTTGGTCGATCTATCAACTTGGTACATTCAGCCTGCCCACACACAGTTCAAATCTTGTCCAGTTCCTGATGAAATATATAAACATTTGTCTGATTATTTCAAGCTGTCACATTTGCAAAATACACATTGAGGCCTGGATTCAGGAAAGTTTTACGCCGGCGTATCTAGAGGTACGCCGTTGTAAGTACAAATGTGTGCCGTCGTATTGTTACGCCGATTCGCGAAGCTAGATACGTCGTAAAACAAGGCTTCAGCCGCCCGACGTAACTTGCCTATGCCGGCGTATCGTGGGCGCATAGTTACGCTGGACGCATTCGGTGTACCCATATTAAATATGCAAATTAGTAAGATACGCCGATTCACGAACGTACTTGCGCCCGGCGCATTAATATACACGGTTTACGTAAGTCGTACGTCCGGCGTAAACTTACCCCACATAAAGCAGGGGTAAGTCATGCAAAAGGTATGGACGAGGGAACAGCCATCGTATTGTATGACGTTTACGTAGTACTACGTGAATAGGGCTGTGCGTAGGTTACGTTCAGTGATTCGACTTATCTTAGGCGTTTGTCCCGACGTGATTCTGCGCATGCGTACTGGGAAGCGTCCACGGGACGGCACATGCGCTGTTCGTTTGGCCTTTCATTTACATGGGGTCACGCTTCATTATAATAAATCACGCCCACTTCCACCGAATTTGACTTACGTCGGCTTACGCTGACAACTGTACGCTACGCCGCCGCAACGCTGCGCGTGAATACCAGGCTTGCCTCTCAATGTTGCAGCGGCGTAGCGTAAACAAGATACGTTACGCCAGAATAAAGATGCGCCCAGGTACGTGAATCCGGGCCCGAGTGTATAGCAAATCCACCAAATGACTAAGGCTCCATTCACACTTGTATGACACCAAGGTCGTGAAACTTTGGAGTGCAACTTTGACACAACTTTGGATGGGTGTGACTTGGATGTGACTTGTTGTCTCTCTGCAAAGTCTGACCCACTGTTGCATGTAAAACATTCAGGTATGACTTTCATACAACTTTTAAGGGTAAACATTGAATTCTATGGCTCTGAAGTTGCATGAAAGTCAGGCCAAAATAGTGCATGAAGTTGCTATGACTTTAAGTTGCATATATATGAATGGTTACCATTGGAAAACATGGGGCATGACTTGGTGTCCAAAGTCATATGACAGGTCACGCACGTGTGAATGGGGTGTGTGACAAATATTCTCCATTAAACTTTGCTAGCAAGTGTTTTTAAACGCCTCCCTCTGTCGTCCTTCAAACCAAAGTTTGAAAACTTGCTTTAAAATCGGACTGATGGACGCCTGACCATCGGTACAAACCGATGGTTAGTACGCAAAAGCATTAGTTCAAAATCCCACGCATGCTCAGAATCAAGTCGACGCATGCTTGGAATCATTAAACTTCGTTTTTTCAGCACGTCGTTGTGTTTTACGTCACCGCGTTCTGACACGATCGGTTTTTGAACTGATGGTGTGTATGCACATCAGACCATCAGGCCACTTCAGCGGTGATTCGATGAAAATGGTCCGTCGGACCATTCTCATCGGATTGGACCGATCGTGTGTAAGTGGCCTAAGACTGAGAACTGAGCAATCTAACACAGCTGATTGCTTGGTTCTGAGTGCTCCGTGAGAATAGAGCTAGTGACTGTTAGTCAACGCTGTCTTCTCTGCTCCTCCCTGCGCTCACTGGAGCGCTGAGATGTGGCGGGGGCAGGACCAGCTGGCCCAGTCTCTCAGCAACTCGCTGAGAAACTGAGCCAGGTGGCGGTCTATGATTCTGAGCAGATCCGACTATATGTTTTCTATATGTTTGCAATCTTTCCCCAGCTTGAACCGGCTCTGTAACGTCAGCCGACAGTGGGCTTCAACCTGCTGTCTGCTGAAAACTAGTCACAGGAGGGCAGAACAAACTGCCCTCTTGTGATCCACAGGAGAAGTACAGCCATATAAGCTTTGGCTGTACTTCTCCTTTAATGTGTGTGCTAAGCATTTTTGGAATACTCTTAAAAGTACCCTCTCCCACGTGCAAACCAACGCCTCAATATGAGACAAGAATTAGGTAATTTGGAGTTACTCCATGAGGGTATTAACTAGTGAATCCAACATTGGTAGCACTCAGTATTGGTCTCAGAACAAGAAAGATGTTATCCAAAGAATTATACACAGGCTCCATCCAATACTCATTTGGTCTGTAAATGATGATTCAACTGCCCCTTAGGCTAGCTATTGTTGATATGGTTTGCAAACTGAAGCAGAGTGATACAGTACTATTCACTTAAAATAAGAAATTGCTCTTCTGCACTTCATGACAGAGCAGTGCAAAGAACCTTTAAAAAATATATTATTTTCACACTGCACACAGCCCAAAACTGAAATCATAGGAACATGGTCAGCATCAATAAAATGTAAGGTTAAAGCATGTCTAAATTACCATGACAATGAAAATATCCTCAAGCCAGTGTTAACTTCAACTAATGTTAAATACATTTGCCACGTGCAGACTGCATTAGGGCTGTAGACAGGAGGAAAATTGAGAAGTTATGGCTTGAAGTCATCCATCGTAATGGATATACTTTGCCGTGACATATATCTGGGAATTTAACTGATAGACTACAGCAGGTGTAAATGTTTTACCACGAAAATGATAATCTGGCTGTTTTATGGATTTTTCATGAGAGAAGTTGCTGTTTTAGAGAAATCTATGAGTGGTGAGTAGAGTAGGGCGGACACCTGGATGTTCGGGTTCGGTGGGTTCCGCCGAACTTCAGAAAAAAGTCTGGGTTCGAACTTGAAGTCAATGGGGACCCAGACTTCTGACTACTAAAATGTCTCTAAAAGACTAAAGGGAAAGGGATAGAGGTCTGCAAATGGCAGCAAAATGTCGGCAAGAACATGGCAAGTACTCTGAAAATAAATGTGGATAGGGAAATAACTTAAAATAACATAAAAAAAAAAAAAAAAAAAAATAATCTTGACAAGCAGGAACCTTCCCGGATGCAGACCTTTGCATGCCTTTATCCGGCCCTTGGTAATTCCTCCTCCAGATATGAAGCGCTATTCCTCCCAATGATACGGGCGATGAGGCACTTTTCCTCCCACTGATACCAATGATGGTGTACTATTCCTCCCACTGACACCAATGATGGGACACTATTCCTCCCACTGACACCAATGATGGGACACTATTCATCCCACTGATACCAATGATGGTGTACTATTCCTCCCACTGACACCAATGATGGTGTACTATTCCTCCCACTGACACCAATGATGGTGTACTATTCCTCCCACTAATACCAATGATGGGACACTATTTCTCCCACTGACACAAATGATGGGACACTATTCCTCCCACTGATACCAATGATGGGACACTATTCCTCCCACTGATACCAATGATGGGACTCTATTCCTCCCACTGACACCAATGATGGGACACTATTTCTCCCACTGACACAAATGATAGGACACTATTTCTCCCACTGACACAAATGATGGGACACTATTCCTCCCACTGATACCAATTATGGGGCACTATTCCTCCCACTGATACCAATGATGGGACACTATCCCTCCCACTGATACCAATGATGGGGCACTGTTTTTCCCACTGACACACATGATGGGACACTATTTCTCCTACTGACACAAATGATGGGACACTATTCCTCCCACTGATACCAATGATGGGACACTATTCCTCCCACTGACACAAATGATTTGACACTATTTCTCCCACTGACACAAATAATGGGACACTATTTCTCCCACTGACACAAATTATGGGACACTATTTCTCCCACTGACACAAATGATGGGACACTATTCCTCCCACTGATACCAATGATGGGACACTATTCCTCCCACTGACACCAATGATGGTGTATTTTTCCTCCCTATGACACCAACAATCGGGCACTATTCCTATAACTAATACCTTTTATGGGGCACTATTCCACCTACTGACTACCGCCACTATAACTTTCATTTGTTTTTTTATTCCCACTGACCACAGTCCGCCCCCCTAAAATCTGAAGCACAGTAAACTGGCCCTTTGTTTAAAAAGTTTGGAGACCCCTGCCCTAAAGTATCTTGCAGAGTATCTCACAGGAACAGATGCAGTGCTGGTGTAATTAGATTTTAGAAACAGGACAGACTCCTATATATTTCTATTCCCTACAAGCACAAACAGGAAGCTTCCCCTAACCTATCTTGCAGAGTATCTCACAGTAATAAATGCAGTGCTGATATAATTCGATTTTAGAAACAGGACAGACTCCTATATATTTCTATTCCCTACAAGCACAAAAAGGAACCTTCTCCTAACCTATCTTGCAGAGTATCTCATAGTGACATATGCAGTGCTGGTGTTTCTGAAGCAGGACAAGACAGTCTGACTCCTATCTAAATCTCTCCCTACAAATTCAATCGGGAACCTTTCCCTAACCTATCTTGCAGAGTATCTCAGAGTAACATATGCAGTGCTGGTGATTCTGAAGCAGGACAGTCTGGTCTGACTCCTATCTAAATCTCTCCCTGAGAGCAGCAGCAGCCTTTCCCTAACCTAACTAAAGCACAATGCAGAGTGACGAGCTGCGCTGTGTGCCTCTAGCTTATATAGAGGCTGGGTCACATGCTGGGTCACATGCTGCACTGGCCAATCACAGCCATGCCATTAGTAGGCATGGCATGATGGCTTCTAGGTCACACAACTTTGGGTTCGCTCAACCCTAGTGGTGAGGTCTACAATACATATTGAATAATGACTTAACAAGCTCTGTATTTGGAGCACCTCAATATTAGAACACTCTGCAGTTTATCTAAAAGTATGTGTGCCAATATTAGGACACATGTATAACAAAATATTTGCTTTGCCTTAGCATAGTGTCATGGTTAAGTGCATTGTTATGTGTAGTGATGAGTGAAACACAATTAAAAATGTTCTGAAGTTTCTCTGAAAATTAAAAGCTTTCTGCAAATATTTACCATTTTGATAAAACGGGAAGAGGAAGTTATAATTTTTTGGGGTGAATTTTAAAAGTACTTTGGGCTTCAGAAATTCTTTTCAAATATCCTAGACTTGTTTTTGTGCTAAAAACTGGCCCCTTCAATTGCCTGAGGATTTTACCTTTTTTTCACAGAAGGAAAAAAAACGAAAGAAAATAAAATGAATAGACATAAAACAAAAGAAACACCATCAATTCATAGAATACTAAGGCTAACATGCATTAACACACCACACAGTAATGCATGGTATAGTGTATGTACATTTCCATTAATTTTAAAGGGCACACCAATGTATGACAAAAACAAAGGGGATGAAAGAAAGGGGGAAACAGACTTTCGGATACCAAACAAGTACATAGATAATAAAAAACAATCTGCAAAACAAAGTTCAGTACAGTATGAAGTTAAAAACACAGCATTTTATTGGGACAGTATTAAAATGACCATGAAAAATTGATGGGGATGGAATAAAGAGATGTCCCAAAGGAGCAAAAAATGGAGGATCAATCACAGAGTATTGTAGCGCCTATGTACTTTATAGCAGTGTTTCCCAACTCCAGTCCTCAAGGCACACCAACAGGTCATGTTTTCAGGATTTCCCTCAATTGAAACAGCTGTGGTAATTACTAAGGCAGTGAAACTGATCTAGAGCTGAAACGATTAATCGATATTATCGATAATATTCGATAAGGAAAATCGTTGTCAACGATTTTCATTATCGATTAATCGGTCCGCCCTTCCGCCCATTCAAAGCCGCGGCCTCAATTACCGTTTGCCGCGGGCCCGCCGCGATCGATCGGCGGGGGAGGTGGGGGAGCACGGAGGCACAGGATCCTGTGTCTCAGTGCGCCCCCACCACCTCCGCCGCGCGATCGCCGCGGGTCCGCGGCAAACGCTAATTGAGGCCGCGGCTTTGCGGCCTTGTGAAGTCCCAAGCTCTTCCTTCTGTGAGCTGGCGCCATCTGGTGGTGGCCGTTTGACATTACAAGTTAAACAGCAACTGTAATGTTATTTTTTACTGCCATCTCCTTCCCTATAATTAGAACCCCCAAACATTATATATATTTTTTATTCTAACACCCTAGAGAATAAAATGGCGATCGTTGCAATACTTTGTGTCACACCGTATTTGCGCAGCGGTATTACAACCGCACTTTTTTTGGATATTTTTTGTTTTTAATTAAAAAATAAAACAGTATCCCAATTTTTCCCAAGTTATCCCAATTTTTTTTTAGATTGTGAAAGATAATGTTACGCCGAGTAAATTGATACCCAACATGTCACGCTTCAAAATTGCGCCCGCTCGTGGAATGGCGTCAAACTTTTACCCTTTAAAATCTCCATAGGTGACGTTTAAAAAAAATACAAGTTGCATGTTTTGAGTTACAGAGGAGGTCTAGAGCTAGAATTATTGCTCTCGCTCCAACAATCGCGGTGATACCTCAGGCGTATGTGTTCGCTTCTGCGCGCAAGCTCGTCGGGACGGGGCGCATTTTCTGGGTCCTGACTTTTTTAGCTGGCTCCTAGATTCCAAGCAAATTTGTCAAGCCCTGCCGTGAGGGATAGTGCCCCAGCATTGGTGTTCCCGGGAGGAATAGTGCCCCAGCATTGGTGTTCCTGGGAGGAATAGTGCCCCAGCATTGGTGTTCCCGGGAGGAATAGTGCCCCAGCATTGTTGTTCCTGGGAGGAATAGTGCCCCAGCATTGTTGTTCCCGGGAGGAATAGTGCCCCAGCATTGTTGTTCCCGGGAGGAATAGTGCCCCAGCATTGGTGTTCCCGGGAGGAATAGTGCCCCAGCATTGGTGTTCCCGGGAGGAATAGTGCCCCAGCATTGTTGTTCCTGGGAGGAATAGTGCCCCAGCATTGGTGTTCCCGGGAGGAATAGTGCCCCAGCATTGGTGTTCCCGGGAGGAATAGTGCCCCAGCATTGGTGTTCCCGGGAGGAATAGTGCCCCAGCATTGGTGTTCCTGGGAGGAATAGTGCCCCAGCATTGGTTTTCCCGGGTAGGAATAGTACTGCTGCAAAGTTGTGTAATGTTAATGTTAAACGTTTTTTAATCTGCCGTTTGAGTGTAACATGTTTTTTCATTATTACTGTTAAATAAACGAAAAAATTCCACATTACGTTTTTTTAATGATTTTATCCGATTAATCGATTAATCGAAAAAATAATCGGCCGATTAATCGATTATGAAAATAATCGTTAGTTGCAGCTCTAAACTGATCGAATCACCTGTGCAAAAGAATGGAAATCCTGAAAACATGACCTGTTGGTGTGCCTTGAGGACTGGAGTTGGGAAACACTGCTTTATAGTACTGGTGCTAGTTAAATTTAAGGGTAGATCAGAGTATAGTTAAACTCTGATCCAGATTGTTAGTTGCAAAATGCGGTCTCTGTCTCAGCTTGGCTGTGCTGTGGGCCCATTCTGCTGTACTGGGATGTTCTTCCAGCCCCGGTGCTGCAGGTGGCAGCACTGGAGTCAAGGTTTGGGAAACAGCAGCTAATCACAAGGGTTTGTCCTCGCGGTGCATGCTGGGGAGGGGTATTTATGGGGCAGACGCCATTTGTTCTGGGTCTTCTTCGTCCAGTGTGGCACCCACCTTTTGGGTGGCCACATCACAGCGCCCCGGCGTTATGGCCTACCTGTTCGGGACGTGCATGCCACGCGGTGTTCCTGGTTCCGGGACCATGCTGGCCCGGAGCATCTTTTTTGAAAACGGACTGAAGTTCGTTTTCATCGGTCCAAACCGATCGTGTGTAGGCCCCATTGGTCCGTTATCCGTCAGTCAAAAAACAGAGGGCTTGCTTTAAAATTGAATCAATGGACGGCTAACCGATAGGTCAAAACCGATCGTTAGTATGTAAAAGCATCGGTTAAAAGGCCGTGCATGCTCAGAATCAAGTCGACGCATGCTTGGAAGCATTGAACATTTTTTCAGCACGTCATTGTGTTAAAACACATAAACGTCACCACGTACTGATACGATCGTCCATCAGTCAGCTTCATCGGTGAACTGATGAAAACGGTCCGTCGGACCGTTCTCATCGGATGGACCGATCGTGTGTATGCGGCCTAAGATTGCCATGTATTTGGCTCCATCCATCTTCACATCAACTCTGACCAGCTTCCCTGTCCCTGCTGAAGAAAATCATCCCTACAACATAATGTGTTTAGGGTGATGTGCATTGTTAGTTTTCTGCCACATATAGCATTTTGCTATTAGGCCAAAAAGTAAATTTTTGGTCTCATCTGACCAGGGCACCTTCTTCCACATGTTTGCTGTGTCCACCACATGGGCTTCTTGCAAATTGGACTTCTTAAGCCTTTCTTTCTTCCAACAATATCTTTATTTGTGCCACTTTTCCATAAAGGCCAGATTTGTGGAGTGCATGACTAAGGCCTCGTACACACGATCGGACATATCCGATGAAAACGGTCCGCGGACCATTTCCATCGGATATGTCCGATCGGGAGTTTGATCCGATGGCGTGTACACACCATCGGATCAAATTTCCCGCCGCCGGACGGCGCGGTGACATGGCGGTGACGCGGCAGTGACGTTGACGCCGCCACGTCACCGCACCAGGAAGTTAAACACTTCCGCGCATGCGCCGAATCTATTCAGCGGCGGCGCGGCGGCGGTGCGGGACGACATGTCTGCTGGTAAGTGTACTAACCAGCAGACATGTCGGGCGGACAGATTCCACCGGATAGATTTCAAAGCATGCTTTGAAATCTGTCGGTGGAGAAATCTGTCCGCTAGCTCATACACACGAGCGGAGATGTCTGCTGAAACGGTCCATCGGACCGTTTTCAGCGGACATATCCCCTCGTGTGTACGAGGCCTAATAGTTGTCCTGTGGACATATTCTTATACCTGAGCTGTGGATCTCTGCAGCTCCTCAAGAGTTATCAAGGTAATTTCTATTTTCCGATGATGGATTGAACAGTGCTTTGTGAGATGTTTAAAGCTTGGGATATGTTTTTATAACCTAACCCTGCTTTAAACTTCTCCACTACTTTATCCCTGACCTATCTGGTGTGTTCCTTGGCCTTTGTGATGCTGTTTGTTCACTAAGTTTCTCTAACAAACCTCTGAGAGATTAACAGAACAGCTGTATTTATACATTACACACAGGTGAACTCTATTTATTAATTAGATGACTCCTGAAGGCAATTGGTTCCACTAGATTTTATTTAGGGGTATCAGAGTAAAGGGGCTGAATACCAATGCATGCCACACTTTTCAGATATGTATTTGTAAAAAACAAATGAAAACCAATAATCGTTTTTCTTTTACTTCACAATTATGTGCCACTTTGTGTTGGTCTATCACATAAAATCCCAATAAAATACATTTACGTTTTTGGTTTTTGCCAAAATGTGGAAATTTCAAGGGGTATGAATACTTTTTCAAGGTACTGTATATAAATGTCAGTCTTTATAGTAACCAAATGTATTGGATAACAATATGTTCACTAGAAAAAGTGTCCAATATGCTAAATTTTTATTAAACTTATAAACGTATGTTCACAATAAAACATATACAGAAGCCATACAGGTATTAGATATGTATGGATGTCTCCAGGGAAGAGCAGCACATGCTTCTTCACTTGTCCAAGGAAGCACAGAGGATTGGAAAAAGATTATAAGGGGAAAAAAGTTAGGATGAACAATCATGGGTTATATAATAAATAGATGAAAAAGTATTGTGTATTAAATTAAAATACCTAGATATGTTATCTTGGGCATATGTATCATCACACAGGATGAATCTGGTAGAAGCCCCTAAGGTGACCATCTCACCCTCCAAAAAAGGAAGATGAATGGCCCAAAGATCTGATAAGGATAGGAAAAAGAGTATATACGTAATTAAATGGAATGGAACAGGAAACAAAAACGAAACTCAAAAGGGACCCATAAACGACCGCGAGGGCCTAAATCTTTCCAGAAATTAGATGTAGATGAGCCCTCCCAAGTATAGATGAAAAAATCTATTAAAGTGAAAAGTGCGATAAAAGGTACCTTCCTGCCCATGTGCAACCTCTTCTGCCACAGTCCAGAAGGAGATAGAGGAGGAGCCAGGAGCAAGGTGAATATAAGGAAAATTACCAGGGTCTGCTGGTGCAAAATATCCAGTAGGGTATGCCACAATTGCCACCAAGAATAAGGTATCCAGGTGTGAAATGAGGGGCCTGGAGAAGAATCCAGACATATCCTTCGCCAATGATTTCTAATTGCGCAAATGGCCATGTTTGGCCTCACAGCATGGTGACGTCCCTTCTGGATGCCAGTGAGTCAGTGACTGCCTTGATAGAGAAGCTTGAAGGAGACAGGAGAGAATGGTGCTGACACACAAACAAGTCTGGAGAGGCAATGACGGACATCATTCTGACCTCTACGGGAGGGTATAGGAAACCACATATTCCCACAAGGGGGAAAAAATTGAAGGACACATTTCCCTGGTATAGCCCCCCCTGGATTCCAGGGGGCCATTCGTACCAGGTTCTATTGGACACAAAGGAGGAGGAAAAAAAAGGGGGACAGTGTGCCGGAAGACATCCAAAATATACAATAAACATAGGAGAACAAGGAGAGAGAGGAGGAACCAGTGGCAAGATGAATATGAGGAAAAAGGCTAGGGTTACCTGGTGCAAAAAATCCAGTGGGGTATGCCACAATTGGTGCAAGAAAAAGGGGTAACAAAACAAAACTCAAAATGGACCTATAAACAATCATCTTTCTGGTAAGATGTGGCCCATTTTGAGTTTTGTTTTGTTCCCCCTCCCAATGCGATTTAACTATTTATAAAGTCGTTTTCTTATCCTTATCAGATCTTTGGGCCATTTATCTTCCTCTTATTTGGGGGGTGGACTGGTCACCTTGGAAGCTCCTACCAGATTCATCCTGTGTGACAAAACATATGCCATAGGTAACCTATCTGGGTATTTAAATTTAAATATACATAATTTTTAAATGTTTTCATTTGTTTATTATTTAACCATATATGTTCATCACAACTTTTTTGCCTTATAACCTTTTCAGGATCCCTTTGGTTCTTGGAGGCCCTTTTTCATATCCTCTGTGCTTTCTTGGACAAGTAAAGGAGCATGTGCTGCCCTTCCCTGGAGGCAGCCATACATATCTAATAAATATGGCTTCTGTACATGTTTTATTGTGAATGTAAGTTTAGTATATTGTACACTTTTTCCGATAAACAAAGAGTTTTGTGCAAACAACAGACAGCTGCTGGCCCCCTAAAGAAGACTTAATGGGCCAGATTCTCAAAAGAGATACGCCGGTGTATCGCAGGAAACACCGTCGTATCTCTATCTATTTTTTTGCCCGGGTATCTATGCTTGTGATTCCTAGAATCACTTACGCATAGATACGGCGTAGATCCGACAGGTGTAAGACACTTAGACAGTCAGATCTTAGATGTAATTACTTCGCTGGCCGCTAGGTGGCTTTTACGTTGATTTCTCATTTGCCTATGCAAATGAGCCTAATACGCCGATTCCCGAACGTTTTTATGCTGCCTCGTCGTCGTTTACGTCGTTTCCATAAGCGTAAACCTACCCCTGCTATATGAGGGGTAGGCTTAAGAAGTTCTGTCGTATGCCATGTTAAGTATGGCGTCGGGTCAGCGTCGTCTTTTTCCGGCGTTTACGTGGTTTTACTAAGTCGTTCGCGAATAGGGCATTGCGTAAGTGACGATCACGTCGTTTTCACGTCGGTTTCAACAACGTTTTCCGACGTGAGCTGGAGCATGCGCACTGTTTTTTTTCCCAGCCGGCGCATGCGCAGTTCGATCAACGCGGGGGCGCACTTAATTTAAATACAAGCCCCCCACTTTGAATTACGCGGGGATACGCCGGGCCATTTACACTACGCCACCGCAAACCACGGAGCAAGTGCTTGGAGAATACGGCACTTGCTCTAGTAAGTTGCGGTGACGTAGTGTTAATGGCTTACGCTACGCCACCGCTGATTCTACGAGAATCTAGCCCAATATGTTTAAATGAGTCGGGGGTTGTCTCTCTTTGCATCTGTCGCCATCATTGATATTTGTGCCTCTGGTTTCAGTTTTGTACCAGTTACAGTGCTAGCCAATACTGTTATACATTTTATGGTGAAATTACACTGTGCTCATCTATTTAGGGGCTCATTTTAATATTGTCCCAATAAATTGCTGTGTTTTTAATATTTTACTTTACATTGTTTTGCATATTGTTTATTATTAATACATATTTGTTTGGTATCAGAAAGTCCTAATTTTCGCCTTTTTCTTCCCCTTTGTGGGTTTTTGTCTAATATTAGTAGGAGTTAATAATAAACTTGTGCACAACGGAAAATGTTGTTTTGTTTTCATTCGTAAAATACATAATTTCATTCTGTTATATTCATTATGTTACATAAATTTGTTTTTGGCAAATTTATTATTTTTGTAGAGTAGCGATATTCATTTAAAAAATGTTATTCTTTTCCGGATAATTCAATATTTATCTATGTATATATATTTGTGATAACGATTCGTAGTTTGGAAAGTCTTTGTTTATTGGATCCATTAAGACACACAGCAACAGTATCTCTTCTCATATGCTCAAATACAATACAACACCAGTTCTCAGTAATGTAATTTGCCAGTAATCCAACCTCTAGGACAAAATTAATCAGCTGATTGGACTGTAAGGCCGCGTACACACGATCGGTTCAAACCGATGAGAATGGTCCAACGGATCATTTTCATAGATTCACCGCTGAAGCGGCCTGATGGTCTCATGTGCGTACACACCATCAGTCCAAAATCCGATCGGGTCAGAACGCGGTGACGTAGAACACAACGACGTGCTGAAAAGTTCAATGCTTCCAAGCATGCGTCGACTTGATTCTGAGCATGCGCAGGTTTTTGGACCGATGCTTTTGCGTACTAACCATCGGTTTGGACCGATGGTCAGGCATCCATCAGTCAGATTTTAAAGCAAGTTTTAAAACTTTGGTCCGACGGACGACGGACCGATGGGCTATACACACGGTCGGTTTGGACCGATGAAACTGGACTTAAGTCCATTCTCATCGATTTGAACTGATCGTGTGTACGCGGTCTAAGATTTACTCCAAGTTGACCTAATGTTTCATTAGTTCTTTACCAAATTAAAGAATTATGTTGAATTAATTCGTTATTTTCGCTATAACTTTTTTTATTTTTGAAATGTATTATTTTTTTTTATTCCAAAAGATTCTAAATTTGGCTGAATTTTGATTCATTACGAAATTAATTGCACATGTCTAGTTAAAATCACCACATTTAGGGTAGAGAAAAATAACATGACAATGTAATTGATACCCCAATGTACATTTACAATGAAAAAAATAAAGAGGGCAGATCTGTTCTACAATGTTGCACAATGCACAGGTGTAAAGGTTCTGTTCATTGTGATGAGCTGCATTGCAAACAATAGTGCAGGAATGTTTTTTTGTATGCTAAGGCTTGTTAACTGCCCATTCAAAGAGAATAGGAGGCCTTAACACAATGCCTTGTCAATGTGCAAATAAAAAAAATTGTTTTAATGCATGCTTTGGTGTACATGGAAGAGTGGGAATAGGCCCTAAATGAAATGCTAAACTATGCTAAATACCTACACAAAAACACCCTCTAATTGAAAAAAAAAGAATAAAAAAGAATTTAAATAGATTACAAACAAATCTGTCCTCCTATCCCTAGTCACGTAGTCCAATGCATTAAAAAAACGCATGTTAGCATGTACTACATCACAAGAAAATGTGACAATACAATGCCCATTGAAGGGATGTTAGAGTGTTTTACATGTTGTTTTTTTAAACATTACACCAACAAAGTGCACATTTTGAATTGAGCGCTTCTAGTAATGTTCAACATTGTTCTAAAAGAATTATTAATTGTCCATTTAATTGAAATACTAATGTTAAAAGAATACTGACAACATGTCTGCATTTCAATAATTTGTGATAGAAACATGGGGCAAAAGAATTTCATTGGAGTGAGTCAGAGCTAAATATATGACTAACCCTTTACTCAGAATTAAGGACAACAATCCTTTCTTCTTAGATTTAGAGCTGTTAGTGGATGTATTTCAAGGGGAAGCATTTGAGCCCAGCTTGCCAATGCCCTAGAGATGTAAGCACCACAAAAAAAGACATTATCACATCAAACATGTCTGATGTTCAGCTATAAAGCATAAACCTTTCATTCACAAACATAACTTTGAAGTCAATAATGTGGAAATATGATTTGAAGAAAATATAACGCAGTGCACTCAAGCATTAGGTTTGCTTTGCCTTACTCATGGCTGTGACAAATGTTACAATCCACTGAGTTATTTGGATAATAATAATAATTTTCTAAATGTCATAAAGATAATACATTTTGGAAACAAAACCGGGCAAAATAACAAAAAGTTACTATTTCTTCCCTTGAACAATCAAGAGTCTAAGGCCTCGTACACACGATCGGACATATCCGATGAAAACGGTCCGCGGACCATTTCCATCGGATATGTCCGATCGGGAGTTTGATCCGATGGCGTGTACACACCATCGGATCAAATTCCCCGCCGCCGGACGGCGCGGTGACGTGGCGGTGACGCGGCGGTGACGTTGACGCCGCCACGTCATCGCTACGTCACCGCACCAGGAAGTAAAACACTTCCGCGCATGCGCCGAATACATTCGGCGGCGGCGGTGCGGGACGACATGTCTGCTGGTAAGTGTACTAACCAGCAGACATGTCGGGCGGACAGATTCCCACCGGATAGATTTCAAAGCTTGCTTTGAAATCTGTCGGGTGGACAAATCTGTCCGCTAGCCCATACACACGAGCGGAGATGTCTGCTGAAACGGTCCATCGGACCGTTTTCAGCGGACATATCCCCTCGTGTGTACGAGGCCTAAAGGTTAAAATATCTGAAGCTTAAGTTTATTTTCAAGAAATAATGTAGGGTAAAGTGGTATAGAAGCAGTAACAAACTATAAGTAAAGCACTTTATGCTATTAAAAAAATACTTTTACTAATAAATGTGTGCCTGTTCCAGAATGGACAGGATTAAGGCAGTTGTGTGTGGGCAATATGTACAGGAGAAACGTGCTGAGGGTATCGCATTGAGAAGTATGTGTGGGAATAGAGTGAGGGGATATGATGGTAGACAGTTTTTGCAGAAGAGGAATGTGGAGGGAGTTACAGCTGGAAATAAGTACAGGAGAGGAGTACAGAGGGCAATGGTGGCTGCTCCATTAGGGGAGCAGGGGCACCACCCCCTAATCCAGTTGGGTGGTTTGTTTGCTGCCCCCCCCCCCCGCTAGAGCACCAGCTGCAACTGACAAAGGGTATGACAGCAGGCAGTATCTGCAGGAAAAAAGTGAGGGGTTATTATGACAGTGCCTATTATGTGGTAGTGCAGAGGAAATGACAGTAGGCATCATCTGAAATAGAGGATCTGATAGTAAGTTGGCTGGCATTATGCATAGAGGAGGAGTGTGATGGGTATTGCAGTGGGCATTAGCTGCAGGAGGGTATAACAGTGGATAATGTGTGCAGAAGAGGAGTGCCAATGGGGTATGACAGTGGCCAGTGTGTGCATGAGATGAGTGATGAAGGGTATTATGATGGGTATTAAGTACAAGTGCAACATGTGAAGGGTACAACTGAAGGAGCTTGAAGTTCCCAGTCTGAATCTGAACCAGATCAGAATGCTAGAAAATGAAAGGCAAGAACCTAGAAGTGTTTCTAAAAAAGGGAGCTGTGACTGCTGACCTGCTGTGAATGAGTGTCTGAGTGATGTGACTGGGTATCTCTCCAGAGTCTATGTACTACGATAAGTGCATAGTATGCAAAGCAGAATAAAAGCAGACACAGAGTAGGAGCATGTAACACTGGTAAGGAGAATGTGGGCTGCACAACGCTAGGGAAGGCAGCAGAGTAAATTTGACTGAGTACAGCAAGCTTCCAGTACTTTTAACAAAAACAGGAGGTATCCGTGTACTGTATAGAAGAAGTTGGGAAACTAATAAACACTGCAGGGAAGAGCAAACAGGTTGAAAAATCCTACAGTGCTTCAAAATAAGTGCTCTTCACATACAGGCTGATATAGAAAGGATAACTCTTCTCAGAGTCCCTCTTACTGTTGGCATGGATCTTTGGAAAGTGTTGTAGGTGCTGGAGACAGTATATAGAGGAAAGATCAATGGGTGTAAACAGCAGGATATTGATGGACTGGCAGCGAAATACCCTATGAAATGTAAAAATGGCACTCGGGTGGAGCTCGAACTGTAGCTGGTAGCTTTTAATATAGGTACAATTACCTGTCCAGGGATCCAGCGATGCCCTCACACGAACCAATTCTACAATCGGCTTCAGGTGCAAGTGTCAGCATAGAAAGAAAGACAAACAGGCTTCACAGTTGGTTTCCTGTGAATGGTCCCGTAGTCTTCTGGGACCTATGATAACTCCCAGAAGACTGTGGGGTAAGGATAGGGGCCAAAACCAGACATCCATTCCCCTCTCCTCCCCAAAAAGTACTTAATGTGGCAGTGGAGAGGGGAGGATTCAAACATGCAGAGCTCTGCTTTAACTTTAATACTATATAAGATAGGATAATGGATAATTTAGGTAATTCACATTTAATGACAATGTATACACACAGTGACACATACATGGGGTACCTAGTTTACAACCATAAGAGCTACCACCTCACTGACAATAAACTTTTAGACCCCTTTCAAGTTGGCTTTCGCCATGACACTCCATGGAAACTGTCCTCCAAAAACTTACTATCAACTTGCTAATTACTAAAACCAATGGTCACTAATCTTTACCTATACTCTTATATAAGCCATGGATTTTTTTCTGACGGAATGTTGGCTCAAACTTGTGTTCCATACCCACGGTCACACAAATCTTGTCAGAAATTCCGACTGCCAAGAACACAGTGACGTACAAGACATACGAAGAGCCGAGATCAATGACGTTCAATAGGCAGTTTGGCTCTTCATGTTGATTCGGATGTTTTTTTGCACGTCTAAATTGCTTACAGATGAGCAGATTTTCCATTATGAACTTTTTCCGTCGGAAAAATAGAGAGCCTGCTCTCAATCTTTTGTTGGCCGTAATTCTGACAGAAAAAGTCAGATGGAGCATACACACGGTCGGAATTTCCGATCGTGTGTACGCAACATTAGACTTTTTGCTGCCTTTAATACAGTTGACCACCCACAAATACAATTGAACACCCTCAAAAAAAAAACTCAATGCACCCTCAGTGTCACCTACAACTCAATCTCTTCCACTCTTTTTCCATAAGCATCCCCTCAATGTACATGCACATACGTACAAATTTATTGGGTGCTTCTATGTATAAAAACAGTGATTGTGCTACACTTATTAGCTATTGCTGTGTGCTCCAGACTGAAAGCAATATTCATGGTCAACTCTACTAATGTTCTGTAAAGACCTTTAAAGCTTTTCTTATATGCAATTTTGAGTAAAGAAGTTTATCATTGATACATGTGTGAGCACAATTTTTAAAGTTCACTTTTTCAGGCAGAATTTCACTTTCCATAATAAATAGAAGCCTTTTCTAAGGCCCTTTTGCCAAAGCCATCCCAATGTGCATATCTCTCAATTGCCCAGTCTACAGCAGCTTTAAATTTAAAGTTTAGCAGATTCAGATCTGGCTGATGGTATGAGGGAGGGGTTATGTAAAATGTTATTGCTTGAATGCGCCTTTGACTAATTGATAGTTTTCTATATCTTTTTTTTTTCATCTAGATTTTGGTTTAAAATGTTAAATGATTCTAAATTCTCAATTTTTTTCTTTAAAAATAACATGTTATATTTTCCTGCACTGTGCAGTGGTTTTGCACATAGCAGCCCAGATCCTCCTCTTCTTGAGTCCCTCTCTGCAACTCAGCAAGCAGTTTGCTATAGGGGCACCTGAGCAGATCAGCAACTCTGGGTGGTCGTTCATACACAGAGCCACGGTTCAGCCCCACCCCTCTCTCTCTCCTGTTTGGCTAACTGACTTTAATTGACAGCAGTGGGGGCCACTGGTACCGCTGGTGTGTCTCAGCCAATCAGGAGGGAGAGTTCCAGGCGGCTAAGGCACTCATGCAACATCGCGTGATAGAGATGGGCTCAGGTAAGTATTAGGGGGGATAAGGGGAGTGGCTGCACACAGAAGGTTTTTTATCTTAGTGCATTAAGATAAAAACTTTCTGACTTTCCAACCACTTTAATTGATTCATTATATTAAAGCAGAGTTTCGACTTAAAAAAAACAAAACAAAAATTAAAGTCAGCAGCTACAAATACTGCAGCTGTTGACTTTAATTAATCGGACACTTACCTGTCCCAGAGTTCAGCGATGCGGGGGAACGAAGCCCCGCTCTTCTCCCCCTTCACTCCGCGGTACCGGCATCACTACTGTGGGCACCTGGCTGTGGCTTCACAGCCGGGCACGCACTGCGCATACGTGAGCCATGCTGCACACCGTGACTGGCCGGGCAATCATCTGGGACCTGTGATGTGTCCCAGATGATTGCCGAGACGGAGGGGGGGAGAGGTGACTTCCTTCTGGCACCACGGTGCCCCAGGGTGCTGAACCCCCCTGAAAAATGACATGCCAAATGTGGGTTACCTTCCCTTAAAAGAGGTAGTAAACTCAGATAATGTTACCCCAAATCAGCAATATGCAATTTAATCTTGCTGTTTAGCAGCAATGCGCCACATACATTATGCAAATAGAACGTTCTTACTTGGACAAAATGACTTTTTATGAATGCCTTTGCTTGCACTCAGCCGCTGCCATTATGACTCCTGTCTTCTGCGTTTTAGTTGCCGAACGCCGAAACGCTGTACGCCTGAAGCTCAAAACAAGTCCCGGACCCTTTTTTTCAGGCGGCTTCGGCGTTCGGCATAGCCGACAATGTTAAAATCACCCCTCCAGCGAAAACAAGGCTAAAAAACGACGCGTTTTGTCGCGGTAAATCGTGGGACAAAACGCCACGCTATAGTGTGAATGCAGCCTCAGTTTCAGACAGACAGCTTCTGTCCTCTGCTCTGCGCTCCGACCCCTGTGACATAGCGAGTCACATGGGGTTAGAATCAGCTTCTCAGCGAGGGAGTATTGCGGGATCTCTGGGCTGACGTCAGCCAAAGGAAATGACGCAGCCCTGGCAAGTACACAGTTTTCCGACAAGAAGAAGAGCCGGACGGAAAAACTTCACTAACTGCGCATGTGCCGATTACGTCATTCATTAGAAAATTACAGATAACACAGAAAGGGATAAGGTAGGAAGCGTTTTACAGAGAGCAACTCGTTCATAACGTAGGAAAGCTTGATATGGTGGAAATAGCACAGGATGGGTTTACTACCGCTTTAAAACGGAAGTTCCAATTTTGGGTGGAACTCCGCTTTAAGACTATTTTCATTTAGCTTAGTAAATGTGGTGAACATTTGCATTGCACAGAATACCCAATCACATGCAAGGATATTTAAAAAAAAAACACTTTGCTAAGTGGTCCATTAAATGATCTCAGAATTATCAGAATCTTGTTTAACTTAGTTCCAGGTCTCTTTGTAGAAAATACAGGCATACCCCACTTTTAAGTACACAGTGGGGTTAATTTACTAAAGCTGGAAAGCACAAAATCACTCTCACTTCTGCACAGAAACCAATGAGCTTCCATTTTTTTTACCAGGCTTAATTGAACAAGCTGGGGTTAGAAGCTCATTGGTTTCATAAAAAAAAAAAAAGAAGCTCATTGGTTTCTATGCCGAAGTGAGCTTGATTTTGACTTTCCAGCTTTAGTAAATAAACCCCATTGTGTGTGTAAAGATTTACCAAACTAAGGGAAAGCATAATTTCAAAATCTGTAATCAAATAAATGTCACTATAAATTCTGTGTAGAGTGCATTATATTTGTATACATCCTATTGCTTAGTAGTTTCTGGCTTCAAAATGTATTTCTACCTGATCAATTGAATAAGCAATGTTCAATTACCAAACTGATTGAATGTCACTGGTACAACCTGAGGTAAGGCAGTTCTGAAATATGCAGCAGAACTACCTTTATTTAATTACACTCTTGTCTGCGATGCCAGATGGCTTTGCGTGATAAATTTTAGCTTGGTACATACAAGGAAGCCTGAAAAATACTAAAGATGTATATTATTTAGACAAAATAATGAAAAATCATACATCACTGAAGCAGAAATGTTAAATTTAAAACATTTAATTATACGTTGACTCTGCTGTAGAGTTTTGCAAGCCCTGTAAGAAGCCATAATTAGATTTGCAAACTCCTGGAAATTGCTTCTGTGGGTGCTCATAGTGATTATGTAAATTTCTAAAGATTATATAGGAAGTTGGTAAATCCTTTAACATATTTATGAAAGGATCATTTAACTTTAGCAAGCGCTCATGGGGATGCAAAGTCATTTAGACATCTAGATCATAAATAGAATAAAACCTATATCCATTACATTCATAAAGACTTTTATTTCTATTTATTTTATGAAAAGGCAAAGCAATACTACAAATGTGTATCTAATTCTTACCTATACATCTGCAATGCCTATGCATAGATACCATTGTTAAAACATAGTTTAAATGAACAGAATTTAGTATAGATGGCATACGAGTCTGATGGTCATGGTAATCGTATATATTTAACAGTGGAAAAATATGTTAGGAAAGTACACATGAAAAACAACAACTCATGCAATCTATTTTTCCTAAATATTCAACAAGATTAGGTGAATTATAATCATTATTTGTGTAATTTTTAAGTAGTTTAAAAAATGTGTGTCATTTTTCTACCTTTCATTCCTACTAGTACTTCCTATGTCATTATAAGGCCCCTTTTACACTGGGGCGGGAGGTGTGCTGACGGTATAGCGGTGCTATACCATCAGAATTTCTGCGGAATTGCCTGGTATTCGGTCACTAGCATGGTGGTTTTAACCCCCGCTAGCGGGCGAAAAAGGGTTAATACCACCCACAATGCGCCTCTGTAGAGGCGCATTGCCGGCGGTATTACCGTGGTTTACCATTGCTTTCAATTTGAAGGAGCGGTGGAGGAGCGGTAAACACATTATGTGTGGCCTAAATCATTGCACAATAAGAACTTGCAACACTGCATGAGTGCTGCCTATTCTTTATATTGATGTTAGGGTTGTCCCGATACCGATACTAATATCGGGACTGATACAGAGCATTTGCCCAAGTACTTGTACTTGCACAAATGCTCCCGATGCTTGACCCGATATTTGGTCAGCGGGCGGAGGTTTTGAGCAGAGAGGGCAGGCAGAGTTTGCGAGCAGATAGGGCGGGTGGAGTTTGTGAGTGATGAGGGCGGGCAGAGTTTGGGAGCGGAGAGGGCGGGTGTATGCTGCTCTCCCCCTCTGTGCGCCACGTCCCCCTCCGTGCTCCTGCTGTCCTCCACCATGCAGTGTCCAGTGTCCTGGGTATCCTATAACCACAATCACTAAGCTGAGGGGAAAAAAATACGTAAAAATGAACAGTGAACAGTAAAAAATGTAATAATAATAAAAAAAAGGCTATATTTTATTGTTTGTTTTGCATTTCTGTAAAAGCATAATTTACAAAAATTGTGTATGTAAAATACGTACAGTTTGGGATCTTTTATTTCTTTATTGCTGGTTGTAGGGTAGTAATAGGATTGGTACACAAACATTTTCAAAGCCTAATTTTACTTAAAAAAATTATATTAATAGTACTGAACCACTATGAATGGGGGAGCTGGGCAGAAATGGTATGAATAGTCGGATTCTCTTAAAGCGGAATTTCACTCAAAAAGGGAAGTTCCGCTCATCTGCCCTCTATAAGTTTTGGTACTTTTTTTGGGGGGGAGGAGTGAGTATCTGGTTTTAACAGGTTCTCACTCCCACTTCTGGTTGGATCACTGAGATCCAAGAGGAAGTTTGCCCCCCCTTCCCTTGCAGTCTTCTAGGACACTTCACAGATACCAGAAGGCTGGGAGACCATAACATTCACAAAGTGCAGGGCATCTCGTGAATGGGCAGTGGGAAGTTGGCTATGAAGATGCAAACAGTCACAGCTGGGTTCCCAAAGTAAACATGCTGGCATCGGGACCCAAACACCAGCGAAAAGTCAGCTAAGGGGAGGACCATACTGCATCCCTGGACAGATAAGTGATCTCTTGGTAAAAATGAGCAGCTACAGTTTTTGTAGATACTGGCTTTTAATGTTTTGTTTCTAGGGTGAAGAGCCACTTTACCACTTCTGCTCCGGAAGAATTTGCCCCCTTCCTGACCAGGGCATTTTTTGCTATACGGCACTGTGCCACTTGAATTGACAATTGCGCGGTCGTACAACGTTGTACCCAAACAAAATAGATGTCCTTATTTTCACACAAATAGAGCTTTCTTTTGGAGGTATTTAATCATATCTGTTTTTATTGTTTTGCTATAAACAAAAAAAGAGCGACAATTTAAAAAAACACAATATGTTTTACTTTTTGCTATACTAAATATCCCCAATTAAAAAAAAAAAATTAAATTCTTCATCAGTTTAGGCCAATATATATTCATCTACATATTTTTGGTGAAAAACATTGCAACAAACTATTATTGATTGGCTTGTGCAAAAGTTATAGCGTCTTCAAAATAGGGGATAGATTTATGGCATTTTTTTTATTAATAATTTTTTTACTATTAATGCCGATGATCTGCGATTTTTATTGGGATTGCGACATTGCGGCTGACAGATCGACTACTTTTGCTAAAAATAGCCACTAATTACTGTATAAATGTCACTGGCATGGAAGGGGTTAACACTAGGGGGCTATCAAGGATTTCATTTCAATAGGTTTTTATTGAAGTTTTTGCAAACAAGGGAATAAAAGATAAAACAAACAAAATAGATCATAAGCATATGGAGGTCTGTATAGCTTCATCGGATACATTTAAAACACATGCAAGAATGGGATAGTAGATAATAACGTATTAAACACTGAAACAAAGATTTTGAACCATTGATTATGAAACATTAAACATCAAATAACCACAGTGCTCAGTAAATCTTAGTGCTGCCTCTCGGTCAAAGCTCCAGGCTGGCACACCGCCCACTCCCCCACGCACCCCTTTGGGAGCACTCTGTGCGTCGGGAGAGCTGACGGCGGCCGCCCGCATGCCCCTCCCTAATACATCTGAAGACACCAAGGCCCATAGCACTGTCATAGACCACGGGCCCGGGCGACCGAGGCCCGCACTCCACGGCAAAAAGCCTGCACATCGTGAGCACCTCCGATATTTAGCATATAAAGACCATATTGTCAAGAATAATGAGTGAACTAAAGAAATCCAACAAAATAAAATAGAACAAGAACAAAAAATAAACTGAAATAATAAATTATAAAGTATAAAGTGTTGTTCCTCCTTGTAACCCTTAGACAGAAGTGATCATCAATGTTTATGAACCGAACTATACCACCTATTCCACCTATACCATTTACGTTCCATATTGGTCATTTTACCCTGAGATGCGGCAAACAATAGTTCATAGGAGGCATGGGTATTAGTCGTTTTCCACCACTTCACTCATCGAAGGTGGGCCTACATCCCTCCAGTGTCTTGCAATACTTAATCTAGTGCTGAGTAGTAAATGAGTGATTATGGTTCTTGAGGAGAACGGGACACTATCTAAGCCTAGGGATAGAAGCGCCGCCCCCGCCGAGGGGATAATCCGGACCCCTGCGAGCTGAGATATTAGATTAAACACAATCACCCATAATTGAATGAGTGAAGGACAGGCCCACAGGATATGGTGCAACGTCCCTACCTCTCCGCAATTCCTCCAGCACAGGGAGGAGATTTTGGGGTCAAATTTAGACAGGCGAGATGGTGTTAGGTACCACCGCACCAGAATTTTGTGCGATAGTTCCCACAGATTTACACTCTTAGTCGCAGAGAAAGTGCTCCGTAAAGCTGATTGCCATTGATCATCAGAGAACGTTGCACCTATATCCCGCTCCCACGTTTCCATATACGAGGTTTTAATAAATATGTTTTTGTTGTTTAAGAGATTATAAAATAGCGATATCCCCTTAATGTTAGTCGTGGGGTTGGTAAAATATAGCATAGCTCGCCAGGGGAGTGTGGTAGATGTTTGGGGTGACATTTTGAGGAAGTGAGATATTTGGAGATACCTATACAGGTCAGTGTCCGCCAAGTCAAATTCGCCCTGTAGAGTCTGAAATGACTTAAGAGTGGGGCCTGACATCAAATCTCCTACTGTTTTGATGCCTTTAATTAACCATTGCGCAACAGATATGCCTGGTATGATCAGTGGTAGACTGGAGATGGGAAGGGGTAACAGTTTAACGTCCTGACCTGAAAAGGTGTGAGAAACAAACTTCTCCCAGGCGCGAATAGTGGCTACCATCGTGGGAGAGAGTTGGGTCAGGGCCGGCATAAGGATTCGACTGGATAATAAAATGTCGGATAAACAATGACTCGGGACCTGCGCTACTTCCAATTCTAACCATCTAGGGGTGTGGGTTTGCACGAACCATAGCCTAGCCTGCGAGAGAACTGCGGCTGAGTGGTAGTCCTTTAGGAGGACATGACCAATACCCCCGACTCTTCTACCCGCTATTAGCTTTTTAAATGAACATCTCGCTTTCCTGCCTTGCCATAAGAAACTGTTCAGTAGGGACTGAAGTTTTGAAAAGAAGGAGGCGGGGACAGGGATCGGTAGCGACCTGAAGAGATACAATAATTGCGGTAGGACTATCATTTTAAATGCCGCTAGACGGCCGGACCAAAGCAGTTCAATTTTGGATATATCTCGTAGTGACTTGCTCATAGAGCCGAGAAGCGGGGCATAGTTAGCTGTAAACAATTCACCATTAGTTGCCGTTAGTGATATACCCAGGTATTTCAGACCACTATCTTTCCAGGTGTATGGAAATCTAGCGGCGAGTCTTTTCCTCAGTGGGGGGGCTATACCCACTCCCATAAGGTAGGACTTACTTTCATTTACTTTATAGTAAGACAGTTTATTAAACATTTCCAGAGCCGCATGGGCCGAAGCCAGGGAGGATTCCACGTCTGTGAGAATTAAGATGATATCATCTGCGAATAGGCTAATGGTGTGAGTAGAGTTTTGGGTAGGAAAGCCTTTAATGTCAGGATGTGAGCGAAAGTATATAGCTAGGGGTTCCATTAGTAGGTTAAAAATTAGTGGGGATAATGGGCACCCCTGTCTGGTGCCATTGGAAATTAAAAAAGGACTGGACAAAACTCCTGACGCAAGCACCTGGGCGGAGGGGTTGGAATATAGGGCCATAATTGCGGACAGGATAGGTCCCACAAAGCCGAATCTCTCCAAAACTCGAGCCATATAGGTCCAGTGAATGCGATCAAAGGCCTTCTCTGCGTCTAGAGCCAAGAACAGAGAAGGCCTTTTATGCAGGTTGGCCAAGTGAATAATATTAATCAACCTGCGAGTGGCGTCCGAAGTCTGACGCCCCCTGGTGAATCCCGTCTGGTCGGGATGTATAATCAGAGGGAGAATGTCTAATAGGCGTGTGGCAATGATCTTAGCATACATTTTTACATCTACGTTAAGTAGGGATATTGGCCTAAAATTCGCAGGTGACGTAGGTTCCTTCCCTGGCTTCGGCAAGGTCACAATGATAGCGGATAACATTTCAGTAGGGAAGGCGGCCGAGGCAGCAGCAGCATTGAACACACCCTCCAAGTAAGGGGTCAAGATCTGATTGAAGGTTTTGTAGTAATCCCCCGTAAACCCGTCGGGGCCAGGGGCTTTATTTTTAGGGAGGGACTCAATAGCCTTGCGGATTTCCTCTTTGCTAAAGGGCTGGTTTAGTGATCGTAGTTGATCAGGGGATAAAGATGGTATATTCAGGCCCTGCAAGAATTTGCCTATGGCATCTGGTTCAGGTTGGAAAGTATCTGCATCGTTTTTTAAGTTATACAGGGAACCATAGTAGTGGCTGAAAGCATCTGCTATAGCTTGAGGATGCTGGAGTTTACATTTGCTAACGGGATGGATAATATAAGGAATCTTGAGTTTATGTCTTACACCTTTCACTTTGCGGGCCAATAAATTACCTGCCTTGTTACCCGTTGCATAGTACGTCATTCTTAACCTACGGGACGATTTTTCGAATGATTCCAGTAACAGGAGTCTGAGGTCATGTCTCAGTGTGTTTAATTTTTGGGAGAGTACCGGGGAGGGATTTTGCTTGTTAGATGTTTCAAGCCTGAATATTTCTTTGGTAAGGTCTGTTAACTTCTGCTGCCGCTGCCTCTTAGCCCTCGCCCCCAATTGGATGAGGATGCCTCTGACATACGCCTTATGGGCGTTCCACAAGACAAATTGATCCTGAACAGAGCCAACATTAGTACTGAAAAAATCATTTAAGTGTCTTTCGATGAGTTTCTTAGACTCATCTTGCTGCAGCAAGAATGAGTTGACCCTCCATAGAGACGGTGCACTGTCAGCCATGCCATCATCCAGGGTGAGGGTGATGGATGCGTGGTCCGACCACGTAATTAAATTGATGGCAGTGTCTGACACCTTGGAGAGGGTGAGCTGGTCGACTAAGAAGAGATCAATTCTGGAGTAAGCCCCATGGGGCGAGGAAAAAAAAGTGAAATCTCGTTCCCCGGCGTGCAGACACCTCCAGGCGTCGAATAGATCATGGTTGTGTATTGAAGTTGCCAATACCGGGCTCGAGCGCTTGGCGCCTGAGGAGGAGTCAACACTCGGGTCCGGGGTAGCATTGAAATCTCCACATACGACCAGCTTTCCCTTCTGGTGCGCCATTACTTTGGCCATTAATCTATTGAAGAAACGAACTTGGTGCTTGTTCGGGGAGTAGATATTCACAATAGTGAATGTGGTGGTGTTAATGTCACATATCAAAACAATGTATCGGCCCCCCGTGTCGGGGATAACTTCATGGAGTTTAAAAGCAACCGTGTCACTGATGGCTGTGAGTACACCCTTCGTTTTATTAGATGAGCTGGCTGTAAAGACGTGCGGGAAGCGTCCATGTGAACATTGAGGGGGAGACAGTGAGGAAAAGTGCGTTTCCTGCACACACAGAACGTCCGCCCGATTGGAAGTGGCCTCTTTCCACATGGACTTCCTCTTAACAGGGTGATTTAGACCATTGGAGTTAATAGAAAGAAATTTTACCCCCATTGTAACGGCAATAGAACAATGTGTAGAGAGTTATTGCAGGGGATCATTTGTAAGGGAAGGTCTCCCTCCAGTGGCCAAACATGGCATGGCAAGTAATAAATTGGTTGTACCAAGAAGAGGTCAAGAGAGCACTCACGGTTAGTTGAGGGGGTAAAGGCGTCCCGAACGATGGTAGGTAGATAGAAGAAGCCAGGTTTCTCACTTTCTCCATGCAGGGGGAAGCTCTTCTTCCGTAGACAATGATTGCAACGTTGAAGCAGCACTTGAGGATGATGTGTAGAAAAAAGGAGGAACATAAAAGGAAAGGGAGTGAACAGGAAAACAAAAAAATAACAAAAACAGTCAAATACTTGGCGAGTAGCCAACATGCGCTGGTTATGAACCTTACGCACCCTAGAAGGGATACCTGAGAGCAGCAACAAGCTGCACAAATTAAGTGGGGGTGAGTCCAGGCCCAAAGGCTCTCCGAGACTCCTACCAGGAGAGAACAAGTAGGTAGGTACCCCAACCGGATTCAATTGTGAGACTTGGCGTTCCTGTTAGTGACAGTTTTCCACGCGGGGTCAGACCGCGCCCTGGGTCTGGGGGAGGTTGCCGGAGCAACCTCTTCTTCCGGGAGAATCCCCCACTCCTCCAGCAAAGAGATGCCTTTTTCCAGGGTGTCCACATTGTGCGTGCGGCCCTCCCTGGTGACGGACAATTTAGCAGGGTAGCTCCACCTATAAATAATCTTGTGGTTTCTGAGGGCCTTGGTTATGGTGTTTAAATTTCTTCTCCTTTGCAGAGTATATTGGGATAGGTCTGCAAAGAACTGCAGATTTTGATACTGCGAGGGGATCTTCTCTTTTTTGCGCATAACCGCCATTAGTTGCTCTTTAGCATGGAAGAAGTGGAACCTCAGAATAATGTCCCTGGGGACCTGTTCAGGCAAGAAGGCAGGTTTGGGCAGTCTATGTATTCTGTCCACTGTGAGCTCTAGGTCAGAGAGATCTGGGAGAAGTTCTTTGAACAGGGAGGAGGCAAAAGAGCGCAGATCGGATTGCAAAACGGACTCAGGGACCCCTCTCACTTTCATATTGTTGCGTCTGTTTCTGTCCTCGATATCTGCGAGCTTGGCTTTGATCCATTCCGTGTCGCTTTCCCTCTCCTCATGTGAGTCAACCAGGTCATTTATAGTGACAGCGTATTCCCCCATCTTGTGCTCAATATGTTCCACCCTGTCTTCCACAGCCTGTATATCTGTATGGAATTTGTGCATACACTGCATCATATCTGATTGCAGTGAGCTCCTTAGGGACAGCAGCATGTCCTTCATCACAGTGTCTATGACAGGTTGGTGGTTGGTGGGGAAGGACTCGATAGAGTCTGGCAGCTCCCGGGTGTCATCCCCTGACTCAGGCATAGGGCTGGCTGGCTGCAGTAATCCCTCTCTGTCTAGCCTGGGTTTGGCTTTAGCTGGGCTGCCTGACGCCGAGGAGGGAGAGGGAGACTGCATGGTGCTAGGGGTTAACTTATCCTGGTGTCCGCGTGATGTTTCAGGTCTGCCTGCACGTGTTATGTGTGCTGGTGTGGACGCTGCTGCGGCGCCATCTTGCCTACCTCCTCGCTGATTAGGGGAGAAAAAGTCCGTCAGCCGCTGGGGCTTTCTCTGCTCCTTCCTCTTCCTAGTCATGGTCCCAGGGGTCTCCAGAGCTGGAACGCCGGGTGTGGCAGCCGAAAACCGGGTCCGGAGGGATGATATGAGTATAGTTCTCAGCTGGATGCGGAGCTCCGGGTCTAAGCCGCCATTCAGCTCCGCCGCAGGCCACGCCCCCGCTATCAAGGATTTAACTGTGTTCCCTCAGTATGTTCTAACTGTTCTAACTGTAGGGGGAATGAGACAGCCTGGGGAAGGAGACCGATCGTGTTCCTATATACTATGAAGTCACAATCTGTCTCCTCTCCCCTGCCAGAATGTGGATTTGTGTGTTTACACACACAGGTCCCCGTTTTGGCTCTGTCAGGAGTGATCATGGATGCTTGGCCGACATCGTGGCTGCCGGGGACGCACTCCGGCTATTCAGTGAAGCAACGGGTGTGCCCCCTATACTCCTCAAAGCGCCTGCCATACAGCTGCGGCGATTCGCGCAGGGGAGCCATACTGCCGCCGTCAAACAAAAGCAGGTAGTTGGAAACTGTTTAATGAGTGCCTGGCAAAGCTCCCTCAGCTCTATTGATAAAGATTATGGCTGCAGGGGTGGGGAAGCATTGGAGGAGGATAATTTCTGCTACAGGAGGCTACAGAAGTACAGGGGACACAGCTCACTGAAAGTAATGTCCTCTGTGCATCCTTTTTATTTTTTTAACCACCACAGGTCTGGAAGGTTTTACTTTCATGACCAGGCCATTTTTTCCTGTTAAGCACTGTGCACCCATAACTGGCAATTGCACTGTCATGGAACACTGCACCCAAATAATAAGTATATAATTTTTTTTCACACAAATAGAACTTTTTTTTTTGTATTAAATCACCACTGGGTTTTTAATTCTTTGTTATATAGTATAAACGAAAAAAAAATAGTCATTCCTTTCCAGTCCAGACCATTTTTTAGTTTTCAGCACTGTCATATTTTAAACAATTACTCAGTCATGTAACACTGTTTCTAAATGAATTTGTTATAATTTTTTTGAGACAGATAGAGCTTTCTTTTGGCTGTTTTTAACCACCACTGGGTTTTTATTTATAAAGACTGAACATTTTGGAAAAAAACATAATTTTCTTAGTTTCTCTTAAAAATTATTGAAAATAAATATTTATTCTTCATAAATGTATGCTAAAATGTATTATGCTACATTTCTTTGGTGAAAAACCTAAATCAGTGTATATTATTATTATCCATGACACATGTATTTAAAAATTAAACAGTCCTGATGTACTGACTGACTCATTTCTTGAAGCCCTAAAATGCCAAGATAGTAAAATGAATTCCACAAATTACCCCTTTTCGGAAAGTAGACAGTCCAAGGTTTTTTTTTTTTTAACCATAAAGATTTTATTGTGAAGATTTGCATGTAACAAAGAATGGAGCGGCTCCATGAGCCCAAACACAAAAAGTAATATAAATCAAAACACAAAACAAAAAGACAAAAAAAAAAAAAAAAACAGTCTTTTTCGCAGAGGCACATTTCGGCAAAACACAGATACAAAATGAGTAAGTTTACACATCAAATAGCTTCCCGGGTAAGTTGATTTGTTTGGGCGAGCGTATCCTAGAAGAGTTTAGACACAGAAGGGATTAAAGAGCGAAAGAGAATATAAGAGAGGGAGAAGAGGAAGAAAGAAAGAGAGAAAAGAAAAGGGGGGAAGAGAAGAGAGAATAAGAAAAGGAAAAAAAAAAAAAGGGGGGGGGGCATGGGGGAGGAGATCAAAAGGTTTGGTGAGGGAGGGGATACATCATAGGAAAAGGGGGGGGGGAGGTGATGGCGAATGCAGCTAATTTAGGAGAGGGGGTACAGAAGTTACCAACTACCCTCTCCAGCATCTAGTGGTCAAAGCGCTGCTGCGCGCCAGGTCAGTAGTATAAGTCTGAGTCTGCATCCCGAACTATAGGCAATAGTCACAGCGCGGGATCAGTCCGCAGTATCAAGGAGATCTTTGTATGACTGAGAGCTTTTAAAGGTTGTCCATGGTTCCCATATAGCAGCGAATTTAGAGATATTATCCGAGGCCGAGTAGATCAGTTCCTCCATCTCAGCGACACGATCTATTCGAGAAGCCCATTCAGCCATAGAGGGCGGGGATGACGATCTCCAATGCACCGGTATACACATCCTAGCAGCATTAATCATGTGCATTGCTACCGACTTGAAGTACTTCCACCTATAACTGTCAGAGAAATGCAAAAGGTACTGTGCTGGGCAAAATTCCAAAGGGAGTAGAGACACCATTTTGGTCAAGTTGTGTACTTTGTGCCAGAAAGGTTGGAGCATTGAGCACTCCCACCAAATGTGGAGGAACGTGCCACGCTCCTGGCCACATCGCCAGCATTGGTCAGAAACCAACGGGGAGAACTTATGGAGCAGGTCTGGGGTTCTATACCAGCGGGATTTCAGCTTGTATCCATTTTCCTGGATAGAGACGTTCAGGGAGCCTTTGTGAATGCATAAGTGTATACGGTCCCAACTCTCCCTGTCTATCTCTGAGCCCAAGACAGAATTCCAGTAGGAGCGTTCTGAGTCTAAGAGTGTGGAGGACTCCTCAAATAGAGAGGCATAGAGCATGGAAATGACATGATTCTGGGGTGTCGAGCGGGAGCATATAGACTCTAGGACCGTAGGGGTCCTTGTGAAGTCTTTTCTCCGGGACGGGTCATCTAGAAAGTGTTTAAGCTGGATATAGGACCAGAATGGAAATGAGCCAGTGTCAGAGCACCTAGCAAGTTCCGCATGCCGTAGAAAGCGACCCCGCCAAAAAAAGTGCTTAGCCAACATTTCACCTTGTGGCCATTCAGATCGCAAAAAAGTTCCGGAGAGTCCTGGGGGGAAGTCTGGGTTGTGTCTTACCGGAGTGATTGGGCAGAATTTAGATGAGACTTCATGAGTAGCGCAGGCCCTACCAAATTCTTGAAGGGTGGCGCCGACTAGGGGGTGGGTTAAGGCCCTTGGCGACACGTGTGACTTAGGGAGCCAAGGGGTATACCGTAAATCCGAGTTCGTTGTCATGTGTTCAACATTTACCCAGTCCTTATATTGGCTATGTACCTTCCAGTCCACGATGCGCGCTAAGTGTACTGCCCGGTAATAGCGTTGCAGGTCAGGTAAGCCTATTCCTCCGCGTGCCTTCGGAAGCACCAACTTCTTCCAACTAATTGGAGGGGGTTTGTTGGACCACAGGAAGGATCTGCATATGGACCTATACAGTCCGAAGAAGGAAGGCGGCAAACGAATAGGTAGTGTTTGAATTTTGTAAAGCAGTCTGGGGAGGATCGTCATTTTAATAATGGACGCTCGTCCAAACCACGAGATGGTGGTCTTATCCCATTTTTGGAGATCGCGACGTATGCTCTGTAGTTCCGTTTGGAAATTCCTGTCGTAAAGCTCTGCAAAGTCAGCAGGAAGCTGGATGCCCAGATAGGGTATGGCATCCGTTTTCCATTGGAAAGGGAAGGCAAGCTGGCAGTGCTTCGCTAATGCCGTGGGTAGAGACACATTTAGTGCAAATGATTTAGAGTAATTGATTTTTAAATTTGATAACAATTTAAAATGTTCTAGGATTTGCAAAAGATTTGGTAGGGTTGTGAGTGGTGAGGAAAGAAACAGTAGAACGTCATCTGCGAACGCCGCAATCTTAAGTTCACGTTCCTGTATCTTTATACCTTTAACATCTGGGTTGGCTCGGATGCACCGGAGAAGGGGTTCTAGCGTAAGTATATAAAGCAAGGGAGAAAGGGGGCATCCCTGCCTGGTTCCATTGTGGATGGAGAAGGCGTCCGACAGGTGACCATTGACTTTCACTCTGGCGGTTGGGTTAGCGTATAATGAGAGAATGAGTGACCGCATATGGGTCCCCAGTCCCAGCATAGTTAGGACTTCTGCCGTGTAGTCCCAGGCCACTCTGTCGAACGCCTTCTCCGCATCCATTGCTAGGAAAAAAAAACCCTGTCCAGAAGTAGTAAGCCCGTTGTGGAGGTTCAGGGCCTTTATGGTGTTGTCCCTGGCTTCTCTACCAGGGACAAACCCCACCTGGTCTAGGCCTATCCAAGCTGGTATGTGATGAGATAGTCGAGTTGCCAAAATCTTGGCGAAGAGTTTAATGTCCACATTAAGCAAGGATATTGGGCGGTAGCTGGCGACATTAGTCGGATCTTTCCCTTCTTTGGGGATCACAGAAATATAGGCTTCAAGCAGTCTGTCTGATCTGTAAGAGGAGTCAATAGGGAGAGAGTTAAACGCTTTAAGGAAATGTGGTGCTAAGACGTCAGTAAAGGTTTTATAATATATGGCCGTAAAGCCATCTGGGCCGGGGCTCTTGCCAGGTTTTGTGGTTTTGAGTGCCGCTAGAAATTCCCCTCGGGTCAGGGGGGCTTCTAAAGCTAGGGAGTCCTGGGCCGATAAAGCCGCCGGACTGTGCTTTTCTAGGAAGTTCTTAATTAGCTCTCGGCGATTCTCCATCAACGCAGGATTCGCATCTCCGGGGCGTAGATTATAGAGGTTATTGTAGAAGGAATGGAACTGTTGTGCTATGTCCTCGGTTTTGGAGTGTACTCCACCCATGGCATCCACAACATGATGGATTGTAGATGTTAATTTACGTTGCTGGGTGGCCCTGGCCAGTAACCTGCCTGGTTTGTTGCCTTGTTCGAAGAACAGTTTCTGGGACAATATAATACGTCGTCGTGCTTTTTTAAATAGTTCTTCCCGTAACAGCAATCGGGTTTCTGACAATTCTTGTGATGTCTTAAGCGCCAACGTACGTTTGTGCTGAGTTTCTAGAGCGCGTATCTTGGTGGTCAGCTTTAAAACCAAGGCTTGTCGTTCTTTCTTTTTCCGGGCTGAAATCGAGAGCAACTGGCCTCTTATGACGCATTTGTGGGCCTCCCATTGTGTCATGGGAGACGTATCTGGCGTATCGTTATGGACAAAGAATGTTTCTATTTCGCGTGTGAGCGCCGCTAGGTCTCCAGGGTCTGCCAGAAGAGACGCGTTTAGTTTCCAAAGCTTAGTGAAAGGGGCTCTGTCAGGGAATTGCAGGGTCATCGTGATAGGGTGATGGTCAGAGAGCGTCATCGGTTCAATCGACGCAGAGTGGAGAGAAGATAAGTCTGCTTGCGATAAAAATAGGTAATCCAATCTTGAGTAACGATTGTGCGGGGCTGAAAAAAAGGTATAGTCTTTGTCTTTAGGGTAGAGGGTCCTCCAAGTGTCATGTAACGTCAGGGATGCAAGCTGAAGTTTGATTTGGCGAAGGGCAGAGTAGGGGAGAGAGGAGGTACTGGTAGAGGAGTCCAGTAGGGGGTCTAGAGGGACATTTAGGTCGCCTCCCATAATCAGAAGCCCTACTTGGAAGAGTGTAAGTTTTGCAAGAACTTCCCGAAGGAATGTGACCTGTTTAGAGTTGGGGCAGTATACATTAGCTAGTGTTATTGGTTTGTTCTTCCATGAGCCCCTCAAAAAAATGTATCTACCTTCCGGGTCTATTATCTGGTCTTCAACATGTAAAGAGAGTCCCTTACTGAGCAAGATAGATACTCCTTTAGTCTTAGAGTTAGGGGAGGTGGCATGGTAGGCCGTGGGGTAGCGATCGTTGCGGAAGTGTGGGACCGAACCTGATTTAAAGTGTGTCTCTTGAAAGAAAAGGATTTGTGCTCCAAGTCGGTGTGCTTCTGCTAACACACTGCTGCGTTTTTCAGGGACATTAAGTCCCTTGGCGTTCAGCGAATATACTTTGAGAGAGAGGGGAACTGAGCGTGCTGGGCTGGATGGCATGGTATACGGTGAGGCGTATATACACAGGGGAGAGCCTAAAAATGGACAACCAGGGCTATTCGTGCTGGAGAGGGTAGAAGGGGCTGGGATAGGGAGGGGCGAGAAGGGGAGGGGAGAGGGAAGGAGAGGCAGAAGGGAAAAAAAAAAAAAAAGGGAAAGGGGGGAGGGGGGGGGGGGGGAAACCAGGGAGAAGTAAAGACAAAGCAGGAAAAGAGAGAACAGGAGGAGGCGGATAAGATAGATGGGGAAGAATCCCCTAAGAAGGGCGAGGATAGGGACCTCACAGAGTAACTACCGGAGGTGGAGACAGGCCTGCTCTTCCACCTAAAAAAAGGGGGGTCAGGGAAGGGGTATAGTAGGGTAAAAGAAGAAGCCGGCTATTTTCAGAGGGAATCCAGCCACTCTAAGGCGGGGTAGTAGTCTAACACCGGGTAATGGGTCGTGTCGACAAACCAGAGCTAACACACTTTGAGAAAATACATAACAGACAGAGCAGCCTCAATAAAAAAAGGGGGCAGTGTGGGCCGAGATAGAGCCCCCTTAAGTGAGCATACAGACCATCAATAAGAACTATAAAGTCTATGTTGTATTATAAGAAGTTCGGACAGCTACAGACATGATCTCCCCTCGGCTTCCTCAATCCGCCGAGGGAACGGACAAATTATTCAAAGACCAGAGTGTAACCGTCCGGAGTTCAGCATACATACAAAGCGCTGCATGAAGTGTGGGCGCTAAACAAGTCATGTATAACAGTGAGCATAATAATACAAGTAATGCGAATATAAAGAGGCTAGAACTCAACCATCTAAGCAGGTTTACCCACCCATCCGCCAGTATGACAGGGTCAGAAAACAGGACTGCCAATGCCCATCAGAGTGAAGCAGCTCGACCCTCAGGGGATCCTGCTCCATCAGAAACCAGATCTCCGGCATGGCATTTCCATCTCCATCCCCAACACACGCTACATCCTTTGTTAGTCCTGAAGACCTCACGTTCAATGTCTTGCACGTCCTGCTGTGCGCCCTAGACCATACTAAACAAGCTAAATTATCTAATACATCTAACCGGCATACGTGTATCGTTATCTCTGTGCTATCAGACTAAGTTGCGGCGAGCAGTATGCAGGGTTTCAAACGGCAGTCATGTTGTGGGAGTAATGGCGTAGCTCAGGTGTATGCGTGGCCACAGCCAAGGAATTTCCTACCTCTCCCTCGGGGGCATCTGCAACACCCTCGGGTGTGGCTCAACTGAGGTGCGAATTTAGGAAAGGAAGTCAGTTACCTGGGCTCGGTCTAGTGAGCTCCAGAGCATATCAGCATTGCAGAGATAAGGTATGGCAGTAGGAAATTCCAAGCAGGTAGACAGTCTCGTCTCTAGCATGAAGAGGAGAGCCTTCAGGAGGTACTAGCAGGTTGAGAACTCACCTGGAGTATGATAGCAAGTCTGGGTTGCATCAGTCGCTTAAGTAATGCCAGAGAGAGATACGTCAACACTCAAGTACCTGCAGCAGTTGGAGACCGGATGGGTGTCAAAGGCTTTGGTTGGTGATCATAAGTCAAAACTCAAATATGGCGGTAAACATGCCAACAAGAATGCAGGAGGTGAGGAACATATCTTCACCTACACAGTCTGTCGAGTTGAGTTCAGTGGTCTGTCTTTCGACGAACCGATGAGGGTGAGGATCTCGGGTCACGATCAGCGATGTCATCAAGGTCCCTTCTCGGTGAACTGGAGGTAGATCTGCGGCGCCTCTGGCGGTTGCGTTGGGAACGTGGGGTCATTTCCTGCTGTATGTTGATCCAGGGTTCGGGTTGCATAAAGGCGCTATACCACTCTGGGACAGGAATCACAGGGATGCCCAGGGTGTCGCAGAATGCCTGTAAATCCGCTGGCGTACGGAGGAAGGCTGTGCGGTTCCCCGTGGTCGCAGATAAACAAAATGGGAATTTCCAGCGGTATACAATACGTCTGTCACGCAGAGCAGTGAGAAGAGGGCGAAGCTCTCTTCTATGTTGAAGCGTAATGGGAGAGAGATCCTGGTAGATTTGTATAGGAGCTCCTTCATGATGTAGTTGCCCCTGATTACGTGCCAATCTCAGTATTTCTTCCTTTTGTGTGAAGCTCACTAAGCAGCACACAGCATCTCTAGGTGGCTCATCATCTCTGCCTCTCGGTCTCAGAGCCCTGTGGCACCTTTCCATCTCTATAGGAGCATCTGGAGGCCTGCCAAGGAGTGTATTGCATATTGCCCATACTGCTGGTTGTAATTGGGGGCCTTCTACGTTTTCAGGGATCCCCCTAATGGGTAGGTTCCGCCTCCTGCCCCTGTTGTCAAGGTCCTCCAGATGTCTATGGATCTCAATGAGGTGTCTGGCATGTGTGTCAGTGACACGCTGTACTGTACTGTATTGCTGCTCCTTGCATCATGGCCGCCGATTCCACTATCTCCACACGTGCTGCAACGGCCCTGATGTCAGTTTTCAGGTCCGAGATTGCTGCGGACAGCGTGGTTTTAATATCCATGGCCACTAGCTGTAGGTCTGCCAAGCTGAGGAAGGAGGGTGTCAGCGGCGCTTGTCCCGCGGTGGATGGATGACCCCCCTGTTCCGATGCACCAGGCAGGCTGTTTTGGCCGGCGGGATCCAGGCTGGAGGCCTGTGTAGAGGCCTGTGTGTCTGCCAGCTGCGAGCGGAATAGCGCTGGGATGGTTCGGCTGAGCTGCGTCGGTGGATCTGCCTGGGAGCGGGTGAGTGAGCTGCTCCTCCCGGCCATCTCTGCGTGTTCACGGCGCGGCTGTCTGGCTTAAGAAAGCTTGTGTGTCAGGTCTGGATGCCGGAGCTCGTGGTTCAAGCGGCCATCTCAGTCCGGTGCCAGGCCACGCCCCCCCAAGGTTTTTAATAAGTGACATAAGAGTGCAAAATCTGGTGCAACTTTGCATAGAGACCAGTGACCTGCCAGTTTTTTGTCAAAACGTAACCTCCCTGGCGGTATGATTCTTTCAGGTTTTAGGTGCTGAAAGCGGTACCATTATTTGCATGGAAATTTGGCTTTTTAATACTGTAGGCCTGTAATTCTTAGGAATAACTCACTTAAATCTGACCAAACAAGAGTCTAATAGGCATCCCGGGTATGACATTTTTTTTTTAAAACAAAATTATAAATTATAATATTATAAATAATTATAACAAATAATAATATAATTATAATAAAAATTATTCAATAATGTAATCAACTCAAAATCACTGAAATGTGCTCAGTTGCAGAATTGTCACTGTCATTATTTTTTTTTTATGACGAATTTCCCCATAAATCGCTATCGCTCAATTCTGCAAGTGATTATAATTTATTATCGCTGTTTTCTAGCTGCTCTAAAACCATTTTTGACATAAAGGGACACTTTTGGTTGCTATGGACAATCTACAGTTTGCAGGCAGAAAGAACAGTTTTTATTATGTAAAATACATGTAGGGCACTGGGCAGACCACTAGGGACAAGGGGGGTGTGTATTTTTTACATACTGTACAGTACTGTAATCTATAAGATTACAGTATACTGTATGTAATGTGTTTGTTTACTTTTTTGAATATGGCACCGTTCTCCGCCCCCGTACATCGTAACGTCGCAAGGAACGGAGATTGGCGGCACACAGAGGCACTGTGTGAATCGAGCGAGCACCCGCTCGTTCACACAGTGCGGATGCATCGCTGGATCCAGGAACAAGGTAAGTAAACCCTGTCTGTGCACTCTGCAAGGCGAGCCCGAGTCAAACTCGGGGTTATCGATCGCAGCATAAAAATGTAACCCAGAGTCAGACTCGGGAATACCACCAGGGGGATTAATTGAACAAGCTGAAATTAGAAGCCGATTGGCTACCATGCACAGCTGCACCATATTTTTCACTCTCCAGTTTTAGTAAATGATTCCCATAGTGAGTTTTTTTTAAGTTGTACACATCTAATTTCCTTACTACCTAGCTATCACATTTTTGGAGACCCTGGAGCACCAGGACAGTGGAAACATCCATAAAATTACCCCACTTTGGAGATTAAACATCCCAAGGTATTTTTTAGGGGGCATGGTGAGTAGTGTTGTTCACGAATATTCGCATTGCGAATATTCGTTACGAATATTGCATATTCGAGTATTCGCGAATAAATCGAATATCGCGGTGAATATTCGCTATTGCGAATATTCGTATTTTTTCAAATTTATTTTTAAAACAGATCACATCCTCGTGATCTCCATCAACGTCTAAAAGCATTACCGGTATGATTAGAGACCCTGGGCCGAGTAGCTGAGGCGATCCTTTTATGTTGCCGAATATTCGCAATGCGAATATTCGTATTACGAATATTCGCGAATACTTTCTCTGCCCTTCTGTGTTTTGTGTATAAAAAAAACAAAAAACAAAAAAAAATTAGCTTTAGTTTAGTCATATAAGTTTGTGTAAGTAGAGTTAGTGTTTAGTGCATATTAGTTTAGTAATCCAGGAAATGATCTCCGTTTTCGCGTGTTGACGAGAATTTCGCAATCAATTTCGCATTGGCATTAGCGAAATTTCGCATTGGCATTAGCGAAATTTCGCATTGGCATTAGCGACAATTTCGCAAAATTTTTTTTTTTTGATAAAATATCACGAATATTCGATATTAACGAATATTTCACGAATATTCTTCTATATATTCGTGAAATATCGCGAAATCGAATATGGCGTATTCCACTCAACACTGATGGTGAGTCTTTTGATTTTTTGCCAGAAGTTTTTGGAAAATGCGGAAAGAAAATGAAAATAACTTTTCATACAAAGTTTTCAATTTAATAAAATATTTCTCACACACAGAATGGGCATAGTTAGAATTAGACCCCAACACAAATTCTGCAAATTCTCCTGAATATGACAATACTACATGTGTGTTTCACACAGATCAACCACTTGTGTAAAAACCAATGTACTATAATGTTCATCTCTGTACGAGTGATCAAGGAATATATCTTAGTGTAATGTCACTTATAGCAGTCCCAGTTCCTGTAAGCCAATCTAGCCTAGCCCTCTGATACATGGTTGCCTCCGGGAATGCCATGTTCACTGGCAATAGAAGTACAGGAGGCTGAATAAATGAAAAGCAGCAGGGTCCCTGAAGTTTCAGAAGTGCAGTTGTCCACAGGGTTAGCGGAATGTGCAGATGGGTCAGTCCATGGAGCAGGCAGAAACATGGTCAATAAATAGGCTAGGATTGGTACGTAGACAAAGGCAACACTGCACTGGTGTGGCGGTGATCAGAAACACCTTAAATGTTGTGGCAGTGATCAAGGACATTGGGACTGGTGGCAGTGATAATGGACACTGTTACTGGTGTGGTGGTGATTAATAGGGACAATAAAACTGGTATTGCAGCAATCATGGACACTGTAACTGGTGTGGTGATGATCAGGGACACTGATACAGGTGTGGTGGTGATCAAAGACAATATGACTGGTGTGATAGTAATCAGGGACGATATGTCTAGTGTGATGATGGGGACAATATGACTGGTATGGCATTGATCACAGACATTATAAGTGGTGATTAGCGACACTATGAGTGGGAAGCACAGATGCAGGGACATACAGGTACTTCCACACACATCGGCAATGCTCCTCTCTGGCTGTTTATGTATAGTGGACTTCATCAGGTCGATCAGAAACAGTGCCAACAAGTATTTACAGAAAAAGCCATGACAGAAAAGACATTAAAGTATAACTAAAGGCATTTATTTTATAGCATGGAGGTGGGTTAGAATCTATGTCAGGTTTGTTATGCTGCCTATGACCCTGTTAGGAAGATTTGTCCTCTCTATTTGTCCTGGTGACTGATATTATTGAGAGTGAAAGTGAAGGAAAATTTTAAATTGTGGGTTTTCCCAAGAACAGGTATATAGACAGTAAATCTTCTAATGGGGTTACTAATTCTGGTGACCAGGGATTTTCTCTCGCTTCCTGTTTTTGCTATGGGGCTGGAAGTGAAGTAAAGTCCCTTCAATGGCACACAGTGGTTATAACCCTCCCTTAGTCTATCCAAAATGAATAGTGGCAACAGTAAAATGAGAATAAAAATGAAAAGTACTTTTCCTTGTCCTTAGTTCATGTAAGAGTCTAGTTCTAAGTATATGCTGCATTGAGGGTATCAAAGTTATTGGCACTCAGAATGACTCTCAGTATGTGTGCTGTGCTTACGTGAAAATAGAGTACTGCAATTGCACTAGCTTTAAATGGAATTTTAAGAGAGCATCACCAAGTTCTTTCCTCACTCAAACAAAAAGCCAAGGAGTTGGAAGTAGTAGTGCTGAAATGTTTGATTATACTTCATTACTCACTTTCTTAGCTTCACTTTTTAAAATATATTAATATTTATTACTGATCATGACACACATACGAGAATCTCGTCAGGAAAAACCTGTAGTTTTCCCTGACAAGATTCTTGGCAAGAAACTCTTGCCGCCGAAGTGTACTGACTGCCATTTCAAAAGAACCGCGGTTCTCTTGAAAGGAAAGAACGCGGTGACATCATCGCGTATGACGAGCATGCGCTCGTCACATTCGATGCTGTCGCCACCATCTTGCTTCACCCTACTGTACCTATGCCGTGGAAGCTTCCGCACATGCATCAAAGTCATTTCAAGCATGCGCGGGTTTCCACGGCGACAGGTAAGTATACACACGCTCGGGTTTCTTGTTGGGAAACAGGCCAACAAGAATCTCTATGAGAAAAAAGAGAGCAGGTTCTCTTTTTTTCTCGTCAAGATTATGGCCAGATTTCCTGACGAGAAACCTGAATGCCTCGTACACACAGGAATCTCGGCAAGAATCAGTTTTCTTGCTGGTTTTTGCAGAGAAACCCGGTTGTGTGTACGAGGCTTTACAGTTAGGCACAAATAGTAGTATTACACAAAATCAAGTCATAAGTTGATAGAGACTAATCACTATATCTGTTATGTATGCATTCCATACAGGGGTTAATGTGTCCCAATAGCTTCCTGTGCTTCATAATATAAGGATATCTAGTAGCTACTTGACTGGTCTTTTTTATACATTTGGATATATTCTTGTTATTAATATATCCATGTCAGGATGCATTACTTATTTATGGACTTTAAGATCTGTGTGTATGGAGAGGCCATCCCCAGGTCAAGGAGTGCCAGACTCAAGAGTGTGTTGTATATATGATGATCATACAAATAGCTTCTGTTTTCCCCCCCGCTTTCCTTAATTGTTGGAATGATGCCATTATTCTCTTGGCTCTCAGCCAATTTAAGTTCTTATCAGTTTTCTGGTCTGCCAGATCTCCTAATGGATGTAATGACCCCCCAATTAGCTATTTACAATTCCATATTACCAAGTCTGTGTATTCTGGTTAGTGCTGATACAGAAAGTCTTGTTTAGATTACTGCTTAAAATGATACTGTTAGGAGGCTTATACAAATTATTTGAAGCCTAAAGCCTTGTACATAAGGGCCGAAATTGGCCAAAATTGGTCAGTATGGCAGGAACCGGACAACTTTTTGGGCTGTGTGTACAGCTTGTTCTACAGAAGTCGGTCTCATGACTGGCTTCTGTTGAACAAGCATGCTGGAAAAAAAGAATCAGACAGCAGGGGAGATCATCGCACTAACATCACTGGTGTTAGTATGGCGATCGATCTCTCAGTTTTTTTTCTTTTTCAGCCCACTGGGTTGAATGAGACAAAAACTTCTAGTGTGTACCCAACTTAATGGAAGGTCTCTTCTGAAAAGGATGTGCATTAACTTATTTGTGTTCTGGGAAGAAATGGGATTGGATTTGATAAAAATTGTCTTTGAAAAAATGCCTGGATTTGCAAATTTCAGAACAATAAAGTTTCCCTCATTCCCTACTCAATTTTGGGGTTCATCAGACCTTATTTTTTTCACACTTGACATTTTTGCTCCTATAATTACAGACCTCTTTGCCAGTGGTTGCCAGAAGCCTGTTTATATATATTCTGATTTTTCTGTGGTGGTCTATGTACTCTTCCCATATCTATCCCTTTTGCACTAATGTCCACATGGCATCCTCCTAATAACAATTTGATGTAAATTGCCCTGCTGTATTTGTAATCAGTTATAATTCACATTGGTAGTCAGTGAAGAAGTTCCCATAATGTTGGTGGTCACTTTAAATTTCCCTGTTAAGGTAAATCTATAGGCAAACTTTTTTTTCTCATTTTGGGTACTGTAAGGGAGGATTATAACCCCAGTAAGATTTTGCCCCCATCTGTGTCCCATTGCAGACATTTCCCCTCACTTCCTGTCCCATAGCCAAACAGGAAGTGAGAAAAAGGCCTTGCAAATTAAAGGCATTTTGTGCGGATCCCCAGCTCACCAGAACTAGGGTCCCCTTTGGAAGATTTCCCTTCTATTACTTTTCTGGGAACAACATTTGGGCTTTTCTTTTACTTTTTCTTTCATTAATAATGGTAAACAGAATAAATAGAGAGGGTGAATCTCCCCAATGGGGACACAGACAGCAATAAAAACCGACGGGTGTTATAATCCATCTCTACTCTATCCAAAACTAAAACGTTTTGCCTTTAGTTATACTTTAAATTAGTGGTCATTTATAGTAATAATTGGTAAATTGGTTTACATTTTTTTTTTTTCGTGGCATAGGAGTGATAAACCTTTTGATTTGTTGTAACATTATATATGAAGTCCTGGAGGCTGCACAACAACAATCGTGGTGTCCTGCTGGACACTCGTAGGAGATTACTAGAAAAACTCAAAAGATGTAAGCACCACACTAGTTTGGGTGGCTTAACACTCTCCCTTCAGCAATAACAATAGGATGAGCGATACCATCCTGGACTATACATTGGAAGCCAAGTGGACATGTGCAGATCATGCAAGCACTTGGACAAAGAATAGTGAAAGTAACCTGTTTACATTGGTGGTCCATGTACATGGCTGCTCTTACATTATTGATCACAATAAGCTGTAAGGCCTCGTACACACGAGGCAATAGATTTGTTCAAAACGGTCTGTCCGACCGATTTGAACAAATCTGTCTGTTTGGATTTTGGTTTGCTCGCGTGTACACACGAGCAAACCAAAATCCCCGCCAGCAGACGGCGCGCTGACGTGTCGGTGACGTGGCGGTGACGTTGACGCCGCCACGTCACCGCACCAGGAAGTAAAACACTTCCGCGCATGCGCCGAATCCATTCGGCGCCGGTGCGAGACGACATGTCTGCTGGTAAGTGTACTAACCAGCAGACATGTCGGGCGGACGGGTTCCCACCCGATAGATTTCAAAGCATGCTTTGAAATCTGTCGGGTGGCCAATCCCGTCGGCTCGCCCGTACACACGATCGAATCTGTCTGCTGGGACGGTCTAGCAGACCGTTTCCAGCAGACAGATTTGATCGTGTGTACGCGGCCTAAGGACTGCAATGGACAAGGACACAACCCACCATAAAGCAGTAGAGTTATTTATATGTGCAGATGCTTAATAATCTTTTTTTTTTTTTTTTACCTGTAGGAATAGACTGGGTGGGAAACAAGAGCAGGCTGCAATAATTCATCCAGTCCACCTGTTAAAGGGCACACCTCAGGCCCTATAGTAGCTCCTATGTTGGGGTCCCTGTTCTTGAGGTCAGATATACTGAAAATTCTACTGAATTTCAAATGTCCACAAACAGATCACTCCACTCATAAATGGAGCAATTTTAATGAGGTGCTAAGTTATAAAAGCAGAGAAGACACTGGATTGCTAACATGTTAGTGCATTATAAACCTGAAGTGCTCATCATTTTAGGAACTCTTGCAAAACATCTCCTGCAACAACACTGCAGAGTACATGCAACATTTATAACAAAAAGATGTTGCACATCAATTATGGAGGCATGTCTTTGCCTGTCTCTGAGCTTCCAGCGCTGCAACTGTTAAGAGCTTCAGGTATTCAGGTAGAACAGCATTACAGATGGCCCCATGGAGACATGCCCACTCCTTCCTCCTTCTTCATTGCAAAAGGTTTTTTAATTGACTACAGTGCCTGTAACACAATCTCTGGAGGAGAAACTCTTGTGACGGAACAAACTCTTCACATTTCACAGACCTTGTTGCAAACAGTGTAATCAGTGCTGTTAACTATTGTAGTGGGATTTTTTTTCAGCTAAATGTATGTTTTTAAGTATTAGGGGTACGGTTAACATTTCAGACTTCACTTACAAAGTAAAATGACCATAAACTTTTGAATATACCCTTATGACCTGAGTATACCTTTACAAGTGTCAAATCTCAAGTGATACGCAGAGATTCAACAAATCTTCCTACATAAATTGTACCTGTTTATCTGTTGCCCCACAGAGGGCAGAGATCTGACATCACACACTGCACAGACCGAAATAGTGAGCTAGCTGTGATTTGAATGGGACCTGAGTAGAGGAAGCTGACGGACACCCCTCTATACAATCATATAGGCAAACATGCACAGATGATGCTGTTAATTAACTTTTGTATGGTGGTGGGGGGGGGCATCCCCTGGAATTCTATGGTATCAGCATACAGTAACCTGTCAGAAGTGACTCATGCAGATAACAGAGGGGTGAGAAGCCATATAGAAAGCACGCTAAGTGCTTTGGAATGAGGCTGAGCTGACATACTCTGGTATTATTTAATTTCAGTGGCTTACAACTGCTTTACGTGTTTTAGGGATAAGGATAAGGGATAATTTTAGGGGTTAAATTAATTATAAAGGTTTCAGGCATCGGTATAGGTAAATGTAAATGTTAGGGATATGCCAGGTTTACATTTGTTCTAGGCATTGAAAGATCCACTTAAAGTGGCTGTAACCCTAAAAAAAAAAAGCTCCTGTCCCTTTAAGGCAGGACATATAGTACAGGGTATTTGCCGTGTCACTTCCCTTTTTATGTTGTACAATACCTGGCTGATACTGCCTGTTTCTGTCTCCTCCCCTGTAAACTGACCCTGTTTATTATGGTTGCTTGTCTATCTGTGTGAGAGCCAATCCCCTCCCCTCTCATGTCTGTGTAATTCTATTCCCTGCTTTTGCTATAGTGCTTGTAAAGTAAAGAAACATGTATTAATTACTTTGATCCTCTGTAATAATTTTGTGGTCAGCGCAGTGTGTGTGTGTGTTTTCCTAAAACCAGGGCTTTTTTTCTGGGGGAACTTGGTGGAACTCAGTTCCACCACCTTTGGCTCAGACCCTTTGGTGCCTGCTCACCACAATCACTTGTAAACACAGAAGTCTGGTTTCTGTGTTTACAAGTGCCAGCTCTTCACTCTGTGTGTAACCCCCCTGAACTCTGCACTCTGTATTAGTGCAATTCTGGTATTTAATGCCCCTTTAAGACCCTTCTACTGTTTGTGAAATCTGAACGGGGTCGTGGTTGAGTTCCTGCACCTATTTTCTGAGAAAAAAAGCTCTGCCTAAAACTATAATGCTAAATGCCCTCTTTGCAGAGCCCTGTTATGCAGACACATGACCTCCCTCTTCTGGCTTGTATTCATTATAAGGTAATCTCAGCCCCTCCCACTGTACTCGGTTATTCAGGAGAGAAGCAGGGAGGTCACATGACAGCACAGCAGGGCTCTACAAGGAAGGTATTTAGCATTATAATTTTAGGAAAACACACACACTGTACAGAACAGGGCCCTAAAACAGAAAGAATAAAAGTTATTAATACATGTGACTTTAAAACCACATTAAACTAACAATACTGAGCTATTAGCAACAATCGCAAAATCTAAATAGACAGATGGATTGGTAGACAGATAAGGATGAAGCGCACCTTTTGCAGTACCCTAGACTGTATCTCATTAGTTTGATAATACTTTAGGGAATTGTTCAGACATTTATCTGGCTTACCTGACCTAGAAGTTAGCAGTGTCCAAGTCTGTGTAAAAGGAAGGCGTGGGTTCTGGAGTTGTGACTGCCTGATCCACAGAAACTGGTAAATTAAAATACATTTTAAATTACATTTTCATACATTATTTGTACACATTTTGGAATACTTGAAATTACCTTCTACTAACAACTGAGTGAGACAGTCCCCTGGATAAAGAATATACTGACATGCATGAACAGAATACTAGAGAGTTCATGAGAATACAGTACATCACAGAATTATGTGAATGCCCACTAAGTTTAACTGATGTGATATACTCTACACCAGTGCTTTCGAACGTAAATCTGCATCCTGTTAATAGAAACCACATAGGACATGGCACAAATTTAAGCTTTGCAAGAGTTACTGTTTGATGCTGAGAAAAAGCTGCACCTTTGAAGTCTACTGCTTAGAAACCAAGTGACGCACGTCTAAGATGTTCCCTTAACACTTTTACACCGAATGCTTTATGTGTTTCTATGCAGGTCGAAAGCACTTTTTTTTCTTAACGTACAAACATTGTCAAGAGAAGTTTGATACACTTTATATACTTGAATCCTACAGCTATGACTGAAACATAAAAGAAACACTGCTTAAAGTTAACATATTAAACTCACACACAGGAGGATGAAACTGTCTCCAAATCTACATCTTGACTGTGTTTCAAATGTCCTAGTTTTAAAACTCCCAAATGCAATCCTCTGATTTATGGTTCGTTAGAATAACACGCATAGGTTCCAGATACAAAAATATAAATTCCACTGTTTAAGCCCATTACACAGTACAGCCTGTATGCCAGTTGTACCATATTAGTGTTGTAGATCAGGGGTCTCCATACTTTTAAAGCAAAGGGCCAGTTTACAGTCTTTCCGACTTCAGGGGCCTGATTCTGACCAGTTGGAGTAGAAAATGCCCCAGGGCCGAGCATCAGTGAGAATAAACATGGCCCCAGTGTTGGTGGGCAGTAGGAGGAGGGATAGTGCTCCATCATTGCTATTAGTCTAAGAAATAGTGCCCCATTGTTGGTGCCATTGGGAGGAATAGTGACTCATATTATTGGGAGCAATACTGCCCCAAGGGCCAGATGAAGGCTAGCAAAGGGTCACATCTGGCCCTTGGGCCGCAGTTTGGAGACCCCTGTTCTAGATCATCATTTCTCAACTAGGGTGCCATGGCAAGACTATCAAAAACCTGCCCAGCTAAGCAGGCATCTGGCAAATAATTAATCTGGCCACCAGTTAAGCCTTTTTTTGATTAAAGTAGTGCTGATCTGCTGTCTCAATCTTTCATGCAACTCAGAAATCTGTAGGGGCCACCCACCTGCATCCTGCCAACCAATAACATCATTGAATGCCAACGGCCAGTCGGGTGGCCGCACAGCCTTCCGGGATGTGATGCTGGTTGTTTCTGGCCTGTGATGCTACCCATCCTTCTGTTAGTGTATTTGGGGAGGCACATGCAAGTGTGTGAGAGAGTATGAAAAAAAAGACACTGTGCAGAGGCTATTCAGCGGGCTGAATATGAGCTTTTGTGGGCTTTGGGAGGTACTATTTTTTGGTAAAATAAATAGCAATAAACTTATATTGATTGCTTTGCACAAAAGTTATAGCGTCTACAAACTATGGGAAAGATTTATGGCATCTATATGTTTTTTTTTTACTAGTAATGGCAGCGATCTGCGACTTTTTGTGGTATTGCAACGTTGCAGTGGATAGTTCGGACACTTTTGACACCTTTTTGGGACCATTGACATTAACAGAGTGATCAGTGCATTAAATATGCACTGATTACTATGTAAATGTCACTGACAGGGAAGGGGTTAACACTAGAGGGCGATCAAGGGGTTTAGTGTGTTCCCTATGGTGTGTTCTAACTGTGGGGGGAAGGGGACTCACTATAGGAGATGACAGATCCTGTTTTCTACTTTGTTTACATAAACACAAACCCCTGTGCCACACGCATCGGGTTCCCCACTGTGCAGGGGGCACGTGTCCTCTGGTGAATCTCCTGGGCAAAGCCATATATGTTCAGGATCTCGCCCAGGAGAGCCATTCTGCTGCAGTATATCTGCATGAGCTGGTCGGGAAATGGTTAATGTGGGAGGCTTTTTACAGAGTGCTGACCTGTTCACTGTCCATCTACACTGAAGGACTTTGTAAATAAACATGTCTCTGAGCAGTGGGGGTGCCGAAAATATGAAAGTGAAAGTCATCCAAGTGAGAAGGTGTTTAGATCAGTAGACCTGCATTAAAAAAAGGCTATATATATATATATATATATATATATATATATATATATAGTGGATGGTTGCTAGTAGTAACTATCATCCACCATATCACCCTGCTGCCAGACCTTAACCTTCTTCTATCACCTCAGAGACAATGAACAGTTATGTGCGTTGTTTTGTTTTTGTTTATTGGGGGGTATAACTTGGTTGAGGTAAGGAGGATATGGTATGCCCATAGAACATATTTAGTGAACATTGGTTATTTGGATTAGCCTTGAAGAACTGATGTACTTCTAACATTTTACAGTCTCTTCCCCTGCTTATCACCATGCAGACTATTGCTCCTCTGCACTAGCTCCTGCAGACTGTTGCTCCCAGGACTTCTCTCTTCTTGCACATAACTTCCACTGTAAAACTATTACATCCCAATATCTCCATTATGAAAAAAGGGACCACTCTGAATAATCCCAGATTGCTAGCTGTAATTAGTTGTACTTGGTGGTACTTGACTGCGTAGTTACCAGGTCCAAGGCCTGCAGTACCCCTCCCCGAGGGGCCTAGTAGTTTAACAGCTTGTACTTGGTGATGGACTACTGATCCCAGATAGCACAACCTGCAAATCCTGCGCCCTCAGGCTGCATCGATCTGACACACTTCCCCACAGTCTCTCCTTATCAATGACCGTGTAATGATGAGGACTTCTTCAATGACCGTGTATGGATGGTGTTCCCTTTACAGACTCACTGGCATTCCTCAGCACCCAGCACTCCATTGTGATACAGTCACTGACTCTTTCCTTCCCCCGAGTCCAGGATGAAAGAATTTATCTGGACATACATTCCGACAGCCTCCAGCCCCTCTGATCCAGGATTCCTCATCTATTGACCGTGTAACAGATGAATGAGGACTTCACCAATGACTGTGTAAAGGTGAAGTTCCCTCACAGCTCTCCCAGGCTCCTCTGCCGGGCCTCCCCCCCCCCCCGGCAGATGTCTCAGGCCCTGCCTCCTTCTCTAGAACATTCTCCCTAGAGACAGGGGAGGCGCCTCAGAACTAGAGCACCGGTGGCCACACCCACTGCTACACTAACCACTCCCAGACCCATATCAAAACTAGCAGGCCTAGTCTAAAGCATAGGCCTGCCTAAATGTACCTCTACTGACAGTTTAACCTAGAAAAATCCTATTCTAGCACCTACCTATGGTAGGGGTTTCTACATTTATATATATATATATTTATATATATATATATTTATATATATATATATATATATAAAATTGGGGATGCACCAATATATCAGTGGCCGATACATATCGGCCGAAAATAGCTATTTTAGGGACAAGCCGAAACACATTTAAAGTCGCCGATAATGACCGCCATCCGTGGGCAGTACCATTTAGTCTGTACAAATTGTGATCCGACTGCCGATCGCGCTCCACCGGAGTCCTCCTTGCTCCATTTCCTGATTTTTTTACTCCCCCAAGGGGGAGTCTCTTGGTACAGTCCAGCGGCGTGAGCCGCGTGACGTCACGGCCGGAGGCGAGGGAGGACTCGGATCGCTGTGTCGGAACTGCCTGTGACACAGAATAGTCACACTGCCTGCTTAGGAGGAATCGAGCAGTGTGCTCCAAAAAAAGTAAGCACTAGCAGAACAACAGAACCTGTTAGAAAATAAGTTAGAACTTAGAACATAGAACAAATGGGGGTTAATACTGACTGAGGTGACTGACCAGCACTTTCTTAATGAAAACATGGCAGATAAAAATAAAAACTGACATTTTTTCACAGTAGCACAGTGAGGCTGCAATTGATGTTTTTATTGGTAGTCAGAGAAGGCAAGCATGGCTCAATAACACACAAACATTTTTTTTTTAAAAGGATAGTACACTCTATTTAGATGGACAAAATAAATACAAGTAGTGGCACAAAAACAATCAGTAGTATATAGCAGCTACACAGTCCGCTGTTTTTAAAAAGTCCTTCATAAAACAAGTTATTAAAAAGTTATATATGATGTGAAAAAAATAAAATAAATTATATATGTGAAAATAAAAAGGACCTGAAGATGAGAGGTGGAGCCATGGAGGGGAGAATGCTGATCTATTTAAAGCTGTTGGTCCTGGTCGTTGTCCCGAGGCAAGCCTTCAATGGTGGGGGAGACAAAAGCCCAGACTCCAGGATATGTAGAAAGGAAAAAGAAGAGGGCGCCAATGGGTTAATCGACAGATAGCTTTAATTGGTTATAGATCACAGCATCCACTTACATATGAAAAGTTGGGAGTCCAGTATGTAGATCCTGTATAAAAGTCTCTATTGTGGCGTCCTTCCGGGCTGGTTGTTGGCTGAGAGAGCTCGCAAGCCTTACGGTGTCCGTCTGCCCAGATCGTCGGTAAATCGGCTGGCATGGAGAGACTGACTGGAAGCGAGGCCAGGAGCGCAGCTGAGTCGCGGTGACGTCACTGGGTTGCGACGACGTTTCGGAGCTTGCGCCTGTGAGTGACTAGGCGCGCTCCTTTCTCAAGCATGAAAGACTAACAGTAACTGGATGCCTATTTAAACAAAGGGGAGTGTGCCATCTAGTGGAGAAATACGGAACTGAGCTAATTGTGGAGTTTACATGAAGAAACTCTTTGCAGGCACTTAGAAAGGCAAGGGAAGAGTGAGGAAGTATTGGGAAAAAAATACCAAGTGCAAGTATGGATATATATATATATATATATATATATATATATATATATATATATATATATATATAAATGACAACTATATGGCATGTAATTTAAATGATAGATTGGGAAATAATAATATAGAAAAATAGTGATATATGGAAGAAAAAGGGGGGAAAAAAATAATAATAATGGGTTTGAGGTTTGGTATATGACAATCTAGTGGTTGGGAGTATTAGGGACCTGGTGTCGGAATAAAAAATAAATAAAAAAATGTTAAGTAAATAAATATAGATGTAGAGAGTGAATGAAAAAAAATAATTAATTATTAAAAATATATATAGATGAATATTTTGGAGAGTATGTATCCATATGTTTGTGTGTCATGGCTGCTATTGGGTATTATTGGTGTTGTGGAGGTATATCTGCACTCTTAAACTAGCAGATAATAATGATAATGATGGGATCCGGAAGATATCAGTATATATGTATATATCGTAAGTGGGTATGATTTTATGCTAGGAAACAAGTAATGGATAGGAAGTTTTGGTTAGGAATATTTGTTGGTTAGGGGGATACTGGTTATACCACTAAATTAGTGAGAATGATGGAGTACTCGGCCTGGGCCAACAGGGTAGGGGGGGCGGGGGAGACGGAGGGAAAGAAGAAAGAGGATGAAAAAGAAAAATGTTTTTTGAGGGACTATTAAGATGGAAGGAAATGGGGACATGGATGGATGGAGAATTGGATATATATACATATATATATATATACACATACACATAGTACATATACATACACATACAAATAACAATACATGAAATATATAAAATGACAGTTAAAATGTTTGAAAATATTTAAGATATTTAGACAATCTATTTTAAAAAGAGGGAGAAGAATGCCAATGTGATCTGTATTGCTAAGATGCAAATCAGAGGAGTGTGGATATTTCTAACATTTCATTAAGGCCTCCGGGCGAGAGAGTATCTAGGATGTAAATCCAATATGTCTTGCGTTCGCATAACTTGAAAAACCTTTCCGCTTCAGTGAGGTTTTTGGGCATTTGTTCGATCACCCAGACCTGTAAATTGTCAGTGGAGCCTTTGTGGAATTTAGCAAAATGTTGGGGAACGCTATGTTTATCTGTCCCACCCTCTATTTTTCTACGATGCTGTCCGAACCTCTGTCTAAGTGGATGAATTGTTCGTCCTACATAGAGTAGTTGGCAGGGGCAGCGTAGACAGTATACTACATAGTCTGAAGAGCAATTGTAGAAGTCATTAGACAGATACGTTTTTCCCTTTTCAGTGAATTTCTTTTGGCCGTGTTGTACAAAACTACACATTTTGCATACGGCCTTTTTGCATTGGAACATACCGTGTAATGGTATTAGGCACAACTGTTGCATTGTAACTGAGGGAGTAGACTTAAACTTACTTGGGAGCTATCTTGTTTTTAATATTAGGTGCTCTTCTATATGTAACTTTCGGAAATTTTGGCAAAACTGATTTTAGGTGAACGTCTTCCAGGAGAATGGGCCAATGTTTTTTGAGGATGGTCTCCATCTTTCTATGATCATGATGGAACCTGGTGATGAAACGAACCGAATGGTCTGAATTTGTGGTAGTTTCTCTATCTTTTGGGGGGTCCTGTGCAAATTGACTATATGCTTCTTTGATTAGGGATTCAGGGTACCCCTTTTCTTGCAATTTTATAGTGAGTGACTGGCTTTGCTCTATGAAATCTGTTTTGCTAGTACAGTTATGCCGTAGACGGCAGAATTGACCACTTGGGATATTGTTTTTCCATTTTGAATAGTGGCAACTCTTATAGTGCAGAAGTGAATTTCCGGCGGTTGGCTTAGAGTAGTTATTTGCATGTATGTTATTGTCAGTATGATACAGCTCTAGATCTAGGAAGGCTAACCTTTCAGAATCTGTGACATGAGTGAACTTTATACCGTACTTGTTATCATTACAATAGAGGACAAAGTCTTCACAGTCTTTGTTGCTACCACTCCATATAATGATTATGTCGTCTATGTATCTACCATAGAAGACAAGATGTTTAGAGTAAGGGTTGTTACTCCAGATCAGATGTGTCTTTCCTCCCAAAACCCCATTGAGAGGTTTGCGTACAAGGGGGCAAAATTGGCTCCCATTGCTGTTCCTGTTGTCTGCACATAAAATTGGCCGTCAAATGCAAAATAATTATGTGTAAGACAATATTCAGTACATTCAAGGATAAAAGATGCCTGTCTGCTGTTCATGGAAGGGTTCTTACATAAGAAATGTTGTACGGCAGTAATGCCAAAAATATGGGGAATTGATGTGTACAAAGAGCTGACATCAAGGGACATCCACATATAATCTTCATTCCAAAAATAAGGTTTTAGGAGTTCTAAAAGATGGGTGCCATCTCTAATATAAGAAGGTAGTGCCTGGGCCATAGGTTGTAAATAAAAATCTATATATTTGGAAAGACTTGAGGTTATACTGTCCATGGCAGCTATTATGGGTCTGCCTGGAGGGTCTATTAGGCTTTTATGAATTTTTGGAATATGGTAAAAGTAAGGGGTACGATAGAAATCTTTAACCAAAAAAGAGGCCTCTGATTTCTCTATGATCTGTGAGCTAATGGCATGTTTAATAAGAGAATTCATTTCTGATTTATATTCTAGAAGAGGGTCTTTAGTTAGTTTTTTATATGTTGATTGGTCAGCAAGCAGACGATGGGCTTCTCTGAGGTAGTCATCTCGATTTTGTATGACTATGCCTCCCCCTTTATCTGCTGTTTTGATAATCAGATTACTGTTGTTAGAAAGAGCAGAGAGGGCTTTCTTTTCATGGGGGGGCAAATGATCTAAATCTGTAGAACAGGAGAAGGAATGAGCACACAGTCTTTTGATATCTGCAAAGACCATATTGTAAAAGGTGGTAAGGTGGGGACCTTTTGATTGATACGGATAGAAAGATGACTTGGCTTTTAGAGTGGAATGTACTACCGGGGGTGAGGTATGTAGCTGTTGTGTGTAATTTTCTAAGTTATCATGTGTACTTTCGCTGTACAGTTCCTCAAGCATCTCAATAATATCACTGTCAAAGTCAAAATGATAATTGACTGACTCTGGTACTATGGGGGACACTATGTTGGTTCGTTTCTTATTTTGTATTTGAAAAAACCTTTTTAAAGTGAGATTTCTTATATATTTATTTAAATCTTTAAATAGTTCATAGGGATCTTGTTTGTATGAAGGAGCAAAGTTCAAACCTCTGCTGAGCAGGGTGGTTTCTTCAGGTGTGAGGGTATGGTTGGAGAGATTGAAGATTTTAACAGTTTTAATGGCATGGGACGGTTCACCTTTCTGTTTTTTTCAGCAGACAGGCATCTTTTATCCTTTAATGTACTGAATATTGTCTTACACATAATTATTTTGCATTTGACGGACAATTTTATGTGCAGACAATAGGAACAGCAATGGGAGCCAATTTTTGCCCCCTCGTACGCAAACCTCTCAATGGGGTTTTGGGAGGAAAGACACATCTGGAGTAACAACCCTTACTCTAAACATCTTGGCCCAGATTCACAGAGCAATTACGCCTGTCTAACTGGTGTTAGACAGGAGTAATTTCAAATTTTGCGTGCCGTATCACTAGTTTGAATCCTCAAACCATGATACAGCGGCTTCGGGCTTCGATCCGAGAGGCTTACGTCCTCGTAAGCCTTCGGATCTACACTGCGATATTTTTGCGGCCGCTGGGAGGAGTTTGCGTCGTTTTCATGCGTCGGGATATGCAAATGAGTTTTTACGGCGATCCACGAAGGTACGAGTGTCCCTCGCAATCGCCTACGTCATTTTTTGGCTACGTAAAGTTAGAGGAGCTTTTTGCTGGTCTAACAGTGCGTAACCCATGTAAAGTATGGCCGTCGTTCCCGCGTCGAATTGAAAATATTTTTTTTTTAACGTAACTTGTTCGGGAATAGGAATGTACGTAAACGACGCTACTACGACGTGACAACGTGTTTTCGCGCAATGCACGGTGGGAAATTTGCGAACGGAGCATGCGCAGTTCGATCGCCGCGGGAACGCGCCTATTTTAAATGCTTCACGCCCCCTACTCGCGCAGATGGATTGCGACGGGAGAAATACACTACGCCGCCATCGTTTACTGGACAAAATCTACCTGGATTCCACGTAGAGCCAGGTAAAAAACGGCGGCGTAGTGTATTTCTGATACTCTACGAGAATCTAATTCTCTGTGAATCTGCCCCTTAGTCTTCTATGGTAAATACATAGACAACATAATCATTATATGGAGTGGTAGCAACAAAGACTGTGAAGACTTTGTCCTCTATTGTAATGATAACAAGTACGGTATAAAGTTCACTCATGTCACAGATTCTGAAGGGTTAGCCTTCCTAGATCTAGAGCTATATCATACTGACAATAACATACATGCAAAGAACTACTCTAAGCCAACCGCCGGAAATTCACTTCTGCACTATAAGAGTTGCCACTATTCAAAATGGAAAAACAATATCCCAAGAGGTCAATTCTGCCGTCTACGGCGTAACTGTACCAGCAAAACAGATTTCATAGAGCAAAGCCAGTCACTCACTATAACATTGCAAGAAAAGGGGTACCCTGAATCCCTAATCAAAGAAGCATATAGTCAATTTGCACAGGACCCCCCAAAAGATAGAGAAACTACCACAAATTCAGACCATTCGGTTCGTTTCATCACCAGGTTCCATAATGATCACAGAAAGATGGAAACCATCCTCAAAAAACATTGGCCCATTCTCCTGGAAGACGTTCACCTAAAATCAGTTTTGGCAAAATTTCTGAAAGTTACATATAGAAGAGCACCTAATATTAAAAACAAAATAGCTCCCAGTAAGTTTAAGTCTACTCCCTCAGTTACAATGCAACAGTTGTGCCTAATACCATTACACGGTATGTTCCAATGCAAAAAGGCCTTATGCAAAATGTGTAGTTTTGTACAACACGGCCAAAAGAAATTCACTGAAAAGGGAAAAACGTATCTGTCTAATGACTTCTACAATTGCTCTTCAGACTATGTAGTATACTGTCTACGCTGCCCCTGCCAACTACTCTATGTAGGACGAACAATTCGTCCACTAAGACAGAGGTTCGGACAGCATCGTAGAAAAATAGAGGGTAGGACAGATAAACATAGCGTTCCCCAACATTTTGGATTTACATCCTAGATACCCTCTCGCCCGGAGGCCTTAATGAAATGTTAGAAATATCCACATAACATGATCTGTCTTCCCCCTTTTTTATCTTTGGCATTCTTCTCCCTCTTTTTAAAATAGATTGTCTAAATATCTTAAATATTTTCAAACATTTTAACTGTCATTTTATATATTTCATGTATTGTTATTTGTATGTGTATGTATATGTACTATGTGTATGTGTATATATATATATATATATATATATATATATATATATATATATATATATATATATAAATATCCAATTCTCCATCCATCCATGTCCCCATTTCCTTCCATCTTAATAGTCCCTCAAAAAACATTTTTCTTTTTCATCCTCTTTGTTCTTTCCCTCCGTCTCCCCCCCCCCCACTCTGTTGGCCCAGGCCGAGTACTCCATCATTCTCACTAATTTAGTGGTATAACCAGTATCCCCCTAACCAACAAATATTCCTAACCAAAACTTCCTATCCATTACTTGTTTCCTAGCATAAAATCATACCCACTTACGATATATACATATATACTGATATCTTCCGGATCCCATCATTATCATCATTATCTGCTAGTATAAGAGTGCAGATATACCTCCACAACACCAATAATACCCAATAGCAGCCATGACACACAAACATATGGATACATACTTTCCAAAATATTCATCTATATATAATAATTATTATTAATTTTTTTTTTCATTCACTCTCTACATCTATATTTATTTACTTAACATTTTTTATTTATTTTTTATTCCGACACCAGGTCCCTAATACTCCCAACCACTAGATTGTCATATACCAAACCTCAAACCCATTATTATAAAAAAAAATTCCCCTTTTTCTTCCATATATCACAATTTTTCTATATTATTATTTCCCTATCTATCATTAAAATTACATGCCATATATTTGTCATATATATATATATATATATATATATATATATATATATATATATATATATATATATATATTTATATATCCATACTTGCACTTGGTTTTATTTTCCCAATACTTCCTCACTCTTACCTTGCCTTTCTAAGTGCCTGAAAAAAGTTTCTTCATGTAAACTCCAAAATTAGCTCAGTTCCGTTCTTCTCCACTAGATGGCACACTCCCCTTTGTTTAAATAGGCATCCAGTTACTGTTAGTCTTTCATGCTTGAGAAAGGAGCGCGCCTAGTCACTCACAGGCGCAAGCTCCGAAACGTCGTCGCAACCCAGTGACGTCACCGCGACTCAGCTGCGCTCCTGGCCTTGCTTCCAGTCAGTCTCTCCATGCCAGCCGGTTTACCGATGATCTGGGCAGACGGACACCGTAAGGCTTGCGAGCACTCTCAGCCAACAACCAGCGCGGAAGGACGCCACAATAGAGACTTTTATACAGGATCTACAAACTTTTCATATGTAAGTGGATGCTGTGATCTATAACCAATTAAAGCTATCTGTCGATTAACCCATTGGCGCCCTCTTCTTTTTTCTTTCTACACTCTATTTATGTAGTGATTCTTCCCCATAGGAGCAAAGGGTGCCCAAATGGCTCATGTGTGAGTACACCCATTTGTATAATTTCCTCCAGTGATATTACCTTGCTCTCTATGATTTTCAATTTATTATATATACACACAAAATTGTGGCTGAAACTGAACTTTGCTAATTATATAACGGCCAAGAGGTATGTGTGCCTATAGCCTAAAGGAGACATGTTAATGTCAACATACAGTATTTAGTACTGGTGCTCTATGTATAATTACATGTCACCAGCCTGAATTTGTGAGAATAGTCTCAAATCTTGTCCTCTGTCCTGCACTAACTCAAAAAGGGATTAGGAGGTGGAGTGGGAATAGGACTAACCCATAAAGTGGGTGTGATTTGGATGGGGTTAACAGTACCCCTAAGATTTGGGACCACAGTGTTGGTAAGTGTATTTTAAAGAAGGACCATTTCCTGCATACTCTACTCCACCTAGGGCTGAAGTCCATAAACCTAACCTGCTACATGCCGTAATTGTATTTTTTCAACCACCCTCTCTGCAGCTCAGGCTGGAGATTAAGCATTTTTCTGTGGGCTCCAGAGCATTTTTCACGATCTAAAAAAATGGTCATTAAAAATTTCGAACATGCTTTATTTTTTCACGACATTTTTAACGTCGTTTTTAAGGTTGTAAAAAATGGTTGTGTGTGGGCTTTAACGATGTGAAAAACACACACATGCTCAGAAGCAATTTCTGAGATGGGAGCGTTCGTTCTGGTAAAACTAGCATTCGTAATAGAGTAAGCACATTCATCACGCAGTAACAGACTGAAAAGCGCAAATTGTCTTTTACTAACACAAAATCACCAAAAGCAGCCCCAAGGGTGGCGCCATCCGAATGGAACTTCCCCTTTATAGTGCCGTAGTACGTGTTGTATGTCACCGCGCTTTGCTAGATCATTTTTTTTCACGATCGTGTGTAGGCAAGGCCATTTTAATGACGTTAAAAACTATTTTTTTCTAGATCGTTAAAAACATTTTTTAGAACCCGAAAAACGGTCGTGTGTACGCGGCATTAGTGTATGGTCTACTAGGTTTTTAAGGTCCTTGACAAGTCTTGTTTAAATGCTAGTGCCTGCAGGTCCCCTAGTGTGCCTTATGTGAGAACTGTAAAAAAAAATGAATTTATTTGATGCATTTTGGTAATAAAATTAGGGTCAATCTCTGATTTTGCTTGCATTACCCTGACCTAACTTCCTTTGCAAGGCCTTTAGTCATTTTTTTTCCCATTACATCCCTTCTACAATAGGAATACATGAAGTCATACTCTATACTACTTTCTACTCTTTTACTTTCTTCCATCATCTACTTACTTTTGTCTGTCACAATCCATCTTTGTAGGGAATAGTACAGATTTCTCTCCAATTTATCTTAAAATGCCTCATTAGAAAAAAAATGTAATTCACGGATTTTGTTTTCAGAAGTAAATATTGGATTATACTAGATTTTACATACTATATACATTTCTTAATGGAATGAAAAGGATTAGAGGAACAGATGTTCTATATTAATACAATCTGATTTTTGTTTCAAGCTGTCATTTGTCTCTAGTAGAGAAACAAAACAAAAAACATGATAGTTCTTCCATAAAACAGACACGGATGCAGTTCTGTCTTTTATGCAAGGATTTTTAGCAATTAGAACATATACTGTGGCCTTAAAAGGATGCTTATTGCTAAAAATGTCAGCAGGAAAAACTATAGAGATCTGTGTTATCCATATTTTTTTTCAACTGCACAACTGATATTTCTTGCATTTCTGAATATGACACATTTGGAGTCAGGTTCCAGTGGCTATTGGTGGTTTGAATCCTTACATTTTTTCTTTGATAGTGTTTAGATCTAGCTTTTTACTGTGTAGTAGGGATGAGGTAAGCATACCTAATTGCTGCTAATATGAGTTCAAGAACCTGTGTGCTTGATGTTCATGGTCCCATTAAACGTATACTGACATTTTTCAGCTTGGCATTTGAACTTAGATCTGCTGGCTGAGAAGAGTCAATAAAGGGGGTTTGTGTTTATGTGCCAGTCCTCTCACTATAAAAAGGTGGGTTCCCAACAGTAGTTTGTCATTGTGTGCTGATCTAGTTAGGAGAGAGTGCTATACTGTGCTTTATTGTGCTACATTACTGTGGATTGTGCAGTGTGCTACATATCTTTGTGTACCCTGTTCAGAGTCTTTTTTAGGATGAACTTTTTGTGTGTGTAGCAGCTGTTTTTGAAAATGTTCTTTTGTTTCACATTTTTTCTGATTTTGACAATTTTCTGCCAGGATAAAAAAATGGATTAGAATTTAATGTTTACAGAGTAATTTCTTCTATTGTTAGGGCCTTTTTTAATATAGGGGTCCACAGACAAAGATGCCCAGCACATACTGTATTTATTTCCCCTTGCCATAGCTGCCAAGTTTAGGCAATATGGCTTGCGTAACATTTTTGTTTTTTGTAACAAAGGGGCCTAAAGTGAGAGGCAGAGGTTTTGCATATGGTGATAGTAGGGAACAACCAGATTCTGTAGGACAAAGCAGAGGTCAGGACACACCATCTATAGGCAGGGTATTTATGTATTTTCTATCTGAAATTGGCAGTGTTTGCAGGATTTGCAGGAAGTAGTTGAGTGGCTGACAAAGCCTTCCTCACTCAGGCTAAAAGCAGCCAGTTGAATTTATACATTTAAATGAACCAGTCTTGGATTACCAATGACAACAAAACCCCTGCTGCTGGTGCTAAAGACTAAACTTTTAAAGAAGAAGTCCAGCCTGAGCTTGTTTGGATGGGCTTCTCCTATGGGTCCTCCTATTCGTTCTGCACTCCTGTGAACCATTTTTAGCAGAGAGTAGGCTAAAGTCTGCTCTCTGCTGACATCACAGGAATCAGTCCAGGCACTGCATCATCCAGACAATAAAGTCTGGATCCGCCAGGTGTCTGGACTGATGTCTGTCGCAGCCTCTCAATGAGCCGCCGAGAGCCCGAGATGTCCGCACCCTGCCCCTCCACAGCTCAGCACTCCAGTGAGCATGGTGGGGAACTGACAGGCGTCACTGATGGGCAATGATGCACGACACTGATTGGCACTAATAGATGGCACTGATGGACATTAATAGATGGTACTGACAGTCATTACTGAAGGCCACTGATTGGCACCTGTAAAGGGGATGTCATTTTGATGGGCACTGACTGGCATCTATAAAAATGGCAAACAGCTGAATGTTATTCCCTACCTATGCAGATGGTGAACTACTTAAGTTATTGAATTTTTATAAATGTTATTATTATTTTCAAATTTTAGGGACTGCTTATTGTGAGGTTGAAACTTATGAGTGAAAGAATTGTAATGAACTGCCACAAATAATAACTGCCATAAATGTTGGATCCGTGTGTCTTTTTTTTTTTTAAGGAGGCCTCCATCCATTTCATGCAGAAAACAAGATAACTTAGCTATGGACAGAGAAGTGGGGTGGGGGGACTCTGGGGTTATACACTGATGAGATTTCCATAACACAAGGGACATAACAATGAATTGTTTACAGCCTCTCTATATTTTGATACCTGGGATATTAATTAGCCCAAAAAGGGCCTGCTCAGGGGTTAAGGGTAGGTAGTTAAGCAAGTGTGTAGTGGCATAGCGCCCTACTGAGTGCCAAAAATTTCTGGGACATCTCCAAAAAGTACAAGTTCACATCTAAATGGACACAATTAGGGCAGCAATAGGCAGGGCTAATGCCGCGTACACAGGGTCCTTTTTTGTGATTAAATAAAACAACGTTTTAAAATACACCATTTAAATTGATCGTGTGTGGGCTTTACGTCATTTTTGTCTTCTGAAAAACGACCAAAAAAAAATTTGGACCTGCTTCAATTTGTTAGGTAGTTTTTCAAAATGTTGTTTTTTGTGTCATAAAAAATGATCGTGTGTGGGCTAAAACGACATTTAAAACAATGTTTTTAAACCCGCGCATGCTCAGAAGCAAGAAATGACGCAAGCTTGAATGGAACAGAGTGCCGTCGTATGTGTTGTACGTAACCGCGCTTTGCAAGAGCATTTTCAGAAAACGATGGTGTGTAGGCAATGTCGTTTTTTAAGATGAAGTTTAAAAAACGTTGTTTTTTTTTCCATGAGAAAAAACAACGTTTTTTTACAAGACAAAAAACGACCATGTGTACGCGGCATTAGGCTTGTTTTTACATTTTCTTAAACTTTTAAGTCAATGAAGCATAGAATTGACAAAAAAAGTTCACAAACTATACTAAGAAACATTGTGCAACTTGCCAATTTGCTTTAGCTTTATTTATTTTTTTAGAGTAAACGTATTATGACTTTTAGATTTGTTGTGGCTGCTTTTTTCAAGTTGAAATTAATCAGCTTGAGATGCTACTGATGTGCTTAAACCAGGCTAAAGTAAAAATAAAAAAATAAAAAAAACAATTATACATCCAAAACCAACATCTCTTTAACACTTTCCAGAGTCTCCAGACCAAATGGACAGTGGGGCACTCCAGTGGGACCCCTGAAAGTCCCATTTCCATTTGGGACATTGCAAATTACTCCAGAAGGGAATGATTCAGCAAGGTCCTGGCCCATTTTTAATTTAAGGAAAAGCAAAGTTCAAAGTTTTTCCAACAGCAAAACAGTCAACAGAAAATATTACGCTACCTGGCTTCTCTTGTCCTCAGCAGTGCCACTGCTCTCTTTACTTTGGTTTCATACCCTGTTCTCACCCAACTTATCTTGGCTCACTCAATGCTACAAGGACCCACTTCCTGGCTTTTCAATAAGGAGTCTCCAAACTGGGTTATTACACCCCTCCTGAGACATAAGGGCTCCCTGCAATTCCATCCTGGACTCGCTAGCTGCCTTATCATTCTCAGTATCTACATACTTTTGCAGCAGTCCTGACTTTGCCAGTCCTGTGGGCAAGGAAGCCTTCCATGCAGTCACCTGGCAGGAACACATGTCCTTCTCCTGACAGGGCTTCCAAATAGGAGCCCTGAGCTATGATCACACCTTGCTTATAACTAGGGTTGTCCCGATACCGATACTAGTATCGGTATCGGGACCGATACCGAGTATTTGCGGGAGTACTTGTACTCCCGCAGATACCCCCGATGCCTGACCCGATACTTTATTTTTATTTTTTATCTGAGTGGGGGCAGAGAGCGGGCGGGGAGCGATCGGAGGGGAGACCTAGAGGAGACTGAGGGGGCAGAGAGGAGGCAGATAGGAAGGCGGGGAGGAGGCGGATAGGAAGGAGGGGAGGAGGCGGATAGGAAGGCAATAGGAAACTCCATGGAAACTCCGCCTGTGTACAGTGAAAGGGGAGCGCTGATTGGCTGGTTGCCGTGCGGTGACGGTGATCTGTCTATCAACGTGCGGTGGGGAACAAACAGCTATTCAAATGACAGCTGTTATTTTCCCTGAGCGCTGAACAATTAGACGGCGGCAGCGGCAGCAGCTCTCCTCCCGTGGTATGTTATACATACCTGAGGACAGCTCTGCTTTCTGCCGGATAGGCGGATAGGAAGGCGGGGAGGAGGCGGAGAGCAGAGCAGTCCTCGGGTATGTATAACATACCACGGGAGGAGAGCTGCTGCCGCTGCCACCGTCTAGTTGTTCGGCGCTCAGGGAACATAACAGCTGTCATTTGAATAGCTGTTTGTTCCAAGCCGCACGTTGATAGACAGATCACCGTCACCGCACGGCAACCAGCCAATCAGCGCTCCCCTTTCACTGTACACGGGCGGAGTTTCCATGGAGTTTTGAATGGCCGTGCTCTCACGTGTGTGGAAGTTGTAGTGGGCGTATACATTGTATCCAGGAGATCCTTACCGTCCATATCCCGGGATTGAGCTTCGTGTCACCTCAGCAGGTAATTCACTGGACATCACACCGAGGAGAGCCTCCAGACTGTCATTACCGGGGCACCACAAGTCCCAGCAGTCTGTGAGGAGCTCTCCCTGCTCCCTATGTATTCCTGTGTTCTAATATTTCTCATTTACACTCTGCTTAGCTCCTTCACACCAATGCACCTGTGTGTTTGATGTAAATGTATTCCGTTGGCCAAAATTGTAAAAAAAAAATTCTGCCCATTAGAATTTATATGAACTCATTGAGCGTAACGCAGGTTTATGCGCAATCACACATTTTTTCTGCCCAAACGCTTTTCCCGTGAATGCGCTGGTGATTTT